>JRHT02000073.1:0-35985 GCA_011800875.2 Suillus brevipes Sb2
AATGACGTTGACAACCTTGAGGAAAAGGCGCCCTCTACGCGAGCTTAGCAAACGTTACTGCAGTCTAACGTAGTAGGACCCCTGACTCGACTCTCGAGGCACAGCCATTCGCAACTATTACTGTTCGGATCCAGAATGAATTCAACAACTTCGGATGATAAACAGGATTGCAAATCTAGTGGGAGATCTAGCCTAGGAATCTGTACTTTATACCATGACTGTGGGTGATACTAAAAAAGCAACAAGTTCATTTGATCGAGGTCACGAAGTGGCCTAACTGGCAGCAGTCACACCTTCATATTCAATACTATCTTATTCCACCACTGGGCACCCCTCACAAGTACTACTGGTAATTCCAATCTAGCACGCACAATTTTTTTCCTTTCCACACGCTGCAGCGAAGTCACTGTCTACTGCTCGCACTGCGCAGAGGGCTGCATCCTACGGATACGACACTCGCTTCGCCCGCCAGTTTATTGGTCGTGTCGTTCGATACCCGCGAAATTTGCAAAGGCCCAGGCCCACCACGATGATTTTGGAACTGGCAGAGAGCAGTAGAGATGATCTCGCCCATACCATGCTCCCGCAATTCTGTCGACGTTTTTCGAAATGACTACAGTCGCGAATTTCTTTCAAACTAGTAAGTCCTGGCTTGCACTACAGGTTCTCATATTCACTGTATTCTTGCCAAAGCATACTTTTTGCACGTCCCAGGAGCAGGATAATGTACTACATGACTTACATCACGACCGTTGACGCCATATGATCTCAATACTGTCGAAAGGCCACAGGGAGCTCACTATGAACGACATCATTCATCACAGTAAGTACTGAGAGAGAAGAGTTAACGGAGGGCGCAATTAAGCGGTGGTCCACCGAACCAGATGCTACTGCGACTCTTGAGGCTACAAGAAGCTTTGTCTATTCTGCTCAAGCGACAATATTCAAGGATTCTTGGGGCGTATTTTGCCGTAATCCAGTAAGACGCACGCCAACCCTCCGAATCTAAGTGTATGTTGACCGGTATGTCTTCCATGATACTCGAAAACATACGCCAATTTATGTAGTATGATGGACAGTCGGACTCATTCGGGGACGTGTACCAAACCTGCCACAAGCTATCCATGAATACTACAAGCTCCCGCGGCTTGCTACATCGGCCTTCCACTCAGTATCAACGAGCGTGGTCGATATTCGAGTTCAACCAACACGCACGGTACCTACTGTTCCGTCACCCCTTAGTTCATACTGGCAAGAACCACCAGTTTCCGGGGGGGACTTCAAATGTGGAGAATCTGTCGAGTACCACGGGATGTCACCCATTCCACAGTGGGTCTCACATCCTGACATGCTCTAGCTAACTCTCAGATGTCTCAAGCATCAAGGACCTGGAAGGCCCTGAACCAAACCCCCCATTTCCCATGTCACTGCTTTTCAACTAGACTGGTAGGGAAGAGGGAATTTCTATCATTTCCATCGGAATCTGATTATTCATTATAGTTAATATCTTTATCAACGTTCTCATTATTCGACATCGCTTGTTCTGTGATCCTTGTGCTTTATTGTACGAGTGATTGGACAGTTGCAATGTTGTATCGGTGCGACTCCGAGGTAGAATTGATTGCCTAATGCAAGCAGATAGACGCTGTGTGTAGCTGTTGTGCCATAAACTGCATGAATCATAGGATCCTGGGAGCCCTTGCTTCGTGTTCGCTCGCTGTCATATATCTTGCCGCGATCTCGTTCTGTACCCATAGTACAACTTTCACGATAAATCAATTCATCTCTACTTCAGGACGCACATCAAGATCTCCCGATGGCAACCATCGACGCCCAGGATTCAGACCTCAGAGAAATGATTGGGCGCTTTCGAGTTCTGATCATAGGGAGAGCAAACGCAGGCAAAACGACCATTCTTCAGAAGGTCTGCAACACCACCGATGACCCAGAAATTTATGATACCAAAGGAGAGAAGGTGCGATTGATGATCTATGTCATGCATGCGTCCATCGCTGATCAGTTGAGGGCAGATCGATGATGCCGTCGTGAAATCCTCGATCAAGGTGTGTGCACCATTTATCCTGTGGGCATACATGTGCTGACGGACGATCAGCGTGGAAATCACGACATCAAGAACGAGATGGTATTCAAAAGCAGTCCCGGCTTCCTCTTTCACGACTCGTGCGGTTTCGAAGCGGGCTCTGAAGAAGAATTCGAGAACATGAAGAAATTTATCTCAGAACACGCACACGCGAAGAAGTTGAACGAGCGAATCCATGCTATCTGGCAAGTAACTCCCTTCTGATGTTTCACGCTTGCTGATTGTCATCAGGTACTGTATTCCAATGGACAACCCAAGTCGAACATTCCAGCGATCGGAGGAGAAGTTCTTCATTGAGTGCGACACTGGGAACGGTGAGCTCGCAACTTCAATAATGATCCTGTACCGTGCTCAGGCTGACTGATCATTCTTCAGTTCCCGTGGTTGTGGTATTCACCAAGTTCGAAGCCCTGCGTCCAGTTGCGTTCGGAGAAATCAAGAAGGAACTAAAAGGGTCGTCGGCAGAAGAACGCTCAAGGAGAATTGCGCAGCGCGTCGAAGAGCTATTCACGAACACAGGCGTCTTGGATCGGTTGAGCGACCCTAACAATCGGGCCCGTTCTAAGTCCCATGTACGCTTGCAGAGTAAGTGGTTCGCATTGATTTGTCCCGTATCAGAGTTGATATTAGTCACCATCCTAGACATGAACCAACCAAATGCAAACTGTAATACTCTACTGGAAAGCACCACTTTCGCATTGGATGGCAAAGAATTGCGGTTGTGTCTGGTTTTGACACAACAATCAAACCTGGAGCTTTGTATCAAGTGTGCTGTTAGGTGAGTCGCAGAGTTGCAAGTCACATATTTTTGTTCCAACATCATCTAGAACATTTGTTGATCATGCAAATCGGTCATTTGGACCACTTCGAATCGATTCGGAAGACTATCAATACGAGATTGCTAGGTGGTTTCCACATCTCAATGTAAGATGATTCACGAAGATTGATTCAATCTGACCATGCCTTGGTAATGGTGCTCACGGATGGTAAATATCGCAGTGCTGAAACTGTAGACATTCTGATATATTTATATTTCCCTGATTGTAGTTGTCAATTGGCAATAGCTGGTAAGATTGTGGTTTGTGGTCCTCGACCCATGCTTATGATCCCCATGCCTTGCTGCTGCTCGCCTGTTGACAGTGGGTAAGTGCCTCGATGGTTTGTGGTCCTCGACGAATGCTTATGATCCCCATGCCTTGCTGCTGCTCGCCTATTGACAGTATGTAAGTGCCTCGATGGTTTCTGGTCCTCGACGAATGCTTATGATCCCCATGCCTTGCTGCTGCTCGTCTGTTGACAGACTGTAAGTGCCTCGATGGTTTCTGGTCCTCGACGAATGCTTATGATCCCCATGCCTTGCTGCTGCTCGCTTGTTGACAGGTTGTAAGTACCTCGATGGTTTGTGGTCCTCGACGAATGCTTATGATCCCCATGCCTTGCTGCTGCTCGCCTGTTGACAGGGAGTAAGTGCCTCGATGGTTTCTGGTCCTCGACGAATGCTTATGATCCCCATGCCTTGCTGCTGCTCGCCTGTTGACAGGATGTAAGTGCCTCGATGGTTTGTGGTCCTCGACGAATGCTTATGATCCCCATGCCTTGCTGCTGCTTACTTGTTCACAGCACGTACGTACTCTCATCTTCGACTTATGCTGACAATTGCTGCCGCTCACCTGTTGACAGGCGGTAAGTGTTTTTATAATTTTCCGTCTGCAACCTATGTAAACTTGTCTTTTGGCAGGTGGTAGGTGTCTTGATCATCTGTTGTATCGAAATGATACTCAGTAGTATAACGATGTTAACTGGAAATCATAGCCTGATGTAAGCATCCCTCATTCTACTAGTATCGGATGAGTAGGATCATCATTACTAATATAATGCACAGTTCGTTGAGTATCCCTGCCTTGATAACCTGTTTTTCATTTTCACTCATCTTGCATGTTCTCTTACCCTGCAGAATGTGAGTCATTTGACTCTCTCTCATAATGTGAGCCTTAAATATGTCGATCATTTTGACTGGCTCTTTCGTTCTAGGATGTGAGCATGTTGCAATTGCTAAGGATTCTAGCCACATAATCCCTTGTATTCATCATGTGTTTGCAGACTGTATGTTGATCATATCCTGTCCAGATATGATAGGAACTAACGAACGATATCGTCTAGCTCGTACGTCTATGAATGGCTTACATAGTAACACTCATCTGGTTCCGACTCCTGACAGTTTGTAAGCTACCCGGGCACAGCGGTCATTGTCTACATTCTGGTTGCTGATTATTCGCACCCGTCACGGTCACCCAAATAGAATGTACGTCCGAGTCTTTGTTGTCAATAAAGAAGTTTGCCACCTCATGACTCTGACGTTCCTTTCCCCCAGTTGGCAAGTACTTTGCTCTGTTCGAGTTGATTCTGATACTCACCTTCAACATGTGGCTAGAATGGGATGTACAGAAGGGACATTTTCTCTGTCCTCCAGCCTTTGGTGGGTTGATTTCCCTCTGCATTGATCCCCAGCACTGTAAGACTGTGCAACAGGCTGCGAATGGATCATTGTTCACTGCTGCGAACAGACTCATTCAGACTGGCATAGGTTAGTTTCTCGCCGCATGTCCAGCGGTAGTTCTAATAACAGCAAGCAGCCACTGTTATCGTCCTCGAGTACTCCGCCTATCTCCCGAAGTCCTTGAAGAACCTGAAGCGCGTTGAGTCTGCTGTGGACTACTACCTGAAATCTCCAACGGCTGTTGCAGTGAAGGAAGGAGCGAAAGAGATTTCTCGTCAAGGGTACAAGAAAGAAGAACTGGAGAAGAAGATTCTCGAGTTTATCATTGAAAATCGCCTGTGTACGTCCTTCGCCTCGTTTAGAACACAGAACTCGAAGTTTACTAACAGCCTACAGCAAAAGAATTGACAGCAAAGAAGTAGATGATGCTTGAGCCAAGTTTCCTGTTTTTCGATGCGTTTCCCCATGCTATACGCTCATGTTGTGTACGATACCAAGCACGCCAGCTTCAACTCCTGAGCGGTGCAGACTGTGATGTTTCCTTGTTTTCGATGCTTTTCCCATACTATGCACTATACTTGGCACTCCAGCTTCAACTGCTGAGCGCTACAGACTGTATGGGGTTTCAACACCCGTTTTTCGCATCTCATCCTGTTTTGTGCTATGCAAACTTAGGCTTGCGTTCATGAAATGATTGCTGTTCCTTCCTACTTTCAATCACGAGAGTTCGAGAACTGGCTCAGTATGCTTCAATGCTGAAGCGGACGGGCATGACGAATGACAACATTGTCGATGCTCATCAGGACAGCATGCCACTTGGGTGAGTTAAGTCGTGTACATAAACGTCTAGATCTGAGGGACCGTGGTGGACTTAAAACAGACAAATCATTGAAGAGGCAATCACAGCACGATTATCAAGTCGTAATTAAACATAACTTTATTTGATTGACGAAGGGAAAAGAGATCGGACCAAGATGACACAATATGACGCGGACGTATCGAGTCATTAACAACACCGTGAAGTATAGCCTGAGGTATGGGTTGGACACGACAAGGTAACGCCTGAATAAATTGAAGTCAGATGAGAAAGAGTAGGCAATATAGGCTGGATAAACATGTCGAGCGATAGTGAAGATGAGAAAGCATTCATGACAAAAGACGCACCATCGAGCCTACTACGCCTGCTCGGCTCGTATTCTTCCATCAGAGGGTGAGTGTTTCACTCCTTTGTCTGTGACCCAAAAAGATGTGTTCAAGTCAGGGCTATCGGATCAGGGCGGACGACAGTGTCGCTAATGGAAGATAATGCAGATGAATTTTCCTCTGTTTAAAATGCTGACAGGCATGATAGGCGCCTCAGCGTTTGGGGTTCCATGAAATGTGTGGTCACTGGTCCGCCTTCGGTATGTGGATTAGTGACACCCAGTAGAGTGCGAATGGGTACTGCCAGGGCCAAGGGAAAACAATTTCCGAATGTGGTTGGGAGGGAACTAGGATGACTAGCAAGTAGTCATGTGGACCAATCGAAGATTCTTCTGCATGCGGGCGATGATTTTGTACTGTGCAGAGTCTAACGGTACCAACTCTACACTTTGAAAGCCTATCAAAGACTCAAGACTGTCTTCCGAGTCCTTCTGTTTGTGCAGTCTACGGTGTCACTTGCCGCAGGGAAATCAAGATCCAGCTGTCTGCTTTCCGACTCATCCATCCACTCAGATCACCGAGTTGAGAACTCGAGTACTTGCTGACATCCGCTGCATCTCCGGCCGCCTGATCCCAAGAATTCTTGGAATCTGTCAATCCCCACATGCCTGTCTCCTCCTACTCAGCTATACAGGATGGAGTGGCCTCCAATTCCTTCAGGAGAGAGTACTTATGCCTCAAAGTCTTATTGCAGAACGTATTACCGGGAAAAGTTGTCTCCTTCAAGTTGGTGATCTGGTTTGGGGTTGATGTCACGAAGGGCCGGAGGGATGCTGTGAGGTGGGCGGCTGAGCAGCGCAGGCACAGACACTAGAATGCTCGTTGTATATGTGTTCTTTGGAGTGACTTCGTGCATTTCTGATGTATGCATCATGTCAGAATACAACATTTGACGTCCATCTACCAATGAAACTGGCCAAGATGAGACTGAATGGGCGGAATCATGTCAACTTGAAATCCACCACAGCTTGAGTCACTTCAAAGGCCAGTCGATCGTCCTTCAAACGTTACTGCGGTCCAGCGTAACAGGACCCTGATTCGAGGCAGTGCACAGCCGTTACTGTTCGGATCCAGAATGAATTCGAAGTCAACAACTTCGGAAGTTCGGATGCTTTCGAACAATCATCTAGACTATATCGGTTCACACCATGCATGTATCTCTTCCCGAACAGATGACGCGGACGGGCTTGCCAGGAAACAAGGCTCAAATCAGAAGTGAGCATTGATTATTATTACTCCAAGTCCTGCTAAGCCCCATAAGGTACGTGCAACACCAATATTCAAAAGAGCGAGCACATCGTGACATGGCCTCAATCACGCATCCGAGTCTTTGTCCGATTTATCGAGCTCCGTCTCAACCGCCATGTCCACGTCACCTCCATCGGAAAAACTAGCCCGTGCCTTCCACGCTGATGCAAAACAGGTGATGGACATTAGGTCAGACGACTACGACTCATCCGACCAGAACGCAAACCAAATTGCCATCGCGTCCATCAGCAAGGATGAACCGGTCGTGACCAGAAGGGAGTTGTGGAGCTATTACTGTGCGTTTCAATACACGGGCTTCCTCCTTGCCATTCCCTTGACTGAGCTAAACATCAGTGTACTCTAACGGCGGTAATGTGAGTCAGTTGGTCATTCATGTATTTCTCACTCTACTTACTATTCATGTGTCATCCAACCAGGGTGTCGGTTTGGCTTATACGCAGACCCTGTTCCAGGGGCTTGCTACAGCAGCGGGATATGATCCCGTCGCAGGCCCCGGCTCGTCATGCCTTGCAACGACTGCTTCTGGCCAATGTGTGGTTCCCTGGGGTAGCGGCACAAAGTCGGTTTCCAGCGTGGTGCTGACTGCAAATGGTGTTAGTTTCGCTATCATGACAGTCATATTAACTACTATTGGTTCTGCTGCTGATTACGGCACATTCGGATGGTGGTTACTGTTCGCTATCACTGTATTGTGCTGGGCTGCACAGTATGCTTGTATGGCACTTACCAGTGAGTTTCCAGGCGCCGCGGTATCTGAAGTCTGATCGTTTTGTGCACCAGCACCGAACCGATGGGTCCTTGCGATGGTTCTGTACATCGTCGGTTTCGTCTCGTACAGTGTTACTCTAGTTTTCTATGCTGCTCTATTCCCTCGCCTCGCACGAAATACACCACGTGCACGCCAGATAAGAGAGAAGTACGAAAACGGCGAGATTCCTCCTGAAGTTTACGAGCAAGAGGAGTCGTTGCAAAAGAATAGGATTACTGATATCTTTACTGTGCGTCATGCGTAAGGCGTCGTGTTGTCATCAGAAGCTGACTATGTTTTGTACAGGTTCATAGCAATATTGGATTTGTAACCACGTTATTGCTGAATTTGGCGCTTTTGCTACCAATGGCGAACAACCCCAAGGTAGACAATTATGTGATCGTGGTGTGAGTTTCTATGCCTTGCGAGTTCCAGTTGTTGTATCGATTGATGTGTTATATCATATGTAGTGTCAACACATATTGGGTGGTATTAGGTATCTGGTGGTGTGAGTATACATTGATGATCAGTTTCTCTGGGCTCCCTGCTGAGAACCTTCGAGTTGTCTTCCAGGAACCTAGGCCAGGCCCCGGATTGCCTAATGGTGAACATTACCTGACAATTGGATGGAAACAGGTAAACATCTATCGGGATACTGTGACCTTTGCTCATGCAAACCTTAGATCTGGGCTGCGCTGAAAACATACAAGCATCTTCCCTACACCTTTGTGTATCTGTTCTCCTACTTTCTTCTTGCAGACGTACGGTTTAGTTGTCCGTATCTCAAGCCGCACCTGACGTATTTTGGGCAGGGACTCAATACTACTGGAACCCTCATTTCCATATGTCAGAACGACAGGTTTAGTTTCTCGTTCCTGCAAAATACATACCTGGGCTTGTCTCAGGCGATCACTTCAACAATCAGCACTCTCGCCTTTTGGTACATCCAGAGACATTGGAATATTAGCACGAAGAAGATGGTGTGTATTACAACCTTGTCGTGCCCCTTATTTGACTGTCGATGACATAGTTTGTGGTCACGAATGTTGTCACGATTTTGATTCCACTATGGGGTATGATCGGGATATGGACAGAAAAACTTGGGTCGGTGTCGTTCAACTTATTCATGCCACCATCATTTCTCTAAGGAGTGCATTAGGTTCCACAACGTTTGGGAGTTCTGGTTTGTCAAACCCCCGTGTTGGTCTCGTTGTGTTTTAATACTCTTATCAGGGCGTACAATGTGATGTTTGGCCTCTTCCAGGCGCCCTATTATGCGTACTCTCTGGCAATGATGGCTGAGCTTAGTCCGCCAGGTTTTGACAATATGGCATGTATTTCGGCTTCCTCGTTTTCATCGCGTTTACTTACATCAACTAGTTCTTCGGTCTGTTTGGTCTGTACAACCGTGCCTCTTCCATGGTAGGGCCCAATGTCATACAGGTCATCATTGACAAGACTGGGAATAACTGGCAGGGGTTCCCGTTCCTCTTTTCGTTATGTACGGCTGCTTCGGTGGTGATCTGGTTTGGGGTTGATGTCACGAAGGGGCGGAGGGATGCTGTGAGGTGGGCGGCTGAGCAGCGCAGGCATATACACTAGAGTGATCGTATATGTTTCGCTCTTTGAGGTGAACTTGGGCATTTCTGATGTATGCTATCTATGTTAGCAAGCTTTTGGAGTGGTCTCTAGATCTGATAACATTGAATGATATGTAGCAACATCTTCGTTGATTGCCACAAAACAAATGATCACGTGATCACTCCAGCTATTGCGGTCTTTGACTTCTTCATTCACTGACGCAGTCTATATCTTGAACTCACAAACCTTTTGGTCTGCACCTAGTCACGATGTCAAAACGAGGCGCCTCTCCACCGCCATCTACAGAAGGAACTCTCATCAAACGAGCACGGTCGAACTCCCCTGCTCGAAACCAAATTGCCATTTCATCTGGGAACGATGACCGACAGAAGGGTCTTATACGAAGCGTCAAGCGCACAAGCAACCTAGAGGCACCTATCATTAGCTTGAGTGGGTCTCACTCGGTGAGATTTTATAAACAATTTGCTCGCAGTATGGTGTATTAATGAGTTCGAAGGCGGAGATTCTGAGCTGTAGATTTGACCCCACTGGGCAAAACGTTGCTGCTTGCTCAGCGGACCGAAGCGTCTGTACGTGACATCTCTAAGTATTTTATGCGAACCGTTCACGAGTGAGGTATAGCTCTGTGGAGGACTTATCCACCAAATACCAACTACGGCCTCCTCTCTAGCCATCATAAAGCTCCCATCCTTGACCTTCAATGGTCCCTTTTCTCACCGCTCCTGTATACCGTATCCGCTGACCAAATGCTATCCTTTACGGATGTTACCACCGGCCAGCGGACAAGAAAAATTCGTGCTCATCGCGGAATTATTAACGCGCTGGACCGGACTATGGCAGGCGGTGCTGGTATCGAGCTCGTTGCCACCGCCTCGGATGATGGAACGGTACGTGTGTGGGAAGGTGGAGAAGATGGTTCGAAAAACAGTGTTGCAGTGTTTGAACTCGGATGTCCAGCGACGAGTGTTGCGTGGAGTGCGGATGGGCAGAACCTCTATATTGGCGCGCTAGACAACGAGATTCATGTATATGACTTGCGCAAGGGCGAGCAGGTTTATGCCCTGACTGGCCATACGGACACGCCGACATCGCTTGCATTATCACCCAATGGTGCCTACCTTCTCTCGCCTTCATTCTCATCGCATACTATCATTCACGATGTACGCCCGTTTTCGCCCTCGCCAACGAGGATACACCGTGTGTTGCAAGGTGCTCCGGCTGGTTTTGAGAATACTCTTTTGAAAGGTGCATGGAGCAAGGACGATGGGGGACAACGGGTTGCGGTTGGTGGTGCGGATCGGATGGTGTGTGTTTGGGACGTCGACAGTGGGCGTGTGTTGTACAAGGTTTGTATTGACCAATCGGTGCTTCTTGCTTGTGGCTTACCATCTTTTTAGCTGCCGGGGCACAGGGGCACAGTCACTTGTGTAGACTTCCACCCAAAAGAGCCCATCAGTAAGATTTCCCTTCCATCTGGGTGATTTTTACTGATGTATCTACAGTTCTTACTGGGAGCAAGGACGGTACTATGTTGTTGGGCGAACTGGACCCTGGTGTGTAAAATATGCGATGCGTCAAACGACGCGGAGCGCCGCTGTCATATTTGATGGCTTGATATTTCAGTTCAAACTCACCAGAGATGTTTTGACATTTTTATCATGCTGCAACGAATTAATATTAGTCGTGGTTTCCTCGGAAATTGAGTTCGTGCATTGGCAATCTAAAAGTATTATCGAGTGTGAGATAGACTTCAAAGTTCCCCATGTTGCCATGTCAAACGATGTAACTTAAAGCTTGCTATTCCCCACGAAACCCAGGAGTCAAAAAACAAATTGTCCCATCCTATTGTGTTTCTAGCACTGCGCGGATCAAAAGAAAACAGCCACTACTACAAAATAAATCCACCAAAAACAATGACCACCGCAGGGGTCGAACCTGCAATCTCCTGATCACGTAGTCGTAGTCAGACGCGATGCCATTTCGCCAGGCGGCCTTGATGATAGCGCTTCGTTTGTTCTCACTTGACGAGCAGCAATTACAGTCTGCAAAAATCATAACGCGGTCTAAAATTAAACGTGAATCATGATTTTAGTTTGAGCGGAACTAGATCTGTTGTTTCATACAAGTCTCATCATATGCATGGGATACAAAGCACTGCAGAACGTATCACCAAGTCTCCTTTTCTCTTTTCACTTTATCACTAGTGCTGAGCACGCACCAGCTGCTAACGTGGATTAAACCTGAACACTGACTCGGACTGACAGGTATTATCATCCTTCGCCCAGTGTCTATTTGACTGCTATCATATCTGCTATCTGCGTCTATCTTTTGAGTTATCTTATATGCTGTCTGCATCAGTGACGACCACTCCTCGGCCGCGACCGCCAGGTCGGGCACGACGAATTTCTACCCACGTCAAAACCTCCCCGCCTCCTCCTTACGCCGCCACATCGCTTCTTAATCATCCACCGGATAACTCGCCGGATCTGAAACGAGAGTCTTTCAACGGTCCATCTGCAATCGCCGCATGGGATGATATCCCTAACCATCCTCAATTTTGGAACGGGAGGTCCCGCGAAGAGCTTTCTGAGCTACTCCTGAAAGCTGATGAGCTCATTAAAGACCGAGAAAATGGTTTGTCATTTAATGCTTCATTCTAGAGACACGGGCTGAAATCGTTGTTCCCGTGTAGAACTCAGCGTCACCACGGCTGTCTGTAAATCATTATACGAAAATAATTTAGAGCTCCAGAACAAGCACAAGGCGCTTCTTTCCCGCTTGCCCACTTCATCAGCGTCCGTGTCTCCATCCGGATCCTCGGCATCCTCTCCAGCTACTCCCGGAACACCTCTTCCACACTCCCCCCATTATTACACCAACATCTCTTCTTCCCATGCGAGCACTAGTGCATCTCGCTCCCGCCGGTCGCAGAGACGTGTCTCTGTCTCCCCTGCAGACCTTGCGCTACTTTCTGATCAGAATGCTGAGCTGCTTGCCAAACTAGAAAAGCTCGAATCTGAATCTGCTCAGACTGATCAAGCGGGACGGCGGAAATTGCGTGGCCTGGAAAAAGAGATTCAAGGGCTCCGAGAAGAGCTAGACAAAACTCGTGCCAGGAGCGATGAGCTCGAGAAAAAGGCAAAACTTGTTAGTCTCAGCCTCGAGTCTGAGGAAGCGTCGAAGAGACGACTTGAGAGAGAGGAGCGGGTCCGCGCCATACGGGGTAGGAGCGAGAGCGATACAAGTGACGGAGAAGTACGGGACTTTGCGCCAGGGGGGGCTCTTGCATCTCAAGGGATCTCGAAAAGATCTACCGAGTTGGGCAGGTCAGAGAAACGCAAGTTTCCATCGCAGTGTCTACGCCGGCATGCTTCTGAAGCCGTCTTTCGTTCGGTCCCTACGGGTAGCAAGCTTTCTGAGCGATCAAGAAAGATGTCTCTTTACGACGGTCTCTCTCAATCATTCCCCCAGTTCCAGTCTCCACGGCCTGCTCAGGCGCTAGTCCCGGCAACGCCCGAATATGCACTTGTGTCCCAGCTCCTTCAAAAGATCCATGAGCTTGAGCAGATCAATTCACAAATAACAGTACAACAAGCCAAAACGACGGCATCGCTGCAGTCGGTTCAAAGAGATGCTGCAAGCATCCAGCTCCTCTATGAGAGCCTTGGCGATGTTGATACCATTGATTGGCTGGCTGAGGATGACAACTTCGAGAATCCCGATGTTCACGAGGAAAATGAACATGTCGACAAAGACGAGACGATTCGTTTTGCCAGTCTCCGTCGGTCTATGCTCGCGGATTCCTCGGTTGATTTTGATAGCGGCATCGAAGCAGACAGACAGAGTAGTATGCGCCATGCAATACTTCCAGAACTCTTCCCTCTACCTGCACATCATCGCGCACGTCGATCTGTTGTTGGATTATTTGATCCCCTGACGGTACCCGACGTCAGTAATCCGTCTGTACAATCACTGGTGATTCCCGGTCTACCAGCCGTTCCTTTTGTCCCTCAGCCCAGCACCGAATCTGTGACCCCCGAAGAATTGGACTTGTCATCACCTCTACCTGCGGCATTGCCTATCACAGAATTCACTGGCCGCCAGACTCTAGACAATGAGCTGGGGCTTGCATGGGACAACTGCCATGAGAATGACCACTTCCGCACACCGAGTTTAAGTGATCTTACATCCCTTTCTTCTTTGTCCGCTGGTAACGCCGTCGGCGTTCCGGATTCCGGCACTCCTTCCACGACAGATATGCCGTCATTTTCCCCATCTTCCAGTTATATCTCAGCTGCTTCCACATCTTCCACCTCGTTTGCGGAGCAAGTTAGCTTGCAACCAGGCACATGGCAAGGTGCCTATGATTCTGGGTCCGTGACATGTAGTCCGCCCAACGCGCACGTGGAAACTCTTGCAGACAAGAAGCGTCGCAAGTCGCACACCATTCGCATGCGTACGAACCACTGGACTGAAGGTCGCTTTGAATCGACACTTCTTTCTGCCCAGCGGAGGGAGAGCTCTGCTGAACTCGCCCATCCTTCTACTCCAGCTCCTCAAAGACTCGTAAACGAGTTCGTGGATAGCATAAGCCGCCACCGGAGTCATACTCTTTCTCGCGGTCTCACAGATGAAGAACCGAGGACAGCTTCTGCGTCGCCAGTCTCCCTTCGGCAGGGGCAGAAGCCCCAGAAGCGAAGGTTCGTGTCATTTGTCTTGGAGCTGTGGTTGTGGCTTCAGTTTGCTATGGTTGTGGTCGTCTTTCTTTGGGCGATGGCAAAACGTGGACCAAAGAGTGTGATGGAGGAAGCTCAGAGAAGGAAGATTCAGTGATGTCGGACTAAGATCTGGTGTTCATATTGTACTGCAGGATTAATGTTGAATATGCCCCTAATGATATACCAAGATCTACCGGATTCCTCGACGGTGGGACTCGTGCATGCAATACCTTGTACTTGCCGCAATCATGTACCAATTTGTGCAAATGTTTCGACTAATCTTTGACAACAAGTTGCGTGATCTTGGACACATGAGATGTGACGCGGCTGCCGGGTACACACACCTAGCTGAGTGCGGGCGATTTTTCTTCTGTGGCGTTCTCTCCATCCCCCACGTCGTACACGCTTGTTTAAACCTACCGAGTCGTTCGTTCGCTTTTCTTTTTTTACGAGACATGCTCTTTACCGGTTAGTCAGTGGCGAGAGCCCCTAGTACTAGTACAACTATAGTCTAAACTGTTATGTAAATAGTATGCAAAGGTCCTAGCCTCGTTCAGACCCCAAATGTATTTTGAACAATATTTTGGACCTCTGTGGCTTTCACCCGCGACAAGCCTTCAGTGTTTCTTACTTTCGCATCCACACGTGGGGCAAGCCAGTTGCCAACGCCACAACAAGCTCAAAATAAGGCTAATGTAAGTTATACACTTATGTAATAACATTTTTGTGTAGCTCCATCGAATGGATCACGGAAGTCGGTTAATGAAGCATTTCAACTGCACGCGGAGCTTGTATCCGACTCTCGTTCCCTTGGTTTTTGACTTCTCGAACGGGACTCAATTGGCAGTGCACTCCAGTGCAAACGTTCAACCTGTGAGGGTCGATGCTTCCCAGCAAACGCCTGCTAGAATTGTCCGTTCACACGACGACATGAAAAGTGACAAATCCGTTGGTGTTGACATGAGAGTATAAAGTGATGGAAAGCACCTTATGGTCTACTGCACAGACGATTTCCTCTCTTTTTGACATGTCTAACATACAGGAACCACTCGTGCAAGCTATCCCCTTCGCCGATACCACCGAGCCCCCGCTACCGATTAGAGAGCAACTTCCCGAATCGGCATGTCCCGGAACGTCGACAACTTCCCCACCTGTGGACATGTCTTCACCTGAAATCAAGGAAGCACTAATACCGCTTCCAGTTACTACGTCAAGTTCTGTGACACTCGACGAATGCAAATCCGGTATAACCGAGAGACAAGAGAATGGCTTCCTTCGACGGTGGCAGCAATGGTTCACTCTCTAGTCAGTAATCGAGTGATCTTTATTGATTTATTTTAGGGACTGGCTTCATGATTGCTGGAAATCCTATGAATATATCGAACAGATTCCCCGTGTGGTCACCCAAGAATCTAATTGTTTCTGCCTAAATGTTCGACGGAAGACAGATAAAGGTGCGCCCTCAGGTATTACATAGCTGCAATTGATGTACCAGTATGTAGAGAAAACAGATCTGGTTTTCAGTGATTTTAGTCCCATTTTACTCGCCTGCTTGCGGTACGCCGTATTTAAGCATCCAGTTCATTATCAGATGAATGATTATTATCTGCAGCTCCATTGTAGGGGGTGAATGCTTGAGCAAACATCCACAAGTTCACATCAACGAGCTGCTTTTGGAGCTAGATTCGTTGGAAAGTCGCACAAATGACGCACGTATGGCTCTGCTAGAAGAGAACGATCAAGATGGCGTCGTACGAGATGCGAAAGCGCTCGGACATGCGCTTGAGGGTCTAGCACATGGTATGTAGCTTGTGCTCCTTGTGACAACTCATTTCATACCCTTTATGATGGCAGATGGTGACGTGCGCACTTACCTCACGACCGCAGTCCACCAGCTTGACATTCTCCTACTCTTGCTCAAAGAAGAATTTAAACCAGTGTGCGATTTATCCTGCGTTTACATCTCTTGGCATCTGATTTTCCATAGAACTGAACGATTGAACCATGCAATAGTACACGGTCGCATACCGCGCGATCTGCTGGAGTTCTACTTCCGGAAGAATCAGCAGTACTATTACAACGACGACAATAATGATTTTGTAAGAGAATCAACAACACTCTGCGAAATATTTAGATGGATTAAGTATATAGGATGCATTCCGCTTGATCTCATCTTATTACGATGACTTTGACCAGTAAGTTGCAAATGTTACTTATGAACGTGGCATTTCCCCATTTTCTTCTGCAGAACATACACCCTTAATGGCGAGGGTGCATTCTGGAATGGATCCAAGTGGGTTACGCTCGAGCGAGGTCGGATGGTTAAATTGGCTGAGGTCCGTTTCAGATACTATCCCACTTTCGTCGTACTCAATATAATCAGGGGTCGTTGATTTTGGCCGATTTCCGAACTTTAAAGATGACGCCTGAGATATGTGCGCGACTTACGGGTAAGAGTACATGTCCCGTAAATATCCCGCGTTAACCATGGTTCTAGAGCGGGGCAGAAAGTACGCCTCATTAGCGGGGGTCCATCATATGCTTTGTGCGTTCTCTAATCGTTGTTGGTTTGTTGAATTAATCTTACCTCTCTTAGACAGAGGAGTGCGCCTGATCGTGAGATAGGTGGATAGTGTCCCACTGACCTGTCGTCTCCAACAGCGACGTATTATGGTTGACCGCTTGGGCTGGAACACGTTCGGCTACAACCATGCGTAAGAAATTTCTCGTCAGACATTCATTGTGTAATCTCATTGCCGACCAGAGATGACACCCCTTTCCCATTCCCCCTCCTTCGGGACAGAAGCAAGGCCCGAGTTAACGACGACATCCTGCCCGTGCCCGAAGATGATATCGCACTTCTCCCACGATTCATGCCAGGATTTGATCTGGAACGCAAGGTAATCGCACATCAGTAGACATTCGAGCACCTCTGATGGTGCTTGGCATGCTATAAGTCGTGGGGTTTATTCGACATTGACGAGGTCGAGGCAATAAAATTCAATGAAAATGCCTGGAAGCATATTGTGCTCGACGAAAGCTCAAAGGTAAGTCTAATCAACTAAAATATTTGCTCGGGTACTCATTACGGCAGAATGTCATCGAAGGAGTTGTGGGTGCATTTGACTTCAGCGAGGAGGCCGTGGCAGATGAAGAACAAGCGGGCTTGGTAGGTCGAGTTAACTGTTCGTTCAAATACGGTGTCGAATGTTACGGTGCAACTCTCGCTGGCAGGTTATACTCCTGCATGGACCAACAGGGACTGGTAAAACGGCAACCGTTGAAGCTATCGCGGAACATTTCAAACGGCCATTGTACTCCCTCTCAGTATATTCCCTTCCGTTGGACACGATCTTACTTGTGGACACGTTGACATCCCGTCTGGATGTATGTTCATCGACTGCCATTCACTTTGATGCAATTTCATTATTCTCACAGGCAGCAAGATCATGGAATGCCATAGTATTGATTGAAGCTGGTGACGTGCGGTATTTTGCATGTTTTATCAGCCATTAGTTGACTTGCATCCAGATTCTTATGCAGACTCAAAGGCACGAGCCCATAGTGCGCATTTGCTGTCTCCGTCTTGTGTTACCCTGACCTGCGATCAGATGGAGGATCACGTTCGCATCTCGACGATACTCGAATTCTTTGAGCAGCATCGGTGCATTGTATTTGTTACTGCGAGAACTACATGCACTGCATACATGTCGCATTTTGCTATGAGTACAGATACTTAATTACTAATTCATCAGTTTCATGCTCACTTGTCACTCATACAGCTATCCAGTATCCTGAATTAGATTGCGATTCCCGCCAAACCATGTGGTCCAATATGCTCGCAGGGGAAGAAAACAATATATCTCGCCGAGACATCGAGGAGCTGTCTAGAATTGCAGTGAATGGTAAGTAGCCTCACCCTTTGTAGACAATCGCTGCAATATTTGGTAGGTCGGGCAATGAGGAACATTCATACGACGGCCAAAGCATTGGCGCGTTCTAGGTACTTGTCTTCATTTACCATGAGATTGTTGATTGATCCAACATCATAGCAAACAACCTCTATCTCTATACCATTTGAAGACTGCTGCCAAAACACAAGGACAGGCCGAAGGCGCAGGATATCATCTTTACTGGTAATCTACTCACAGAGCCCTTTGATAAATATACCCTTAAATTGCAAGAATGTAGATAGACAATACATGTAGACTCTCGACACAGACGTATCGTAGGGCGTTTTTTTGGATCTATATATTGACTATGAAGTGTGCCCATCGCGGTAAATCGCGTGAGTTCTCGTCACGTGCGTCATCACATGATTCGCTAATATCATGACCGTCCTTTCCAATTCTTAGTCTACTTCCAAAATGTCATCTGCAGCGTCTTCATCAGACTCTTCTAGCCCACCACAGGTCAAGAGAAAGAGAGTTACCGAAGAATGTGAAGATGTTGCGCGCGAAACAGACGCACCAGTCCCAGATGACAGTGTCGCGTTGTCTCATGCCGAAAAACGCAGACAGAAGAAGAAAGATCAGAAAGCTCTAGATCGGCCGTCAAAAAAGAGAAAGGCAACGGATGGTTCCGTAGCCTCTACGAAGGACTCGAAGCCTGCTGGCAATAGCAAGCCGAAACGTCAGAATTCGGTCTGGGTGGGCAATCTATGGTTCAAGACTACGCCAGATACACTGCGAGATTTCTTTGATGGCGTCGGGGAGATCACGCGAATACACATGCCCACTAAAAAGGGAACAAAAGGAGAAAATATGGGGTGAGCAAAGTCGTTTCCCTGCTAATTGCGTAGTCGACTGAAGACAAGGTAGTTTTGCCTATGTCGACTTTGCTACGCCAGATGCCAAAGTCACAGCGATAACCCAGTCCGAACGAGAGCTTCACGGTCGGAATTTACTGGTCAAAGACGGTATGTGTTCTTGCGGTTTGCCCTACGCACTTGATGTTCAAGCTTGCATTCGCGCATATGTAGGAAATGATTTTGCGGGCCGTCCTATAATTACACCACCGGCAGGAACACAAGAAGATGCCAAGGGTCCTTCTGCAGGCAAATCAGTGAGCGGCTTGACGAAGACTCAACAGAAGATTCTTCGTGTACAAAAGCAGCCTCCTGCACAAACATTATTCCTCGGAAATCTTGGTTTTGATACTACTGTGGACTCAATTCGTGAACTCTTTGAGGCACATAGACACTCGCAAAAGGCCGGAAAGGCCGTCAAAGCGAATGACGCAGAGGCTAGTGCCGGGGAGGATAACAATGTCACGAAAGATGTTTGGCTACGAAAGATTCGCATGGGAACTTTTGAAGACAGTGGTGCATGTAAAGGGTGAGTGTTTTTTCGTACAGGGCGCATGTAATTCTAACGGAAGCATCCAGATTTGCCTTTCTTGACTTTACCAGCACCGAACATGCAACTGCCGCCCTGATAAATCCTCGCAACCACCGTCTCAATGGTCGAGATCTAGTTGTGGAATATGCCTCTGCTGATGCAGTCCGTCGAGGCGGTGGTCCAAGATTACAAAGTGAACACAAAAGCGGTCCTGGAAAGAGACATGGTGATCGGCAGCCCGACACTGAGTCGCGCCCAAGATCTCAATCGCGCCCGAAAAGGCGTGATGAGAAAGAACACAGCACGCAACAAGATGCCGCAGAATCAACGAGACGGAACCAAAAGGAGGATTCACGACATATAAAAGCTGATAGGGTTCGAGGACGCCCGAAACCTGGTGCCGCATTGGCCCAAGCGCCGCGTGAATCTGCTGCTATCATACCCAGCCAAGGTCAGAAAATTGTATTCTAGGATATCACGATAGCAAAGGATAGCGAGACACAGCATTGTACACCCGATCGGTAGATAGCTTCGCAAAAATTCCGTTGTCTACATGGACATACCGAATGCATTTTTTCCAGTTCATCAATCTTCCTCGTCATCCTGAACCATCCCGACGTTGAATTCAGCGCAGAGATCCCACCGAGAGCCTGCAGCAGCAGCAGAAACATACTTGACGAAGCGCATAACACCCTCGTCCCGCAGAACGAGAAGGAGTCTGTTAAAGCTGGGCTGAACGGTAAGCAAAGTGCTCTCGTCTTCTTCGTCCTCCTGCTCCTTGTTCCCTGCATCATCAACGTCGTCGTCGCCATCATGGTCTTGTGAGCCAGAAGCATTGTTGGCTTGACGTTTTTTGCTTGACCCGGAACGATAGACCGCTGGATCATCTTCCTCGTCATGGGGTGTCATATAGCACTTGATAACGAATAAGTCAGCAAAACGTTGATAAGTAAAATCTTGGCCTAACCTCCCAACCTCCCCACTCCCCAGCCTGCCAACCATGCGGCTCTTCGTCCTTTTCATTCGCCTTCGACTTGCCATTTGATCGCGTCTCATTTTCTTCAACTTCAACTTGTGGCGTCAATCCCAATACTACGTCCAATCGCGACTCGTCCCCCTCACTCGTTGCAAGAGTATAATCCAAGCCCGGTCTAAATCTTCGTGCTTCTACAGCGTAGCTCAGCGGCAACAACTTTGTCAAGATGCTTAGCCAAGCGCGAAACGCATCGCTTGGGAAAACTTCGTCTTGCAACTGACGAAGAATAGTGTCTGATTCACGTGGTGGCTCCGTTGTTTTTTGGAGCGTACAGTAACGCCATTTGTGAGGTGGACCCCGCGCAGACCATGCACCAGAGACGCCAGCAGTGTGTGATGGTATCCTCCCTTGGCGAGTCTTACCATCAAGACCATCAGCTTGGTCTGCCCTACGCAGGTCAGGTTCAAGTTTCGATACGAGGGACGCGGAAAGGAAATGGTGAAGTTCAATATTTGACTCCGCGACAAAACGTGCCATCAATGCCATCATCGTGCGTGGTTGAAGGTAAACTGGGTTTAGGAACTTTAAGAGGTAGGTGACATATTCTTTTCGGAGCGGTCCATCTGGATAGAGTGACCCTGAGTCGGGGTATGCAACAAAGGTGGTAGAGCTGGATGTCTGTAGTAGTCTTGATGAGACGAATGCACAAACAATACAACTTTCAAGACACACCAACTGTTCTCGCGAGCTTTTGAGCTCTGGTACTGCCTGATCAGCTTGATACCCCTCCTCGCCCTGCTGTGCCGCATGAAACCAGCCACTTATGCTAAGTCTTGCCCTGCCATCTCCTCCTACCACCACTTCTTCCACAGAATGGAAGCTTTTGCCTGGCTGCACTTCGAAGAAAATGAATTGATTCCAGCTTGGAGGGATGGCTTTGCATGGCGCAGCCTCAGGCTCGGGGATCCCGTCAGCGCCGGGTTGAACAGGATACAACTCTAAAGCACCTCCCCATTCTTTTTGCCACTCCTGGCCGTATGGTAGTGGCATATAGAGGATGTACGATACGCGCCTGGTTCCAATCACATCGTCGTGGTTAAGGAGGTGGCACCCCTGCGTGTATGAGTTGACAGACATGTCCTGTTTTGTTCCAGAGAGTGCTCCACACCCAGTGGCAGCCTGAATGAACTTGCGGAATTCTGAAGAATAGAGTGCATCGCGGAGCGCAACGAGATTTGGAAAAAGTGCAAGTTGAGCCTCAGAGAGGTACGAGAGTGATGCAAGGTCCCCGGTTTGATTGACCTAGGAAAGAGATGTCTAATGATGGACAGTCAGGGATTGAGTGGCTCACCTTGTATATGTCTGTCTCCTTTTCGGTGAAGCTCAGTTCGTTCATACATTCATCCTTCACATTCTTGAGAAGATCGTCCTGAAAAAGCTTTTCGATAATCGCATACTTGAACGGTTCACTATTAGCGTAAGCCTGATGCAGTTGCTGCACATTTTCTGGCCCAAAGAGACCAGGATAGAAGCGCAACTCGTGGTCTACGCTTGATGTCGACGAGGAATGTGTTGTTTTTAATCGCTTGAGGAGCGAATCCGAAGAAGGCTCAAGTGAGGGAGATCGCTCGTGAACATGGGCCATTATCTTATTTTGAAGGTTTGCTGAGGAGTGGCCTCGAAGGTTCCCAGGTTGATTGATCAAATGACCTTTAGATAAATTTGGAATCGCGCTACTAGTAATCCTTTGATGCATCAATATTATTGCATTCAATGTAATTGCTATCGACGTCTTCAAATGATTGCCCCCTTGAATACAAACCTGCTTTACATGACCCTAATACTAGTAGATCCCTAATCTAGCCCTCTCCTGATTCTTGATCAAATCCACATCTCGCAGATACGTTGCAGCTCCCGCCCACTTCAACGCGAGTCGACCCTCCGTTATCTTAGTATTGATCACCCCACCCCCTGGTACCTCAGGCGTCACAACACTGTATGAGGTGGCGACCATGCCGATGCCAAGAGTGCACAAGTCTGGGCAATGCAAGGGCAGACTGGCAAGCCCGACCAGTGTGATTTGAGGACACGCTGGTATTGTCCAGATGCCCTCATCGCCCAAACAAAACTGTGGCCACGATTTCAGTTATTGTGGGCAGTAGATCACAAGGCAAATCGAGTGAGAAAGCTTGCACTTGTTGTGCTATTACACTGGAGGCAAGGAGTAAAAGAAAGGCTTCATTACTGGAAGATCGCGGGATGATGATATTCTTCCCCCGGGAGTCCACGTTTCTTTTAGAAAAGGTGCGCATAGCTCTGAATTCTGCGTATGGCTTGTGATCGGACTGTATTTGAAGGTGCCCTGTTCCGTGCACATAGAAATGAGAGTTGGAAGTGTCCGAGGGATGGAAGAGTAGACAGGTGATGCAAGGCAGGCCCATCGACGGCTTCTGTGCTAAGGGTCTTGAGTTGGTGCTAACTTACGATTGCTGTTGAAATTTGGACGGATGCGGCTAAATCTAAGCCAGTGGTGGAGAAGGATTTCATGAGGGGATATTTAACTCCTAGGTTTGATAAAACTGAAAGCGTAAACAGATTACCTATCGCGTGGCTGAGAAGGTTGGAAACGAGGTGAGTGGGTTCATAGCTCCTGTCCGACCAGGACAGTTTTTCGAGGCGAGGGAGTAGGGAAGGCCAGGTGACACTCCGCCCCAGTTTGACTAGGACTCGAACTCTCGTAAGATACTTTTCAATGTCCCGCCAATGAGCAATCATAACGCAACAATTTATCTTCTGCAGGCCGTTCGAGACAGAGTGTAATCATGGAGCGCTGAAAACTTACCTGACCACGAAGATGTCAAAACCAGCTGCGCCTGAGACATGCTACTGCTGGGCCGAGAGTGTCTGTGACTCGTGAGCCCAGAGCATGGCATCCAGTGCAGGCTTCGAGAATGTGCGACATGTACTAGTGAGACGTTCAAGAGTCTGGCGTCGAATCTACACCGTTGGCTCTGGATGCAGGTCAATTGTGGTTGTTTAAGGCCGAAAAAATGTTCCGTAGAACTTCATAGATCTGGGCCGGATGCATGTCAATGAGTAGTGCGATTCACCCGACGTCCCTTTCTGTATCACAACGTCAGGAAGAAAGTGTCCTCCCAGCGCATCGTTTGTTGTTGGAAGCACTATGATAGTGGATTACGAGTTGAATTTTCGACAAGCTTTGTGGTCTGACAGGTAAGCGGGTTAGAAAAGGTTAGAATAAGCGACACTGGGAAATCCACATCCTGGCGGCATCGCCCGGACCATCTATCATTCTTTCTGAAAGGCCTTTTTCAAAATTCAACCAACACTAGTATCAGCCTATCAGGCAAGCAATATGCAGACAGTCAATTCCATCCCGGCCTCGGATATCATTGATGCACTGCAAAATATTGTAAGTAACAAGTTAGTGAGGACCAGTTGTGCCAATTGGGAGTAATAACCAATTGCTTCAGCTTGATCATTCAAAAGCGCTCGTATGTAAAATTGCTGATTGTTCGCCTGATGCAATAGTGACCATGAGTAGATGCCAGACCTCGGAACCCCATACTCCAAAACGGGTTTCCCAACTAACGTCCACCCTGCTGAGGGCAAGAGCATCAGTGCTATCGTCAGCGAGCGCGAGCAGCAGCTGGATACAGTGTTGCGTGATGTCTCAGCTCTGGAAACAGTCATGGTCGGCATCAAAAATCTTCATCAGTCGCTTGTCGAACAGAAGCACAAGATCATCCAGTCCAAGCTTTTGCATGTGGGATTTATGTCGGTTGCTGTGCGCTTGCCAACTGAAACTCTATCCCAAATTTTTCACTATTGTCTCCCCGAACACGAGTACTTGTCACCCGCATTAAAACAGGCCCCCATGCTGCTGACAAGCATATGCCGGCGATGGAGGGAGGTTGCTGTGGGTATGCCTAGTTTATGGTGCAGGTTGTATGTGGCAGAAAACTTGCAGCGGGCAGCTTTTTGTTATAACTCGTGGCTACAGCGATCGCGAGGACATCCAATATCATTAGCACTCGGGTCCCAACCATCTGTCTATCTAAGACGACACCTTATTCAGCCTTACATCAATCAAATCAGGTCTCTCTTGGTATTTTTTTCGCGAGGAGAGCGCCGACCTGAAATTGTGTTCGGAGACCTACCAGCACTTCAGGAGCTGACCATATCTGGATTGGATCCCTACAGTCCAGCCTTTGTACGATCTATCTGGTTTCTGCCTTCCACTATGCGCAGTCTCAATGTCATGAATATGAGGCCGCACTTCGACCTCGAGCTCATCAATTCTTGCAGGCTCATGTGGGCCAACCTCACCAATGTCGAAATCGCCATAAGTGAACCGAATGCGGTCCTCCTCTTGCTCCAATTATGTCCCAACCTCTCCTCGTTCACGCTCCACGTGGATTTCAATCTCGCGCAAGACTTGGAGCCACACACGCACACCGGAGTCCAGACCTTACGCATCGCTGGTGCATATAGCGCCACAGGCATTTTGTCGGACCTGTTCAATGCTCTATCACTGCCCAATTTGCGCGTTCTCGAAGTCCTCAGCGATCACCATACATTGCCGTTGGTGGCATTTTTGGCACGGTCAAAGTGCCCCCTGGAGAGTTTGATTCTGGGCGGTCGAGTGAGGATGACAGACCTGGAGCGAACAGAATACATTGCTCTCATTCCGTCCATTGACATTGTAGAAGAATGATCATGGTCACCCTTCTTATATATAAGACCTGGTCGCTACACGTTTATCGAAATGATATATTGGCCTGCGCAGTTAATCATTTTGTACGTTCGTGTCTTCGCGGGAAATTCTTTCCAGCATCGATGAAGCCACATTACGTTCCGCGCGCTGGTACTTGCAAGTGGATCTCTGATCGAACAGTTTGCAACTTCATCGAACATCTGTCATAGGTGCAGTTCACTTATGAGCCGCTACTTTTGGAATAAGTGAGTTTAGTATTAAATATCGAAAGGCCCTGCTCAATCAATTTTTCTTGTCAGCTTTTACACTGCGTGATTTAATGCACACCAGCAGAACTGTGGCTGAGTCTTGCATTTGTGTATCTTCTATGGAACATGGCGCGATTTTCGTCTGAGAACATAGACCCCGAAATCAAGATTCTTAGAAGAGAAAATCTTCTAATTGAATCGGAATCAGATGAACTAGCTTGAGGAATTGGAGTAAGTATCGTTAATTGCGTATGTGTTTGTGTGGTCAATAGCGTTATATGTAGGTCCTTCCGAACATCAACTGCCTTGGCTAATAAAGTGAAATTTCAGGATGTACATAAGCCGAACCTAAGAGGCCTTAGTATGCGAACAGTATCCCTTGTGCACGCTGATGGGAACGCGTCGTCGAAGTCGAACTGTGCTTGCAACTTAACAGGACCACAACCGCTCCAATGTGTCTGGGGTGGTCTGGGTGCGTGTCACCGCAAATCTTCTGCGGTTTTCCAAGCTGATGCAGCACCTCCTAGGTGAGCAAGGATGACAAGCTCAATCGAATGTGACATTTCCGTGATCTCGAGTAGTTCATCAGGGTTCTCGAGTAGATGTGCCTGCATTACTAAGACATTCTCCGGTCACCGGAGTCGCACCCCCCAGCTGCTGATGTACGTCCGCGGGCAGCTGCAGGTGTCGAGGCATGTGACGAGAAGAAGTTCTGAGTCACTTTTTGAAATTCAACACGTTGCCCGGGATAAATCTCAAGATCTGGAAACAAGGCTCTGCATAGCTCAAAACATGTTCCGGTCGTGTATCCGTCATCAGGAACTGCCGGAACAAGGAAAGTAGACGAACGAGTACCGGGGGTGGGCTGAGTGTCGACTACTGAGACCTGACTTGGTTTATGCGCTAATTACCCATGAATTTAGCTCTGCCGTTGTCCAGCAGGAGTCTATTTGAATCGCCAAGAGCCGAGTCGGACATTGGGTAAAGATATTATGTACACCCTCGATGGCTATCCCTTACGAGTTTAGTAAATCGCACAATAGAAGATGTCCTATTACCCACATGGTGACCGCTGATGACAGGGCGTTGATGTGGCTGCGAAACCGCAGTTCAACTAGTTTCCAATGGCCGGCTAGTCGATATTTTTAGGTTCGGCAGAAGGTTAATTGTGGTGTTGAGAGATGGCGAGAGCCGTCGGGAGAGGTACAACAGCGTCATGCTGATAACGACAGCTTTATCCGCATATGTATTTGGTGTCACAGATCATCGATCAGTAACTGCCCGACTGGAGCGGAAAGTAAACGATGGTAAGTCATGCACGCACCACATCTAGGCCTGTGAGTGTGGTGAAATTGTCTGGTAGCCGCGAGTACAGCGCCTATGCGGTGTGACAATAAGTCAAGCATGCAGGGGAACTGTGAGAGCTAGACACTGATAATGATCCCATCGACAACTGAAGCGGATTGAAGCCTGAGCAAGTCTGGATACATCAATTCCGAATTCAGATCACGGCTGCCGCGCTGAACGCCACGATGAAAGGATGCAACTGTGCAACTGATTGCGAATAACTGAGAGAACTACACTACAAATCTGCAAAAAGTGATACCATGTCAACGCAATAATACAACTAGCAGCACATAGAACCAGAGACACCACCGCAGCATGTCAGAAATTAATACCGTCGTTATCATCCCAATACTGTATTCATGCCTTTTCGTCCTCCAACAAAATCAAGTCAGCAGTCTGACCTGCTCCCGAACTGGAATCCGCAGGTTGATGACGGGCCAGCGAGAGGCTGCGCGGTCGCACATGGTGGGCTGAGTGTGACCGAGAAACCCATGCTTCTGTTGCATTCGCAAGTAGCTCCTCTGCGACTTGCTTAGAAATATGCGTGAGCGGGACTGGAGCATAGACTGGAGCGTCTATAAATTGTAGATCGAGGTCGGATGTGCAAGGCGCTTTGCTTGCCACTGAACGGGCTGGGAGGATATATATCCGCTCTAGACTCCCGTCGGCAGTACTAGCATGCGGATGTGTATATGATGGCAGATGGAAGACTTGATGGCGGACAAGGATGGCATAGTAACTTGACAAAGCCAACACAAAATGAAGCTGTGTGTATCAACCTTCAGCCTCATCGCCAACCATTAAGGCAAAAATTACTCACGCGAATGACGGTGATGACGATTAGAATGACCATGAATGCGAATACTCCCCGTTCGAACCATGGTTCGCAGTTTTCCAAAGTCAGCCCCAGGTCGATGAAATCCCGAAGCATGTCTGGTTGGCGTGACAACAATTCGCAAATATTGGAGCGGACTGTTGGTCGAAAAGCAGCATAAGAGCCTATGGCTGCAAACAACGTGCCAAACACAAAGTCTCCGACAATGTAGTCACGATATATGCGCACGAATGATGGTTTGCCCTGGTGAAGAAGGTTAATATTGTGGCAAGAAAGGAAGAAAAAAGTTGACGGACTCGGACAATGCCTGCCAGGCCAAAACAACAGATGGCTGATGCCGCAGCAAAATATGCGCACAACAATGCCCATACGAGGTGTACGGCATCCTTACTGATGGAGTACTCGGAGCTCTCCCACTCGCTCTCTGGTTCCCATTTGAATGACCGCCACGCTCCTAGTATCCGCGCTGCAAGAGCGAAGTTGACTACTGCACCAAAGATGGAAATGGCCAGAGATGCAGTCCTACAAGAATTGAAAAACATGTCAGTGGATGGTCAAGGATGGGGGGAAAATGGAGTCATCAGTGTGGTGCCCGAGCCGGAGTTTTATAAGTGTGCGGTGGGGAGAGGGGTTGCAGAAGATCAAGCGATGTCGGTACGAACCTTGTGACAAACAAGCGGGCCATTGATCAAAAAGTTGCTGGTCGGCCTCTGCAGCTAAGGTGAAATATGTTGAGACCGGTGGTTCAAGAGCAAGTTGCGTATTATTGTGGCCCGAGAAGGAGCATTACTAGCTCGGGTATGACTAAGCTTTGCAGTCGTAATCAGATCGGGAATCACTCATTCGGCTTACTTCTTTTTTTACTTGTCAGGCCGCCTTGGCCTGACACTCGGAAGCGAGGTCAGTCTAACACAGATTTTGTGGCAGCCTGTGTCAACTTGAACACATCCGACTCAATTCTGTTTCATTATGGGCTGGTTCGTTTCATCATACCTTCTTCCTAGGATAAAGTCCAAGTGGGCACGCGCTTCCCCTCGCTAGCAAGCGGCTTTGGTGCTCGTTTCATGCATTTTGACACATCTACACGACTCGCGGCATCCACGAGTTGTCCATGAGCCAGGAACCCGACACGCACGTGATCGAACTTGGAACACGCTCGTGTGAGTACTATTGCTAACCGTACTTTATCGACCCCCACCGGTCTCCTTGCAAGAATAGTTCAAGATTATCGGCGTGCTTGTGCGGTACTGGTATCGGAAGTAGCCCACAATCTTTCGCGATGGCGATGTCGAAGCGCCGCATCCTTTATCTTGTACTGCCATCACTTCTCTCCATTTGGTGTGTAGCCGTAACAAATTGACTCGTCTTGACTATGTAAGTAAAACGATTGTTTTCCAACGCGGACTTACACCGTCTCTAGAACTTGCCCATTTGCCCCTATCTTTGTTGACTCGAATTCGCTCGCACAGTCATTTCAATGCCTTGCAAAATAGAAAGGCTCGGGTACAATGTGAACTCGCTAGATTTCAATCTACCACCCCAATTCTGTGTGTATTGCGTATAAGAAGCTTAGTTGTCTGACTCGAGTCCCCATCCCCGAGTGGCAAATCAAGGAGCGTGCATAGTAGCACGTGTGCCGATCTGGTAGATTTCCCAAATCGATTGGTGGCGTTGCTGGAATTGGTATGATCAAACATCTTCTACCATTCTCTTATCTCAACTTACCAACCCACACTTTATAGTTGAAGATTGTTAGTCGGTGCAACAACTGATTATAATGTCCCTGCGGTACTAGCTCTTTCGCAATGACAATGTCGTTTCCTCCGCACTCAAGCTCAAGCGCCGCATGCTTTATCTTTTACATCTGTAGCCGTTTTGATTATGTAAGTGAAATGATTGTGTTTGCGGACTTACACCGTCCTCTAGACCTTGCCCATTTGCCCCTATCGTTGTTGACTCGAATTCGCTCGCACAATCATTTGAGTGTAACCAATGCCTTGCAAAATAAAAAGGCTCGGGCGCAATGTGACTCGCAAGATTTAAATCTACCACCCCAATTCTAGCGAATAAGTTTGTATTGCGTATCAGAAGCTTACTAGTCTGACTCGAGTCCCCATTCCCGAGTGGCAAATCAAGGTTTGAAGTGGAGCGTGCACAACGCGTGTGCTGATCTCGTAGAGTTTCCAAATCGATGGGTGACGTTGTTGGAATGGGTATTAAACACCTTCCATCGCTCTCTCCTCTCTCAAACTTACCAGCCCACATTTCATCCACCATGTCTGATTCTTCTTCCCTTGCAGGCTCTGAGGTCATTTCTGATGATGGCACAGGCACTGAGACCATGTCCGACGGTGGCACAGATCCACTGCAGGACGCTACTAAAGACGAGGTCAGCAGCCACACCATTTTCACCGTAGCCTTGGGCGACTGAGTCTTTCCCATCGAACGAATTAGGCAGCTCCAGAAGATGAAACACCTCTCCCCAACACGCAGAAAGTTGAAGATCGTTACTTGCGTCGTTTCCAGATGTGGTCTGCACCAAGTGGCTCGACCGCTCTGACTACTCGCTTACATGCAAATACAGGGATCGTGCTGCAAAGGTCTGGGTGCCGTATGATCCATCGTTTATCAAGCCTGTCCCTCCACGTGAAGATCTGCACAACTACTTCTATCTTGATGTCCGATACGAAAAGACAGAACGTGCGTATCACGCTCAGCGACTCATACTGTATTAAACCATTTCGTTCAGCACTCCCTGAACTGGTTGTGACCTACTTCAGCAGAGTATTGATCGATTTCCTTCGGTGAGATTGTGATATCAACGTTTATCTGGTCAATCTTAGCGTCTCCTGGACAGCTACGCCATCGGGGGTGATTTCTTCAAAACAAAACCGGAATATCGTCTTTTGGATTTTTTCCTGGTTCTGGAAGACCTTAAGGCTGATCTTGCGGAAATCGGTGATGTTCTTGCCTCAAATTTGGATGCGGAAGACCTCAAGAAAAAGGCAAAAGATATGGGTTACACAGATGCATTGGATCGTATGTTCTGGCCATCACAGGATGACACTCTCACCCTCCATACATATACAGTGCATAAAACCGAGAAAGATGCCCGGCTGTACTTTGAAGACATAGTGGAGCATCTTGGAGTCCTGTTGGGTATGATCGAGAAGGAATTCGAACCTACGTGAGCACATTTGTATACCTCTGCCTTGCCATACAAGTCAAATTAACGGCACTACAGAGCTAAAGAACTCGAGCTTCAGCTCTCTTACGGGTATATTGCTTACGACTTGCTCGAATACTATTTTAAACCGGGTGACAAGTATCACACACTGTATAAAGGTGTTTTGGTGCGTAATCATATTGTATATGACAGTGCTGTCTTTTTATCACCCTGTAGACCGGGTTTACTCTCGATCGCATATAATATGGTGATGACTCGAAGTAAGCCATGTTATATACTCAGGTTCAGGTTCTCACCACTCGCCTACAGAGTTTTTTACTTGGACGGGGAGACAACGAGCTGGGATGGACACAAATACATCAACAAGAAAAAAACTTTCTCAATTCCACAATACGATGTCTGTTTTTTCGCTCCTGCACTTTGTGAGAGCTCAATATAGTTCAGGGAACGACGGAATTGTCGAAGCTGCCTTGCAAAGTCATGACAGACGACGTACGCGCCAAGCTAATAGGTAAGGGGTCTCACGCTTGTCGACAAGTTAACAGAAGATCTGAGCACGCTTTTAGCCCGAGGGAAGTTGTATGCATCATTCTCTGGTGGCTTCCACTACAAGTCGTGTATGTCTGACTTTCTATAGTGTCATCAGACTGACAATTTTTGGTTTTTAGATAAAGGGGTAATCTTCCTTCCCTCTCTTTTCCAGCACGACGACAAACTTACACATTCAACCCAACAGAGTAAAATTGTCATCGATCGGCGTGCGTATAATGACCGCACAAACTTGAAGGGCTACAAACGTGACCCGTACGCGATCATCGATTTCAGTCCTAATGAAATTGTTAATGTTTTCCCAGCGACGAGACAATCCCTGACGTTCCTGAAGGGGACTACGACCAACTTCCGGCTTCGGTATATGGTTTCGATCTCAAGAGCAAAGTATGCTGAGTTTCTTGCAAGTCGTGCTACTGACCTATGGCGAGCAACACAGACGTGGCAGTCATACTGCGTTGAAGAGATCAGTGACATCATGTTTGACGAAAAAGCCTGGGACCACTTGGTTATAGACGACGACGTCAAAGTAAGCAGTATCATTTTGTACATTGGCCGGCTGTTGCTGATAGTCAAGTAGAGCCTGATCAAGGGACTCGTCGATGTTACTAACAATGCCAACACGTCGCAACACCTTATGTCGGACGTCATTACAGGGAAAGGTGGGGGTTTGGTAGGCTTTCATGTACAACTCAATGTTTTTCGCCTGATGTTTATTCTGTGTAAGATCGCGGTACTTCATGGGCCTCCTGGAACCGGAAAGACACTTACGGCTGAAGCTGTTGCTGAACACCTTAAGAGGCCATTGTACATCGTCAGCTCTCCAGAATTGTCGATAGTGCATTCACAATTGGAGCAAAAGCTGACGGAGATACTGAATGTACGTGTGATTATGCACCAATTACCATAATTCTCATTCAAATATTCTACCAGTTAGCTACCACATGGGACGCCATAGTTCTTATCGACGAAGCCGACGTGTTCTTGGAACAGAGGAGTCTGCATGACGTACGTTTTTGGACCCAACATCAATATTACGACGCCTTCTCATTCTCGGGTTGTAGCTGACACGCAACGCTCTTGTGTCTGTTGCATTAAAGGTCATTGAGTACCACCGAGGCGTCCTCTTCTTGACAACAAATCGCGTTCAAACGTTTGATGACGCCTTTCTTTCGAGGTTCTCCATCGGTTCGTTTTCTGTGCTCGTATCACATCAGCTTGAAACAAATTCGATCTAAACAGCGATCAAATATCCTGAGCTGGATGTCCCAGCCCGGCTTACGGTCTGGCGAAAGTTCTTTGAACTTGCTGGGTGCCCGCTGTGGGGCTCAGAGTCCGAGGGATTCGTCACCGTTGACGGTAAAGAGCCACGCTGCTATGTTTCCCTCTCAGATTTGGAGGCACTGGCACAAAAACCGTTCAATGGTCAGCAGACACTGCCATCCTGCCCCTCAGAACTAAATATAGTCTCCAGGACGCACCATCAAGAACCTTGTCCGGACGGCCCAGGCGTTAGCACTATCTGCGTATGCATTACCGTCCGCATGTTTGCTTCCCTGTTACTCATGAGAATACCCAGAAAGGAACCGCTTTCCCTCGACCATGTCAAGATCGTTGTCCGCGCCCAAGAGAAATTTTTGACAGAGTTTGCGCAAATCCGCTCTTAGTTAGCATCTTAGCATCCTTATCGATCGCATCAGTCCAAGTATAAGCATGTCAATATTGTAACACCACCAAATGTATCCCGCAATTTTTTGGGCAGACAACGTCTGGTATGAGAGAGAGGTTAGCCAAGCCATATGCCTTCTTTCCTCACACCATCGACAAGAGGATGATCTACGTTCCCCAGCATGCTCCCTAGTATTTCTTTCTTCTTATCGATGGTCCGCACACGGTCATGCCTACTTGTGCGAGCCTCTGCATCCTGATGAGAAGGTCTTACTGCTAATAAGTAGTCTCTCGAATACGTGACACGGAACTCAAGGAGTGGTAGGGATGGGTGTATCAGTGATTCATGTCAAGGACTCACTAGAGAAGGCTGTGCTTGACTTACGCTCGGATTCATTCGCACACGGACAGATTTCCACGGCATTATCAAGAGTGCGCTGTTGACGAGACATTCGAGTACTATTCGCAGAATAAGACGAAGAAACAGCAAAAATGTCATGCAGGCATGATTTAAATATCTGAGATCTACGTAGAACAGCGGGAAAATGAAAGCAGTCGGGGTCACAGAAATGCAATAATGCAGCACAAACTAGACACCTATGTGGACAAATACAATCTGCTGTTCCAGTGGAACATTCTTGCGCCGCAATTTCTTCACAGCCTTGTGCAACGCCATCGCAGCGCGCGTGCAGTCCAATCTCCCAGAACCATCCACCAGGTTGCCGTAAAACGCAGACACAACCTCCTGTGCAACCTCGTCGTCGACGGACCACATTGAACCAATCACACTGCGAAATCCGGAGAATTGCATGGCTGCAGCGAGATGGATCGATTCGTCAGGACTCTTCTCATCGCCTACAGTAGTGTGGCATGCCGATAAGAATGCAAACTCCGGGTTCTGCCAGTCGGACCGGATGATGTCCTTGATCATCAACGGCCCATCACGCATCGCGAAGGAAGATTCGAATGGTTGTTGTTGATTCGGCATTCCGTGGCAGGCTAGGTGAAGCCATTGGTTATGGTTTAGTACATCGACTGCAGCTTTGACTGTTGCATCGCCGTCCTCGAGTGACGTGAAGGACGACACAACAGGCGCGAGACGCTGAGCGACAACGGCTAGCTCGGGAGTGACACATTGGAGTGGCTTCCCTCCGTCCGGGTTTCCTTGACCAATGGCAACAAAATATTGCGGGGACGCATCTCGAGAAACCTGTTGTCTCGCACGAACAAGTGTCGCCAAAGTGGGGGTGTACGAGGAGATGTAGATGTGAGACAAACTGTCTCTCTTCTTCTCGTAGGGTCCTGCTGCATGTAGAGGAAGCAGCGTGAACTCAGCAGTGGGACACCACCATATACGCGAGCCAGGGTGAACATTTGATGCCCCAAGGGCTTGTACTATGGGGTCAACGATGTCATACCAAAGTTTCCTAAGGATCCTGACAAGCTTGTGTTGAGTATCAAAAGAACCAAATTCCTTTGAAAGGAACTGAAACTCGGAGGACAAATCAGAAACTTCGGTCTGCGTGATATCAATTGGAACGTGAACAGGATCTCGGTCACTTAGGACAATCAAGGCATCGCAGCTGTACTGACTAGCATTGACAATGATGACAGGACCTTCTTCAGCTGCTTTCTGTAGGTCGGAAAAAAGGGGAGGTAGGAGAAACCGAGAAAAGTCGGGAAGCATGCGGATGCGTGAAACTACGTCATCCCATTCCATGGTCAGTTGGCGAATTTGCGGAGACTGGTCTTGAGTAGACTGATCAAACGCGTTGCGAAGGCGAAAGCTAAGCTGCTTGAATTCTTCTGACAAGGCTGCGCCGGTGTGACGAGCCACAGAAAGCTCATCAAGGGTTGTGCGGAAGCGTGCCAATTGGGTCCAGAATACTGCACGCCCTTGCTCCACTAGTTCCACAGCGGTTGCCAGCGCGCCATTACGAATGCTACACGAGAAAGCATCCACAGCAAGCGAAGCCGTGGCCATGCTCACTGCATCGTAATGACGTGATGAAGACGACAAAAGAGCGACATGTTGATCCAGGAATTTCAATGCAGTTTGATATGCAACCAATGCAGAACTATGGTTTGTCGCCTCAGCAGAGGTGGCCCATGACTTGGCAGAAGTGAGATCTGTACGAGAGACTGCATGAGATATGTGGGAGAGTTGTGAGAACAAGCTAAATGTTTCATCAAGGTCAGACGGGACGCCCTGTTGCTTGAATCTGTCTCCAAGACTGACAGCGAGATTGTTGAGAGAATCTGATCGATCAGAATGACCAGGGGGGCGAAGGAGTAGTGCAGCCCGGTGGAGCTCGATGGCCTCATCAAGGTCAGACGGGTCACCCCGCTGCGTGAATCTGTCTCCAAGGCTGACAGCAAGATTGTTGAGAGACAAGGATCGAAGAGCATGACAGGGGGGACGAAGGAGTAGCGCAGCCCGATGGAGCTCGATAGCCTCATCAAGGTCAGACGGGACACTCCGCTGCTTGAATCTGTCTCCAAGGCTGACGGCGAGATTGTTGAGAGATAACGATCGATCAGAATGACCAAGGGGACGAAGGAGTAGTGCAACCCGATGGAGCTCGATACGCTCATCAAGGTCAGACTGGACACCCTGCTGCTTAAATCTGTCTCCAAGGCTGCCGGCGAGACCGTTGAGGGATGACGATCGATCAGAATGACCAGGGGGACGAAGGAGTAGTGCAGCCCGATGGAGCTCGATGGCCTCATCAAGGTCAGATGGGATGCCCCGCTGCCTGAATCTGTCTCCAAGGCTGACGGCGAGATTGGGGCGCCAGCTGGAGCTAGTGATGAGCAGAGAGTTGTTAGAGCGACGGTCGGAACCTCTGTCTAAGTGCGTCGCCCCGCAGGGTAGACTGAAACTACTCCGGTAGCTCGAGGTAGCCCGACGTGATGAGGAGGCAGGTGGGCCAGTGAGACTAGCTAGTCTAAGAGAGTTG
>JRHT02000073.1:36010-179696 GCA_011800875.2 Suillus brevipes Sb2
TCCAAGGCTGGCAGCGAGATTGTCGAGAGACTCTGATCGATCAGAATGACCGGGGGGACGAAGGAGTAGTGCAGCACGATGGAGCTCGATGGCCTCATCAAGGTCGGATGGGATACCCCGCTGCGTGAATCTGTCTCCAAGGCTGACAGCAAGATTGTTAAGAGATGACGATCGATCAGAATGACCGGGAGGACAAAGGAGTAGTGCAGCCCGATGGAGCTCGATGCGCTCATCAAGGTCAGACTGGACACCCCGCTGCGTGAATCTGTCTCCAAGGCTGACAGCAAGATTGTTGAGAGAATCTGATCGATCAGGAATGACCGGGGGGACGAAGGAGTAGCGCAGCCCGATGGAGCTCGATGGCCTCATCAAGGTCAGACGGAACGCCCCGCTGCGTGAATCTGTTTCCAAGGCTGACAGCGAGATTGTTAAGAGATGACGATCGATCAGAATGGCCGGGGGGACGAAGGAGTAGTGCAGCCCGATGGAGCTCAATGCGCTCATCAAGGTCAGACGGGACGCCCTGCTGCTTGAACCTGTCGCCAAGGCTGAGAGCGAGATTGTCAAGAGACAAGGATCGAAGAGAATGACCAGGGGGACGAAGGAGTAGTGCAGCTCGATGGAGCTCAATGGACTCATCAAGGTCAGATGGGACGCCCTGATGCTTGAATCTGTCTCCAAGGCTGACAGCGAGATTATTGAGAGATGATGATCGAAGAGAATGACCGGGGGGACGAAGGAGTAGCGCAGCCCGATGGAGCTCGATGGTCTCATCAAGGTCAGACAGGATGCCCTGCTGCGTGAATCTGTCTCCAAGGCTGACAGCGAGATTGCTGAGAGATGACGATCGACCAGAATGACCGGGGGGACGAAGGAGTAGTGCAGCCCGATGGAGCTCGATGCATTCATCAAGGTCGGACAGGACGCACCCCTGCATGAATCTATGTCTAAGGCTCACGGCGAGATTGTTGAGAGATGACGAATGATCAGAATGACCGGGGGGACGAAGGAGTAACGCAGCCCGATGGAGCTCGATGGCCTCATCAAGATCAGATGGGACACCCTGCTGCTTGAATCTGTCTCCAAGGCTGATGGCGAGATTGTTGAGAGAATCTGATCGATCAGAATGACCGGGGGGACGAAGGAGTAATGCAGCCCGATGGAGCTCAATGCGCTCATCAAGGTCAGACAGGACGCCCTGCTGCTTGAATCTGTCTCCAAGGCTGACGGCGATATTGTCGAGAGACTCTGATCGACCAGAATGACCGGGGGGACGAAGGAGGAGTGCAGCACGATGGAGCTCGATGGCCTCATCAAGGTCAGATGGGACGCCCTGCTGCTTGAATCTGTCTCCAAGGCTGATGGCAAGATTGTTGAGAGAATCTGATCGATCAGAATGACCGGGGGGACGAAGGAGTAGCGCAGCCCGATGGAGCTCGATGGCCTCATCGAGGTCAGACGGAACGCCCCGCTGCGTGAATCTGTTTCCAAGGCTGACGGCGAGATTGTTAAGAGATGACGATCGCTCAGAATGGCCGGGAGGATATCTCTTCAAGGCTGCTCGAAACTCTTCCACATCGTCTGCCATGCTATGATACCACACGGAAACTGGCAGGAACGCGGGGGGATGAAGCCGAAGACCGCCTGAGGTGGACGAAGATGACGCGTTCTGTCAGGTTATCCGCCTTTCATCAGTATAAAATGAAGGTATATGAGTTTGAATCGCAATGCGCACGCACACAAAATTCTGAGCAATGAAATAGTAAAAACCTGTGAGAGGAATGAGCGTTAGTCAATTATAAGTGGAACAGCCTGAGATTCCACGTGTCTAGTGACTGTGGTCGACAGCTACCAAATTACTACAGTATCCCGAGAGACCGAAGCTAACGAGCGTCGAGCTCTGCGCCTGTAAATCCGCAAGCCAAGCTGTCAGAGGCTTGGGAATGGCTAGTGCAACATGGTTTGATCATAATTCAATTGACGTTCACTGGAGAACCAGTGTTTTAGCCCGCCTTGCCCCGCCCATGTGCTCGTCCTGCAACGTTTGTGATGTTGATGTTCGACAATCGACATCGAACATCAAGTACGTGAAGCATATATATCGATGATTTTGCAGATGTGTAATTATGCTATAGCCGATGGTAGGGTCCGAGCAAAGTCCGAGTGCCACTACCTAGTAGACTTCGGGTTGGACTAATTTGGTTGGCCTTGAGGGAGTTGCCGCCGCCGCCGCGGTGCGCACGTTCTTCATGATCTTGGGTGAATTTAAATGCGCTTACTCGTTACTCAAATATAGCAAGTAGTGCGTTCGAACTGGCAGCGCATATATATATCATCATCCCCACAATCCATCGATTTAAAGTATGTTCTACAATACAAAGTTTCAAGTTTTTCTGTTGATGCTGAGCTAACCTGTGTCGGCTTTCAAAAGTCAGAAAAGCAGTAATCACAAGGCCCGATGCAACGCCAGTCAATTCGAAGGTCTTGATACTGATGTAGATCCTCCGCACGTCAGCGCGGCATTAACGAGGCATGAATGCATGATCAACGCGGCACAAGTTGATTGACGCGCCTGTGGAGTTTCGACGCGGCCGTGACGAGGCATTGACACGGCATGTGCTATGTTTGCGCGGCACTAATGTGATATGTGCTATGCTTGATGCGGACGCAGCATAGGTCAGTATAGAGGTTGACATAAGTATCGAAGCTGCAAAGATAATGCTGAGAGAACTTGCCGAGTGTTGGGAGTCTGAATGAGGCTTGGTATAGCATGGCTGGGGTTTGAGAATTGAGATGGTAGTACAGATTAAGTACAGAGGCTCCATCAGACCTGACAAGTCGAGGTCGTCAAAGACTTGACTGGGACCGCACAGTGAGATGATGCTTTACTCCTGAAAACCAACATTAGTTCAATGGTTAGAAATACAAGATGTAACTTAAAACCACATGCCCAAGTATAGTATGAGCGCGGAAGACAACCAAGTACTCCAGGTCCTACACGCAGATATCTGGACATTCATATATTGATTATAAACGAGGGCGGGACATGTTTGGAATGCATTGCGAGCGTCAAAGATGGTCATCTGCACCTGAGGATCTGCGACAGTGCCGCGTCAATTTCACCTGGCCCGCTATCTCCCAATGGGGTTCTCCCATCAGCATTGGCCAGTTTAGACCGTCTCCTGTCAGCTAGTAGTTCTTATCGATGAAGCCGACGTGTTCTTGGAGCAGAGGAGTCTTCATGACGTGCGTTTTTGGGCCCAACATTGCAATCACGACACCCTCTCAATCCCAGGTTGTAGCTGACACGCAACGCTATTGCATTAAAGGTCATTGAGTACCACCGCGGCGTCCTTTTCTTGACCACAAATCGCGTTCAGACGTTCTATGACGCCTTTCTTTCGAGGTTCTCCATCGGTTCGTTTTCTGTGCTCGCTCGTATCACATCAACTTGAAACAAATTCGATCTAAATAGCGGTCAAATATCCTGAGCTTGATGCCCCGGCGCGGCTTACGGTCTGGCGAAAGTTCTTCGAACTTGCTGGGTGCCCGCTATGGGGCTCAGAGTCTGAGGGATTCGTCACCGTTGACGGTAAAGAGCCACGCTGCTATGTTTCCCTCTCAAATTTGGAGGCACTGGCACAGAAACCGTTCAATGGTCAGCAGACACTGCCATCATGCCCCTCAGAACTAAATATAGTTTCCAGGACGCACCACCAAGAATCTTGTCCGGACCGCCCAGGCGTTAGCACTATCTGCGTATGCATTATCGTCCGCATGTTTGTTTCCCTGTACTCATGAGAATACCCAGAAAGGAACCGCTTTCCCTCGGCCATGTCAAGATCGTTGTCCGCGCCCAAGAGAAATTTTTGACAGAGTTTGCGCAAATCCGCTCTTAATAAGCATCTTAGCATCCTTATCGATCGCATCAGTCCAAGTATAAGCATGTCAATATTGTAACACCACCAAATGTATCCCGCAATTTTTTGGGCAGACAACGTCTGGTATGAGAGAGCAGCATCGAAAGGTTAGCCAAGCCCCCATATGCCTGCTTTCCTCACACCATCGACGAGAGCATCTACGTTCCCCAGCATGCTCCCTAGTATTTCTTTCTTCTCATCGATGGTCCGCACACGGTCGAGCCTACTTGTGCGAGCCTCTGCATCCTCAGAACGGCTTGATGAAAAGGTCTTGCTACTAACAGTCTCTCGAATACGTGACACGGAAGGAGTGGTAGGGATGGGTGTATCAGTAATTCCGAGACCTGGTCGGAACCCTCCGGGTTTCTTGGGACTCAGCGGCTCATAATCTACTTCTTTCCGTAGCATGAGCATTGAGCGTGACTGTAATGGTGCCGGTATCTTTCTAACGTTGGATGGTATCAAAGGTGGTGAGCTAGGAGGAGTGCGTGGGTCCGACGAAGTGAAAGCGGAGGTGGAAGATGACTTCTTGATAGGCGAAGGTGTGCGAATGCTCTCAAAGCTAGTGGATGTAGTTGTTGATGAACCTGATGACACGGAGAAGAAAGAGGATGAGGAGGTCGATGAGTTCGATGACGATCTGGTAGAGGTACACGCAAAGGAGATGTTCGAGGCGCCAGATAAAGGACGAGCAAATATCTTATTTTCAGGAAGTAGAAGAGGTGAGTTAGGTCGTGTGGTGATGGGGGAGGAGGGCAGTGAGTGTGTTTCATCAGGCCGTACGTGGGTGGGAGTCTCATCCATCAAATAGAAATAGAGAAACTCTAGACATTTCATTCTGGATCGACATCAGTGATTGCATGGCAAATGGAACGGGTAACCCACCTGACTTCGCGTGGTGTTCCTGCTCGTTTAAGTATCTTTACCACTGCTTGAACCCCATTTACTTCCTCAAAAGCACGTAGTGCTGGAGAAGAATCAACCAGAACGCACAGCAAAGTATCTAAGACAGCAGATGTCAAATGCATGAAGGGTGCAGGCTTTTCTGGTGGTTGGAAACTATTTTCCCCCGAGGAGGTATCGATTATTGGCGTGTGTCGAGAAGCAAACAATAACTCGATCAAGATCTGCGATATATGCTAAGGTTTAGACATCTCAAGGACTCCACTAAACACCACCAACCTCGAGGGAAAACCGACGACCCAGGTAAGACTTGCTTGGTTTGTGGTGAAGAGAGACTCCTTGAATTATTGATAAGCCTTGGCATAACTGGGAGCACGAGGTATTCATTTCAGTATCACGCTCTTCTGTGACTCAGTCAGCCATGATTCGGGGGGAGAGAAGGGCTGTGTACTTACTGGTGGCGCTCTTGCTTGTGCAAAGTTCTAGCTGAGGTGTCGTACATTGTATCCAAGCCAGAATCCGTGATGACACTAGTTCCAAATTAGACAGGTATGCAGTAGGTTGGGTGATTATTCCCCACCATTGGATTCGAAAGCGTTTTGAAGGTTCAGATACGTTTCTAATGTATCATCATTGGAAGACTGCACACACGCAAGCGCAAGCTGCTGCTCAAGAACAGCTAAAGCTCGATTTCGCCTTCCAAATGATGAACGTGTTGAGGTCACCTGTGGAAGAAACAGTCGTAACGAACCTATCCCATCCTGAGAAACACCTTTGTTACTCACATCGTCTAAAGCATCCTGCAGCGTTGACTTCATCGAGCTCACTGTTGACGACATCGATGAAGAGATGATTCCGTTGTTCCAAGACTTCCCTCGTTGATGCCAAATTTGACCGCGTCGCCGCCACGTGACTGGAGCGTGACGCGGAAAGTCGGAGGAGCGCACTAACTTACGACCGCGTGAAGCCTCCCACTGAGTCTGGGTACAAGTAACGAGTTCTACGCTTAGGTGCGCATTCCCATACCCTCGCAATCTTTGATATTGACCAACATGGCACCTATCCCCACAGTATGTGCAACATGTATCTGTTCAGGTGGATCTGTATGCTCACATAGAGGCATTGCAACTGCAGCAATGGTCGCGGCTCATTCGCTTTGTCGCTGTAGAGACCGCACAAATCCATATCGGACAACCTGTCGACCCCAGACTTGATGGTGAATCTCAGGCTCATTCTCTATTTTTCGACTACATGTTTATGTTGACGTATAGTCGGCCTCGCTGCATGGAATAAACAGACCATCAGAGCTTATGAAATATCGGGGTCTGCCCTTGACCCTGCCGCTAGCGTTACGAGCAACATATTGACAGTTGAGAAGCTTCTCTCTCCTCTCTCTCGCGAAGAGACGAAGGTCGTTCGGTGCTTGGGTCTCAACTACTCAGACCACGCAGTAAGTCCTGACGAAACCGAGTCATGCAGTATCATCTTGACGAAAAAACAAACAGGCAGAGATAAACATGGCTAAGCCTGCGTAAGTTCATACTATTAAAAAATTCCTGGATGTTATTCAAAACTGCAAACATTGTTATATACAGCGCCCCCATTTTGTTTTACAAGCCCCTGGCGTCGATGATTGGTCCCAATGCACCAATCTTCATTCCCAAAGCTGCACAGCCTGTTGAAGTGCACCTCTCAGACTACGAGGTAGAGCTTACCATCGTAATCGGAAAGGCGGCCAAGGACGTTTCTGAGGCGGACGCTCTCGACTACATCCTCGGGTACACTGGTGCCAATGATGTAAAGACCTTCACTATGGTTTCGAGGCTGTCTGATCTCATATCTTTGACAATAGGTATCATTCCGCAAGCACCAAATGACAACTTCCCAGTGGGGATTCTCCAAGGGGTTCGGTAAGTTATTTATCTCGAACAATGTGAGATTGGCTTCATACAATAAACTTTAACAGATAACACAACTCCCCTCGGTCCTGTCCTTGTGTCCAACAATGCTATTTCCAACCCCCAGGACATCCCGCTAACTTGCACACTCAATGGAAAAGTTCTCCAGGACGGTAACACCAGGTAATATTCATCCATACCCTAGAGAGAGCACACGCTGATGATTGTTGTTAGCGACCAAATCTTCAATGTCCGGCAAACGGTGTCTTTCCTCTCGCAGGGAACCACCCTCGAGCCTGGGTCGGTTATCTTGACCGGAACACCTAAAGGTGTTGGTTTCGCGAGGAAGCCTGCTGTTGTACTCAAGAACGGCGATGACTGCAGGGTTTGGTTGGGCAACGGTATTGGCACACTCGTTAACCCTGTCATTGAGGAGGGCCGTTACCAGGCTAAGTTGTAAATTTGTAGCTGCATATACCGTCCTTCTTATACATATGCATACTTATTCTCGTGAATTGATGACAGCAGGCAACGGATATGTTACATAGTTCTTGTGTACAAAAATCTGCTATTTCAGATCCCACCAAAGGCAATGAGCTTCTGGTTCAAATACTCCTCGATGCCATGGCTTCCTTCCCGACCTAAAATCAAACAGATATCAGTATTGGCGAAATGGGAAGACTAAGAAACTCACCAATGCCACTCTCTTTCACGCCACCGAAAGGAATAGTAGCATGACTAATCAACCCGGTGTTAGTACCAACCATACCAACCTCGAGCGCCTCTGCAACTCTCCACACACGCCCAACATCTCGACTGAAGAAATATCCAGCAAGACCTACGTCCGCGTCGTTTGCTAGGGCAATTACCTCCTCCTCAGTTTCAAACTTCGTCAGAGCTGCAACAGGCCCGAAAGTTTCTTCAACGTTGAAAAGTGCTCCAGCAGGAACCTCAGAAAGGACAGTAGGCGTGAAGAAAGCTCCGACGCCATCGACACGTTTACCACCGATCAACACTTGGGCACCACGAGAAACAGCATCTTCCACATGTCGTGTAACCTTTGAGATTGCTTTCTCATGAATAAGAGGGCCATGCGTCCTGAAAATGGGTGAGCAAATGGCAGAGATTATCTAGTGGATTCTACCAACGTTGTTTCATCCAGGCCATTTCCGACTTTGAACGCAGCTACTTTCTCAGCGAGTTTAGAAGCAAAGTCGGCGTAGACCGAGGACTGAACGTAGATACGGTTTGCACAGACGCAGGTCTGCCCTGAACCACGAAATTTACATGCGATTGCCCCTTGAAGAGAGGGATCAGCTTGGAAAGGGTTCAGAAAACCTTCCTGCGCCGACCTTCAACAGCCTTGTCGATATCAGCATCATCAAAGACAATAAAAGGTGCATTCCCGCCGGCTTCGATGGACACTCTAAAGAGAATATTTATAAGCACGAATAGTAATTGTTTTTGTGTGGTACTTACTTCTTGAGTGTGGAGGCAGCCATGCCATACAAGCTCTTGGCAACAGGCGTTGACCCGGTGAAAGATACCTTCCTGACAATTTTGCTTTCGCACATCTCGCGGCCGACCTCAATAACGTTCTTTTGTGTTGTAACAATGTTGATGACACCGTCTGGAACGCCTGCGCGACGAGAGAGCTTTCGAATAGTAACGATGGTGAGATCATAAAGCTTGCGAGTATTGTAAGAACAGTCCTACCTCAGCCAGTGCAAGAGCTGAAAATGGTGTTTCAGGTGGAGGCTTTATGACTGCTGTGCAACCTGCTGCGAGCGCGGCACCCAATTTTCGCGTGATCATGGCAGAAGGGAAATTCCACGGGGTGAAGATCGCGCTGATGCGCTTGTTTAGGATAGAGCATTGGAGGGGCGCATGAAAGGTCTCACACAACACCGACAGGTTGCTTAATCACAACGTTCCGAATGTTCGTAAACGGCGAAGGTATGTGCTCTTGTAAAAACGATTAATGTATGAACTCTTTGAAACAGAGAAGACCTACCCCCATAGGTTCGAACAGCCTCCTCAGCTGAGATAAGGAATGTGAATGGAGGTTGAAGCCATTTGATGGAGAAACCTACCATACCACTGCGAACGACATGAAGTCATATAACTCGATTGAAAAGAAATTGACTTACCTCCATAAAGGATGCGCTATAGGCATTCTCGCCCTTGTGTTTAAGGAATTAGCTTGATACTGAGGGATATCTAGCAGCGCTACCTTTGCCTCCGTCAAAGTCTTGCCATTCTCTAATGTCTGACAAAGAGAGTGGGGAAAACAACGGCTTGTTAAAGTAAGATACGCACGATGATCCTGGCCAAGTCATCATTGTGTTCTTGCATTAGACTATAAAACTTCATCAGAATGTCATGACGTTGCTGTTATGTAGCGTTGGTTAGTCAATGCCGACAGAAAATATGAGATACTAACCCTGGCCGTAGTTTTGCCCCATGACGCAAAGGCTTTCCCGGCAGCTGCAATGGCAGACTTGGCCTCCTCAAGACCCATCTCTGGAACAGTGCCAAGTTCCTCATCTGTCGCAGGGTCTGTGACAGGTCTCTGAGTTAATTGATTGTATCTCACTTATGACAACATACTGGTTACAAGAATGGTTCCACCCTCCTTCGCGCTCACCCACTGCCCATCAATGTAGGACTGATACTTTATCAACGATGGGTCCTGCAGACCCCACTAAAAGAAGCTAAGCAGTGCACCCAAGGTCAAAAGTGCCTACTTACGATATTGGCGTTCGTGCTGGCCATTCTGTACCACAAGCTGAGACTCGACCGACAGGAGTGTTTGGTTGCAATCGGAGCTTTCACCAGCACTCTCAGTGCATGAGAGAATGGCAGGGGCGGCGGAAACATCCTCCTTGTGGGATAGGCCGTTCGCGGATGGAGGAAAGCCGTCCGCGTTCAAGTTGGAGTCAGGTGATCGAGTGACCTCATGAATTCCGCAGGCAGTGAGAATTTCTTAGACAACGACTTGGAGGCGTGGCACACCAGTGAGCTGAGTATAGCAGCGAAGCACGGACTCCAGCACCCAAATTCTCAGAGCAGTAAAATAATTGGTCTGTTCAATTTTGGAGTCGAGCGCCTGATGTCATGCTAACTTGCAACAGCTAGAACTAAGCTAGAAGCGTTACCCGACAGATCACGATGGCAGACGAGCAATACGTATCCAAAAAGACCGTTGCTGCATCCTATCGACCACGAAGTTCTGTACGTCGCATCTGCATAACCAAATACCTCTGAAAACGAAAGCACCCTTGACACAACATCCACAGCTTATGTCCCCCGGTCTCCAGCGCGCACGCGCACCCTTCCGCTTCCGAAACGCCATCACCGGCCTCATACTCGCAGGCTTCGGCGTCAGCGTCTGGGCCTACTCTATTAGCGCAGTGAAACAAGATGACTTCTCGGACGTTGATGAGGAGGCGCGTGCGCTGATGCGCACTGGGCCAACAATCGTGGAGGAGGTCAAAGTTCCCGTGATGGACCAGACAAAAGCAGTGGCGACACAAATTCCGAGCAGCGTGCCTGTGGATGTTAAGGCAGCTACTGCGCCATCAATACACCGAGGTTTGCTTGTGCCCATTCTTGAGAGGCATTTTCCTCGCTTGTTGGACCCATCACGGAAGACGCTCATTTGGGGTGCGCCTCCCGTAGACAATATTGGCAGGCTCCGCGATTCAGTATAGAGGTGTTGCGGGTCCCTGCAGATATTATTTCAGGTAAGTTATAGTTATTCAAAAGTCGAAAATACGATAACATCGATGAAATATTTCCATAGCAAGGTACAAGACAATAATCTAATAGTAGACCATTTAACACATATGTGTATGAACACTCTCGTTCGATCCAGCTCCGTTCATAAAACTGGACAGTACGAAAAGCCAAAATCAAGAAATCAAGACGATAGAATAGCGAATTACGTTCATGTTGACGTATGACGCAACATCTCATACACAACCTCTACACACTAGCGCAGGCCGACGATGCCATCGATCGAAGAGTAGATCTCCAGCCAGCGCAAGTCTGGAGAGACAGTGTTGAAAGCCTGTTGCAAAGACCAATCAAATTGAGCCCTTGATCAAACAACCCCATCACTATCACTCACCCGCCTCAGCCACTGTCAGACTTCAATGCCCATCTTCTTCAAACCCTCCTTGGCGGCCTCGTTTCGAGCGGCTTTCTTGGTCCCACCTTGTCCGCGGCCATAGACCTCGCCATCTACTTCACACCTGACGATCCAAATTGGGGTCGTCTTCGTGCCTTCACCAGTTCCATCTGCGTAGATCCACTCGACTATCCTATTGGCCTTCTGGAGCTGCTGATTGAAAAGCGCGAGGTGGCCTATGGTCGTGGGGGTGGCGCCGGGGCGGGGATGAGGGGGTGAGGGTGGGGGCGAGGACAGAACTGAATCAAGCGCGACAAGCGCACTGGTCGTTGGAAGGGGCGGGAGACGATGTTGTTCCCGCACACGCTTGTAAGCCTCGATCGTGTAAGGCGTAAACAAGGCTTTCAACCAGGGCTGAACGCCCGGCAGATCCTGCTCGAGATAGAGTCCGCCCACGTAGGACTTGTCGTGGAATTGTATCAGCATTCATTTGTTCGGTATGAAGGGTAACGTACTTCGAAGACGTCGGCTGGGTGCGCTTCTTTCAGTACATTGACTTATAAGGGGCAGTAGGAACGTACCTTGAATGTTGACGGAAGCGCGTAGGGTAATCGCCTGAGCAGGATGCAGACGCAGTCTTGCTGGTAGGTCGTACATGCGCGAGATGTCAGCAAGGGTTGAATTGCCTACGACCAGGGCACGGATTTTCTGAGGGGGTGTAATGGGTGAGACTTAGTACCCATGGAGAAAGAAACATACCGTAGATGGCCCAACGCGCAAGTTGGGGTACATCTCCAGGAGGAGCTCGGTCACGACCAGACCTAACACGGTGTCACCCAGATGCTCGTATCTGCAGAATGGATCAGTATCAGCTCCACACACGAGTATTATGGAAGCTCGATCGGTTGGGTGTGATAGCCTGACGGCCCAATGAGCCAAAAGAAGAGAAAGTTTGCTTACTTCTCATTGTCTGGACTCGGGTCTTGCGGATGGTCCTCGAATACATGATTCGGGCGTCCATAATACGAGCGATGGGTAAACACCTGGGTCCGGATGCTCTCCTTGTTGATATCGGGGAGTGGAGGAAATGGCTGAGCCGTATTGAATACTGGATGGAGTATGGATGGTGGACTGTCACACAACAACATAACACGAATATCATTAGGAACGCGAGAGAGCATAGTCAGCCAGTAGATGCTGGAACCCACATACTTGATAGACATCACCGCTGGCCTAGGAGGGAGAGAAAGAAAGTGACTCCGACCTCCGGCTTGCCAGCTTCTTGTCTATATGAGGCTACCCTGACCAGTGAATTGCGGCGTTTATCAGCGAGATCTATCAGTACGGCTGTAGCCTGCCGTGAACCAAGGCTGTGGTGTACTACTGTTATTAGCTTAATGCCTCTAGTAAACCATTGCATCTAGTCACTGGGCGCCTTCACTATGGCGTAAGTAGGGCACTAGATTATGACAGCGAAGATCAGGATTTGACACTTGCAAAACCTTGAAGGAAATCAGGCGTGCAGAACCCACCTTCCACATAGAAAACAGTTTACTGTAATTCCAGGACTATCGAAGCCTTTATTTCGCCTGGATACGCCGAGCTTCAACGAGAAAGTCACAAGAAAACGAACATTGCACAACCAAGAGGCCCTTAGACCAGCGCTTGATCAAACGGAAAGGACAGATACATATTCAATACTTCTCAACATCGACTCGGTTAAACAGGAATGGCTACCTCTGAAGCAGTTGTTACATCTTCTGCTGGTATGTGTTGCTCTTCGAGCTAATATCATCATATCAGCAAAACATTCCATGTCACCCACAGATCAGCGAACCTTTGCCCTCGACTTCATCTCAAAGAAGTTCTTATGGAGACCACATTCAGTTTTCTCCCCTTTGTCTGCCCATCTCCCAGCACGCTCGCCTGTGTCGCCTTCACGACTGGGCTGCGTGCTATGCCAGTCACCGACACTGCGATATCCCTGATCGAGCAGTTGATTCCTCGGAACATTGTTCTCGCGTATGTACGCATCCACCTGCGCAAAAGACCACGCAAAGAGTGGGTTTAACTTGAGAAGCCCTGTTTCATCGACCTCAAGCGGCTGGAGAGAAGCACGATCGCCGCCCTGAGATCTACGCCGGCCCGTGATGACGCTGCGCACTTCAAGCTCCTGGTACGCGCGCTGGGCGGGCTCAACCTGCATACAACCCAGCTCAGTTGTCTGTTGAAAGGTCGGGACGAACAACATACCTTGACCGCAAAATCGTATGTGTCCTCGTCTTTCTCCCACAATTCTTCGCCGTGCTTCAGTTCAAAATCTCGAATTGTCTTGCATCCCTCGGGCTTGTACACCTTTATATCGACAGCATAACGTTCCCGCACCTGCTGCACTAACTCGTATGTTTCCGCAAAGTGGTACAGCGTATCCAGAAAAATAAGTTTTGGGATCGGATGACCAGACTTGGAGAGCATGTCGAGGGCGACGAGCCCAGTCAGCCCGAAAGCTGTGGTCTGGTAGAGGGCGGGTAGGTGTTTAAGTGCCCATGCAAGTATGTCTTGTGGAGAAAGCTGCGAGAGGTGGACATTGATAGCCGCGAGCGTTTCTTCATTCAGTGGCAGCTCAAGCGGAGTGCTGAATCCGTCGGCCATGGTGTTTGTGACGGTAAAAGCTAAGACGTTACAATAAACAAAAATAAAATTGTGGATGGTCCTGCAGCAGCAGACATGGTATATATATTTGAGATGGATAATTGCGTAGTGATTGCAACACCGATTAGCAAGACCCGCACGAGACTACTACTAGTACGGAAAAGGCTTATCAACCATTAGTCATCAGTCATTAGTTAACTGCCAACCATTGCTCACTAGTGCACTGCTCACTATGGCGCCAACACAAACAACAGCACCAGTCCCAGCGCCTGCTCCAGCACCAATAGCGGTCACGAAGAAACCTTCAGATGGCACCACTCGTGACTACAAGTACACGCAGGAGATATCTCAGATGGTACGTCATTCCTATATACATGTCACACTTGGTATGAACGACGGAATACTTGCAGATGTTCGTCTTTGGCGAGATCCAAGATCCAAACCCAGAAACTGTCAACCTCGTCGAGGATATCGTGCGCAGTCAGCTCATCGAACTCGTGAGTGACCTGTACTTTAGAGATTCACCTGTGATATGTTATGTCACTCTAGATTCTACAAGCCCGCCTCCATGCGAATCGGCGTGGTGTGCGCTACATAACCGCAGAGGACCTCATTTTCCTCATTCGCCACGACCGCAGTAAGGTCAACCGTCTTCGGACATATCTCTCGTGGAAGGACGTTCGTAAGCATGCCAAAGACTCGGGCGGTGATGGAGGGGGTGGTGTTGAGGTCGAGACTCTCGAGGATGGCGCTGATGGTCCGTATCTCTCCAATATTTATCTACTGGTCTACTCACATTCGCGTAGAAAAACTAACGACCAAAGCGCAAAAGATTACTATTAAGCTTCCTTGGGACATTTCAACAATTTACAGTGAGGTGCTCCGTCAATCTGGACACCAATCTGACGACGAAGAGGATGAGGACGATATTGAGGCCCATGAAGCAAGTATACAACGCCTCAAAGAAGCCGATGATGCCACACGACAAATGACGAGGGAAGAGTACCAACATTATTCGGATTGTAGACAAGCGTCATTTACGTATCGAAAAGGTGAAGTCGTTTCATGAGCTAGGCAGAATCTCACTGACGCGACGAGCAAATAGCCAAACGCTTCCGCGACTTTCTTAACCTTCCCCCACAGCTGGACCTTAAAGCCAACGACGATACCGTCGACATCGTCGGGTTTCTCGCATTCGAAATGGTGCGCTCTCTTACGCTTGCAGGCCTCGACGTCAAAAAGTCCCTCGAAGAATCATATTTACGAGACGACTACCTCGGCTCATTGCCCATCCTTGGCAAGCGCAGATCGCACCACTCACACAGGCGAGGGGAACAACGCGAGAAACGCGCGAGGAGAGAGGAAGAGGAGGAGGAGGAGGAAGCACCGCTACCTACGAGTTCACTGTTTTTACCTCCACCTGAAGCAAGGACGGCTCTACGGCCTGAGCACATTCAGGATGCGTTTGCGCGGATGCAGGGGGACTGGTCGCATCACCGCAGTGCGGGGATGCAGAATTGGCGTGGTGGGCTCGTGCGCACGAGAGTCAGTCTTATTTGATGTGGTTTGTGGGGTTTGGTTTCAGGGAATAATCGGGCACCTTTTATATTTGTATCTCACGGACTACTTATGCTTCTACCATATTATTATCGCTGTCCTTACATATGTAGAATAACACAAGGAGCAAACTGGAAAGTGGAAGTGACTGACGATATCTAGCATGATTTGAGACTTTTTGCATACTTCCATATAAAGTCTATCATTATTGTGCCAACATTGACCACATATGTGACCATCCAGAGCGCAGTGACGACGCGACAGATTGTGCCTTGGGAGTTAAAGCCTGTTATCAACATCGCTGTGAAATGCATGAGGAACCAAGGAAAGCACCGAATGAAGAAACAGCTCACCAAACATGAAACAATTGAGGGACCAGGCAACGAAGAATATGGGGGTGACTATTGACAATAAATAGGACAAGGCAAAGTAGCCGCCTGGCTTGAGTTGCTTGAATTATTTAGGTCAGTCGGTGCAAGGGGTATGACAAAAATGACCCTTACCTCTTGAGTCCAATGCCGATCGGCGTGTACCCAGCGTATCATGCTCGAGCCAGATGTCAACATCGCGATCATGGCGAGCATGAGCGACATAAAGAGCAGACAATGAGGATCGGGTAATCCGTAGTCAAAGGATGGCACGGGAGAGCCCGTACTAACGAAAACACCATCGATAGCGAGGAGGACACTTGCCTTTGTGGAAATATATCAGTGTTGGCCTGAGCTCGCGCGGAGTTGGACAGCTTACTGCGGTGATAGTGCTGGCCAGGATAGAGCATAACCTGCTTCTGACGGTTTCGAAGGCTTGCTCTGAATGCAGCGACTTCCAATGATCATCGAAATCGGGGCGACCCAGTGCCAAAAAGCAGATTATCCTCATTAAAAGGGACATGCGACGAAGAGTTTCTGGGAGGGGTTGTTCTTCGGCAAGTGCTCTTTTGTCAGCATTCACATAGAGCTGTAAAGGCCAGGTTCAGTCATGCAAGGATTCCCAAGTTTGAAGGCGCACCTCAGTGGAACAGGCCATGGCGTGAAATAGAAGAGTACAGATGGACTAATGCACCTTCCACACTGACTTGGGATACATTATAAAGGAACGGCAAGGGATTTAAAACTGTTTGGTATGAGGTAGGATACCTCGCATCTCAAGGCTATGATATATTCTGGTGCGAAAGTATGATATGGTGATTGGGACATCACTTGATCTGTGGCGGCTGGCCACCTGCAATCATCCCGGAACGTGAAAAGCTCTGCCAACTATATATATTCGACGGCTCCTATAGACCTAAACAGCGACAAACAAATCTCAAATCTGTTCAAGTATTATTTATCGCAGCCACTAGCTATAGTGGCCACCGTATAACGATGATGACGACCCTAACTAGACTATCGAGGGTTTGCCTCAGACTCCAAGCCATCGGCGGTGTGTAGAGTCTCGTGTTAGTGCCGCATTCCAAATTCAGCTATATTTTAAACCCCACACCTTGATTCAAACACCGCAACTTTGGACTGGCAGAGTCTCGTGTGCCACAAAATACAGCTATATTTTAAGCGCTGCACCTTGATTCAAACATCGCAACTTTGGACTCTCCGACCTACACATGATTGTGGCACTATTGCTGTGGTGCGGCACTGGTGCCAGTGTAGAGTCCAAAGTTGCGGTGTTTGAATCAAGGTGCGGGGTTTAAAATTTACAGGTCATTGAAACACCACAGGTCACTGAAACACATCCTCGTTTACTCAACAACCACAAAACATAAGTCTCAAAATATATGGAACACATGAAGATCCTGTAGACCTTGCCTGTTGTCAAGTGTGAAGCAAACTTTGAGAAAATGCCGGAGACAGAAAAAATGGGTGCTTGCGCAGTGCCAAATTTGGTAATTTCACTGTCCAGTCTGAACTCAGAACACGCATATTTAATCAGAATACAATTGCATGTATGAAGTCTAATATCACAGTGGCTACATGGAGAACATACTCTTGTTGAAATTTGAATGATATAGCACATGCATATGGTACAGCTGAATACAGGTCCACAAGATATGACATTCGGGATAACATCAAAAATAAGATAAGGCTTGATAGACAGCTTACATAATGTCGGATAAGGAAATAATTTGGTGTTTCGAAAACAAGGTCCCTCCACTAAATTTGCCATGGTGCTCAAACTATTGGATATCTATTCATAAAAATTATATAGGACCACTTGTGAGATATCTGTCTATATGGAAAAAAATACAGTAGAGCCTCAGAGTTGTGATGCAGCGGTGTATCACACTAAATATCATTTTCACGTTTCAATGAACTGTGATTAATTTAAATTGTATGTAGCTGTATTTGGTGGCACTACATAATACTAACACGAGACTCTGCACACCGCCGATGAGTTTGCAGTCTGGGTTTGCCTCATAGAGGGGGTGGTCACCAGTCTAGTGTATGTACCGTCTACATCGGCGTTGCTCCAAGCAGACATTATATAAATAGGTTTTTTTTCTTCTAAAAAAACTCTGCAGCAGGTCAAGCTTTCAAATTTCAAGAGGCGCTCAGTTGCGTTGCTAATCATCAATAAAATTGCCCATTAATAATCATACTCATACTTGTTCTCTTCATCTCGAGGTTGTGGTCCATCAAAGCGACTAGAAAAGGACTATGGATGTACAATATCACTCCGATCTCAATCAACTATGGGAAGAACCACCGCCCCCGCCCCCATAAGACGATCCATTCCCAGGAAGCCCATGGGTCTCAAGTCCTTCCCATCTAGCGCTTCTTGAATCATCGAAATAATGCTCTCCAAACTCCGGCGCATCGTCGAGGGACTCGTACCATTGTATAATACCCCGTGAACACGAATTGTACTAGTATGACTTCCACGACTGTCCGTAGATGTTCCAGGATAACGCGTTGTCTCGACAAGTATTTTCTTCCATCTGAAGGTCAAAATCAATAAAGCGGTTATCGATGAATTCAAAACAAGGTTCAAGGAGCGACTGTCCTCCTTCGTCTATAAGGCAGTTGAGCTGCGTTTAGGGAACGTTCACGATTGGCTAGATAGTAATTATTACATTTTGCATTCCCAAAGATCCAAGATCCAAGAACATCAATGTTTACCATTGCAAGAATCTCCGCCCACCCTAGGACTCAGAACAACAAACTTGCAGCAGCATCCACATTCCCACCTGCCGCATCTAACATACTGATCGCCACCTCCCGCGATACGCCAAGTCCCATGATCAGCTCGATAGCAGAATCTGGGTGTCGTGACTGGGCTGCGGCGGGACGCGTCGGTGCGCGTGGCGCACTAGGCGCCGAACCCAGCGTGTTTCCTCCACCTGGGAACGACGAGCCACTGGTACCAGCACTTCTACTACCACTCGTTCGTGCAGGTTGTGAAGCGCTGCTGGAAGAGCCCGAGGTAGACGCGCTGGGATCGTCCGCTCCCGATTCGATCATCCGTGCTTTCTCAGGGAGTTCGTGTTCGGAGAGGAAACTTACTTCACGCCCTTGAATACGCAGCACGGATTTTTCGAGGTCGATGCATGCCTGGTGTGCCTTCAGCATGTCAAGCCCGAGGAGAAGATCTACATCGCGGCCCTCGAGTTTATATTAGCTTCATGATCGGATGAGATACATCAGAAAAGAAGACCAACCTCCATTATCGTGAACGAACACGGAAGATGCAAGTCAGCAAGTCGCATCTGTGCACTATGCACACGTCCCAGAATTTTGGCGGTCCCCACTCCACGTGCGATGCCTGCAAATCGCCCATCAATGAGACGCATTATCCTGCAATGCGTCAGTTTCGTCTAATGCGGAAGAAAATTACGCACCCGCATGCTTCTGCGCATTCGGGGCTCACTGCACAAGTGGAGTGAAGTCAGTCAGACACGGAAAGGGTGGGATAAGACGTACTGATGGTCTGCTGCGCTCCACTATCTACAAACGCCTTTACAGGATGCGAGTTCACCTCCACTGGCACGCTACCGTCCATCAGCACCTTTACACTCTAAAGTCAAATAAGTGCTCACTAAAGCATCGTTACCCGCCCAAACGCCTCCGGGGAGTATTCAAGCGCATGCTCCATGTTTTCCATGACTGCCTGCTGACGGATAGCTTCTTCGATGCGACGCTGCGCCTCGACATCGAACGGGTCAGCATTAAGAGCCGAAATCTCGCGCTGCCGACCAAGCTCTGCTTGTTGCGCGCGGTCACGTTGCTGTCGCAGGAGCTCTGCGAAACGTGTGGGGTTGGACTGGGCAGCGGCAGCTATTTCTGGTAGTGTCTGGGTGAGAAACACTCAGTGAGAAACTCAAGAAAGCAAGAAATAGTAGTCACGCACCTCTTGTAATTGTCTCATGAGTTGCGGATCTCCAAGAATTTGTAGTCTCATCATCTCTGCATCTTGTTCTATGGGTCTGTAGGGGTCATCAATACATGCGTACAATAAAGGTCGAGAACAGGATTAGGTGCTCACCTGCCTTCGGGCCCGGGGACGTTGACACGCCTGCGTAAGAGGAGCATAGCATGCTCGCCCACACCAAGCGCCCGGATGGTAGCCTTGGGATCTGTAAGTTCGCGCCCGTTGTGCGAAATGCTTTGTTCGCTGGGGGGTATACTCGACTGCATGATCCAGAATCATAGATAGTACCATCCAGGCCATCGTATGAGCAGACGATCGAGGCGACAAGCACGGAATTGACATGTATTGGTCAGGGCTGGATGGAAGTGGGGTAGATAACAAGCGACTCACCTCTGCCTCTAGCAAAGCCATGACGTTCTCAAGCTCCATATCAGGGTCGATATCGACAGCATACGACTGGCCAAGATCCGTCACGAACGTCAACTGCATCGTGGCCGCGTTCGCTGTCTGCCAGTATAATTTTGGTTTGAAACCAGTGTAGTACACAGTGAAATGGTAGGCGGAAGCTAGAATCTCAAGGAAACGGTTTCAAGTTAGAATAGGCGAGTGCTGTACTAACTGGGAATAATTCAGAATCTCGATATGATCAGGAAAGAAAGTGAACGTGACAATGCGCTTTATATCAGCTCTCAAACGCCTTTGTATTCTGACAATCCTGTGCTAATCAACACAAGCACTTCAGTCATCATGGACGAGAACATGCTCGAATTATGTAGAAGCGAAGTAAGAACGCATCAGTCTGACGTGTCTGCCAAACCTAGACTGATAGGATTAGTTCAAACTGATACACGGGAGCTTATGATAAGAATGGTAGTGGTACAGATCCCTTGGAACAAAGCTCATCAATAGAAAAGAATAATAAACCAACAATCTAAGGGGGTATACTACAACCGCACCCCACGTACAAACCTACTCCTTGCAATTGCAGACCTGTGAGAGACAATCCCTGATGAGTGCTTTACAGCAATTGTGTCACAACATACTTACAGTCGAGACCCTGCTCCTGCAGGGACATTTGACATCAGCGCGCTCTCCAACGCTGACGCTGAAAAGCTTGCTTCTACAACAACATTGATGTCAAGAAGACCGAAGAAAAGAAGAACTCCATACCACTTATGTCGCTGAAGCTCGAGGCAGAGCTCCCATGACTGCTCTCCTGCTCGCTAAGCCCTGCAAGTGCTCCATAACGCATGTGCGACTGCCCTCGTGCGTTCCGGGTCGATACTGTTGGTGGGCTGCTCGACTTGCTCGTGGAGAGATGTCGGGCCATCGGAGATTGGGACTCTGGCGGGGGGGAAGGGATCGAAGGGATCGAACCCTGAGGAGAAGATGCACTTGACACCGACGCGCTGTGATCGCGGTTTCGTTCCTCATGCCTGAAACTCTCATCATTGTGTCTGAAGCCCATGACATCCTCACCCTCGCGTCCAGGGCGAAAGATAGGTACCGGCGCACGCCCGCGGATCACATCCCGCGCTTTGCCTTTCTCAGGGGACAGTGGCGAGCTAACAAGGCCGAGGGCCTCGCTTGTCATCATGCGCTGCAGGCTTGCAAGTTTACGTGCAAGAACTTCCGCTTCCTCTGCCGCACGGTCCGCTTCTTCTTCCTTGGCGGCCTGCTCATCCTCGGAATCGCTCTCGTCAGATGAGAACGGAGAGGGCAGGCGCAGGGGTCTCTTGGCTTGAGTTCCCTGAAGGGTAGATGTTGACGAGGATGATGCTTTCTTGCACTTTGCAGGTGATTGGACAGAGTTGTGATGGGTAAGGGAGTTGAGCCGTGCACGGACACCAAGAGGCGTTGCCAGCTTGGAAGTGGAGAGCCTACGGGCGCTATTGAGGGAGTTGAAGCGTGCGGCAGGAATCTTAATAGAAAGGGGACGGTCTGGGAGGACAGGTGTTACCTCTGTAGACTTGGTGGTGGGCAGATTCTGTTGATTGCCAGCGTGGAAGCCTTGCAGTCCTCGGAGATCATCTTCGTATCTGGCCTGTGCACGATAAAGTAGATAGGGAAGTGGCACTTCCAGATGTGCTGCGAGACCTTTCCCTGTTGATGATTCGGTAAAAGCTCGCTGTGACGCTGCCTACACTAACTGGTAGACTACTTACAATCCGTGCCACCATTATCGCTCGTCCGAGAGAGTGCAATAACCTCCCATAAAACATTAGCCTTCTCCGCGTTCCATTCAATCTGCACGGACCAAGCTCGTTCAGTCAAGAGCCTAGAGAACTGACTGCCAATACGCACATGGGGAGGATCGGGAAGTGGGTGGTCAGGGCGGTTGTAAGGGAGCTGCACAACGACACGAATGCGTGGCTGCTGCGGCATAGCTAAGCTATAAAGACACTTATGAGTCCTAATGATAGGAGATCGTTGCTGAGAACAGTGCCCTCTTATACGCGCAGAGTCGCTGATGGACGCGACGAAGTCACGAAGGCTTTGATTACCAAATTCGGTTTGACCTCCTTTTACTAGTTTTTTCATTCGTCCAGCTCAACATCAAAACACAGCATCAAGCCAACATCAAGCTCTTTCATCTATACAAAATGTCGCGTTCTGGATCTAAGCTCGAAGTCGAAGACGAGGAGAACAGGCAACAGAGGATAGGTGAGCAAGTCTGTTCGACACACAACCACTGGCTCACTGGCAGTCATATCTAGGCAACCTCCTTGAGCAATTGAATAGCTCCTCACCACCAAGGAATACATTCAACGCTGCTCCACCAACTTTTGAATTTGGTGAGCGAAAAACCTTCGCAGTAGACCCGCCCAGCGAACGTGCGTCGTCTTTTCTTTACTATCTCACATGCGTGAATTCTAAATATTTCTTTGGACAGTGCTCGCACGCATCCAGGACTTCCTCCCCCGCCTCAAGGAAGAGAATGAATCGCTTGCTCAGCGCATCCGGGACAACCCATCTAGTGCAGATATCGAAAATATCGAAGAGGACGCAGAACAGTACATCGAGATGGCAAGTCCTAATCTCGACCAATTGAAAACGCCAAATACTCATGATCCTTTCATAGAATCTCGGACTAGGCGTGTTGGAGACGCGGCCACAGGATTCAGACTCTCATTCAGACGATGAGGAATCTGAGAGCGAAGATTCGTCGTCGTCGTCTTCCCCTTCACCCGACTCCTCCTTTGCATCGGACTCTGAGTCAGAATCAGACGAGTCAGACTCAGACAGCAGCTCAGACTCAGATTCTTCATCGATTGGCATGAAAGCTATCTCTTCCCGCCCTCTCAAGCCCCTCCCTCGGCGTGCCGCACAGTTTAATATCGACATGCTTCCTGATCAACCTTCTGCCGGCTAGGCACGGCGATAACCACTTTCGATCCGGCTCTCTTTGCATCAACGATCCTCGAATCCAACTTTGGCGACTCACTAAGGCCCGTTTGGACCTTCGACAAGCCTATCTACATAGCCTATCTTTCATGTCGGGAACTCAAAAAGCTTCACCGAATACCTTACAAAGTACAAGATCGAGAAGAGCTGCGATCATACATTCTATTCCCGGAGGAAGCTGGTATAGTAAGCCAATACATAACAGTGTAGAAGAGCTAACATGCTACATGCTACATGCTACCTGGTATATATAAAAAGTACCTGCGTCGTAACGTAGTCAAAATAGCAACACAAAAATGACACTAAAGTAATTACACTATCCCATCCAGTCTATCTACCCTTCCCATCGCTCAAGTTCGACATAAACGACGACCAGAAATCATTGTCGAGGATAATGTCCGAATTCATAAAGTAATTCGGGTCGTTGATTGGGAACGACGGGAATGACTGCTGTGTATGCGAGTACTGCTGCTCTGTGGGGTACCCGGAGGGTGCTGCAGGTGCTGATACGCGCTCTCGGAAGTTGCGCGCAGCCGAGTCGAAATGTTCAATTAACGGCCGGCTAAACTCCCGGGTATCTGCCTCCGACTTCTCCGATGAGCGCCTTCGAAAACTCAGCACGCCAGCCTCGATGACTCGAGCGCATTTCGCAGGAACATGGTCCGGAGCCGCGCTCACCTGTCGCATGCGATCAATCGTCCGCGCAAGAATGCTGTCACTTGACCCTGGCAGCTGCTCGCCGGCGTTTTCCATCACGGACCATTTGCTAAGGATTACGAAGAATGTCGCGAGAGTTAGCATCGAGAAGAAATTATCTGGTGCAGCGCTGAGGAGCAAGAGTTCAGGTCGTGATAGCGCAGTGATGAGGATGCCTTCAGATAGCACAAGCGCTTGGTGGCCCCAACTTCGTCCGAGGTTGATTCCGTTGTGTTCTGCAACAAGGAACCACGGGTTTTGCTGGTCGCACTTGGAAATCACAGTCTTCGTTTCCATCAGGGCATGGACCAGGACCAGTAACCTACAGGACTGATAGTAGACCTGCAACATCGTGAAAAAGAAGACCTCGTGCTCTGCTAGGACTGGCGTCAGGGTTCAGAGTTAAGCTCTAAAAGGCGAAGGAAGCGAGCCGCATACCTGGGAGGGGATATATGAGACGTTCAATCACGTCCATGCGCATTAGGAAGTCGAGCACTTCTTTGTAGAAGACCCCAATTTCCACTGCGGAACGGAGGCGTATGGAGAGCCCGTATTGTGTGGCGGCAAACATTTGGGAGATCAAAGTCAGTCGCATATCGCGACCAGCCCCAATCGTTGCCATCGATGTTGTATCAATGGCGTCATGTATAAGACTGTCGCAGTCCGATATTGGGCTGCGCCCGGTACCCACGCAAAGCCTGCAACAAAGTTTATTAGCCGGGGGCACCAAGTAAATCATGCTGCTGTACAGACATTGACTCGACATTATTCAATGCAAACCACTACAGCCACAAGTTTAGGTTAATTATTTGAGAGCCGGTCAAAGACGTACGAGGCGTGCTTTATCAAGGGCTTCCATTAACTCCGCGCTGGGAAGCTCGTTCGGTTTTTGCTGCCTCCGGAGAGTTTTAGAATATACCATGGCCTCGCTTAGGCGAAGGTTCATGGCCATGCTGACGGCGGTCGAAGCAATTAGCCGACCGTCACGCGACTCTTTTGTTGTTGGATCCCCTATGGGTTCCCATAATGAAAGCACGAGCATTGCATGTATCGCATCTGTAGATGGTAAAGGGTGATAGGCCTGTTTGAAAATAGACTCGTCTGCCAGGCGGTATAGCTGAGGAGAAACTACCGAGCGTGTTGATGGGCCGAGATGCCGTGATGCAACACAGCATTGTGCAAGTTTGAGAAGTGGTCCTTCTGGTTGCTGAGAAGGCTGCAAATTGAGCCAGGGAGCGTAACGTTCCTCGAAACTGTGCCAAAAATGAGAGCCTCGCAGGGAATAAAATGTTAAGGCTTACATGTCGGTCAGATACTCTATTTGCTCCCTTCCAAGAATATGGAGCAATGACTGGTCCACCTTATTTCGTGAGGAGTCATCAACCGAACCTGCACGAGTAAGCGCCTGCATAGCCAGCATAGGCACCATAGTGCCGTCAAATCCTCCAGGGAGCTTTAAAAATCCCCACGGCTTGTGGCGCTCAGGCAGTAACCGTTCAGGGTCTAGAAGGTCGACCTCCTCCTCTTGTGGCTGAGATCTGGGAAACGGTGGCAGGGTGTTCGAGCTAGAGTCCCAGCTTCTTGTGTAACTAGGACCTGCATGGGCGGCGCGAGAGTCGTCCATTGGTATATCATGGGATTTTGGAGGGACAGTGAGGGAAGCACGTCGGTCCTCGCGTTCTCGCATGGAACGGACGTCTGGTGTATTTACAGGGCGGGAGGAGGAGCCAGCGCGATCAATCGACGGAGCGCCATTTTCTTCGAATGAGCATGGGAGGGATAGGACTTTACAGCGGTGGCACTGGGCGCCGGAATTGTCTCCATCAAGCATTTCGCAACGTGTTTTGTGCTTCCTGCATGATAAACAAGCCTGGGCTGCCTTGGCGCGTTTTGCAGGCGCAGTCCTGGGACTATGAGCCCTTTTGCTGCCTGCAGAGACTGCCGTCGGTTCTCCTGGATCAGAAGCACCCATTTTTGAAGAGCAGTTTTAAAGCGTGGGTTTTCTGAGCCGCTGATCGCAGGTTGGAGCACCTGGTGGTACTAGTACTGATGATGAAGGATTAAGGCAAGTTTATGTGCTCGGCATGACTATAGCGTGTGTGTGTTATGTCATTACGCTGACTCGCAGCGGCACGGCTTCAGCCGCTTGCCATGCCGAAAGCATGGAGCGCTGAGCTTGAAAATGGACCTCTCTCCATTCAGATTTGCTGCATGTCGCCCCGACGAATAAACCGTTTTCATGGTACCATTATTTACCGCGTAGATCACTCAGGTATGCCGCTTCGCCAGAACCTTCAGAGTTCAGCTAATCTATTTGAGTCCCCGAGGCGCCTTCTTTGAGTTGCGCTAAAATCACGCAATCGACTTCACATGGATTTTTAGACTTTCCATGGAACAAGATCCCAATAAATCCTAAACTCCAGACTACTAATTGTCCAGGTGGGCGTTTTCTAACTCTGCCATTGATTCAACACCTTTGGTTTCATTGTTAGCAGCCCAGTTTTACGAATATTCATAAAGGCAGGTATGTGAGTATTTTTATCTATCGTATTTTTACCTATGAGAAGTGGCCAGGTATCCCCTCCGTGGATTTTGACACTCGAGCATCTTGAAGGATTCACATGGATTTGCCAAATGAGTAGTAGCTTCCTCTTCTTTCTATTGTGCCCGATCTTCAATGAACAGGTTTAGCTCACGCTTTTAACTTGTCAACAACTTAGCAAGATAGCCACGAGGCTTGACTCGCAAGCCTTGTTTAAATGCGTCCTTCATGCATGGTGTAATCGTCGCAGTCCTCGCGCTTTGTTTATAGGGTAAGCACATGTTTCGCGGATAACGGATGGTGCGACTCGCAAATTCTGGGGTCAACCCCAAATTTGGTGACCTCATAGTTACAAATGAAGCTTGCTCAGCACAATGGCTGGGTACTGACTTTGCGGTTGGCGCCGGTCGCAATCATTCATATACGGGGACAGGGTCATCATCTCATGGGATGAACGAGATAAGCATTATGGTATGCATCTATTGGCTGAAACATCCACGCGGTGCACCGCAGAGAGTCAACTTACTTTGACACGTCGCGTATTTTTTCCCCACCTTTTGGTAAACCTGAACTAGGGTTCCTGGACTAGGGAACATGGTTCTTTGTAGATGGCTCATCTGCTTTATGACTCCAAGTTAGCCGTACCGAGTATTCGATCATAAATATTCGAATAGGCGTGCACCACTGGCAGCTGGGTATGTTTTCAAGTTCCCAAGTGCTCGTATCAACTTACCCTCACACAGCATTTTTTTCTGCAGGATGTACACACGTTATGCCTCCGCAGTAGCTGCGCCTGTTTCAAGATCTCTTGAGAGCACACAAGAGTACTTGGCAGTGGTGGGAATGCGTCAGTTGAATGCTTCGCGTCGAACATGGTATTTGACAGTGTATGACTCAACCACCGTGATGCCACTAGTAACCCAACATATTACTATACGTGTGATGATGAGGTGGTTTTCCATGAGCTGAAAGTTCTTTGCCTTTACGAAAGGCTGTCCAAATTTGAGTCTGTGGAAGCAAAAACCGAATATCATATGCCGCGGACTTTAAATTCCTGACCGGGCTGGCCTCTCAGGCTGGCTGCTAGCCTCCGTGTTTCTTCCACCAGATTTTCCGAATCGCGCGCAACTCGTCTTGAAGCCTCGAAGCTAGTGGTTACTGCTATGGACACCGAAGTCTCTGATCAAAATTCTCAGTCAACTGACTCGGACCCTGCGATGGAGCTGAGGGACTTCGTTGCAAAGTTGATGCAGAGTCCTGACCTCGAATCCGTTGCTTCTGAGATCGACGGTAAGATCTGATCAATCAAAGTCTTCGACGGATCCTGATAATCACAGTTCTTCAGTCCATATACGGAGACCATGCTATTCACCTATACCGTTCATCGCCCGGAAGCCCTAGAAGCGGTATTCCCAATCACTCATCTAATGCTTCAGTTTCAGGCGCCATCCGTTACGAAGTTTCGCTCAAGTGAGTGTTCATCGCACTGCTCGAGTTTCGTTCCGACCCCTACTCTGGAAGTCTACCATCTCATGAAGATATTTCCATACGTATATTGGTCTCAATTCCTCCAACATACCCTGCCTCAAACTCCCCTCAACTCCAGCTCCTCTCCCGTTATATCGGCGCTTTTGGTGTCGACTCCTCGCTTTTTGGATCTATACTGCGAACGTTCATATCTGTCTCAGGAGTGGAGTGGACACCGGAAAGTGTCTGCGTTTTTGACGGACTACAAAACGTGCTAGAGCGGTGCGAAGCGTGGTATGAAGATAAACTAGACAGAGAGAAAGCCGGAGAATTAATAAGAGAGGATGCACTTACACGCAGCCACGTCTTGGTCGAATCCAACGAGCCTTTTGCATCATCATCGACTGCTGACGAAAAGGATCGAGTACCTCTCGACACTGCTTTACCGGAAGATATCAAAATCGTCGAAGCCGAACCTATTGTGGACAGAAAGAGTATATTCATTGGCCGTGCGTGTCGAATATCTGATCCCTCGCAGGTATTGTACACAATTGAAGGCAGACAGTTGTTTTACTGACCAGCTACGCGCAAGGTACCGCTCGTTCTAAATAATCTCATGTCGGAACGCCATATATCCCGCGCTACTCATCCAGTCATCAATGCCTGGCGTTGCCAGGTGGGTGGTGTGCTTCACCAGGGTATGTAGTACATTTCCTTGTTTCGACGATGTGACATTGACACACATCAGATAACGATGACGATGGGGAAACTGCAGCAGGTAGTCGACTGGCCCACTTACTCTCCATCTTGGTGCGTACGCTGATGTCAACTCCGAGGTCATGACCAAATTTATGATGCAGGAAATCAATAATGTCCTCGTTGTTGTGACGAGATGGTTTGGCGGAACCCATTTAGGTCCTGATCGTTTCAAACATATCAATCATGCTGCCCGCAATGCACTAGAACTGGGTGGCTTCTTAGAACAAACGGACGAACCAAGGGGTGGTGGGCGAAACGCTGGAAAGGGACGAAAACGATAACACAATTTTTGTACATATTTTGGATACCATTGCGCTGAGGCTTTATCACATTTTATTCACAATCAAGACAAGTACGGGGGAAAGACGGTGGATCGAAAGAGCCATTCAAAGGTTCCCAAACCTACTACTGATTAATGATTCATAACTCCGCTTCATCAACTGATGGTTCATTTGGGCGAGAAATTTGTTCTATCTCACTTTTACCATGGTGGCCAAACCGTCGAATAGCTCTTTCAATCACATGTACAATTAGTATCATCATGGATAATTACGTTCAGCTAGCTGGTACTTATCATGTTCTCGGCGCTTGCAAAGGCAGTTACAACAGTATGTGGTACCGTACGAAGAATAAGCGGTGTCTAGAGATCACATCGCGGGTTGGCTGCTGTGGTACAACATCGGTTTGCCTTCGGCTAATCTCTACGAGAGGGTCGCAGTTCTGGCAGGTCGTGGACTCAATCTTCGAGCTAGGATATTGCTGTGGTTTCATAGGGATGCCTGAGCACATGTGTTCTAAAAACCGTTGCTTCTCGCGTGCTCACAGATATCCTAGATCATAATTAGGATGCAAGAATTTGCATGTGAGGGTGAGGCAGTTGCTTATACTCACCTAGTGTCCGGCAAGATCACTCCTTGGATGCAAGTAGCTTTTGAAGTCTTTCGAGCTCCTTTTCTTTTTCTATCAATATGCTTCGCCATTTCTCCTGCTCTTTGATAATATTGCCCTTCGCCTCTTCTAACCTGTCGGCCTCCTCTTTTTCCATGGCACTGGTGAACTCCGGCACGCCACCCTTCAGACTCGCCTCCAATGACGCGGGGTTAGACGAGTGAAAAGGAATGGGTTTCTTGTTGACACTCGTTTTCGGCAGCGGCGTTGGTGGATGTGCAGTTAGAAGATTAAGGAAATTTTGGAATGGGTCTGTAAAGACAATCTCGTCGTATTGCCAGCTATGCACGGGCCCGAGCTTTGCAGCGTTCTCGGGAGACGGAATTTCAGGCTCTGCAGGGACTGCAGATGCATTGGGCAGAGGGAAGGTAATCGACCAAGGATGCAACTTCAGGTGGTGGTACAGCGTGGTAGCTTTCTCGCCAGACTCTGGTACATACGTGATGCGGATTTGAATCTCAAACTCTCCCCAACTGACGCAAACTGGTCAAATTTCATGTCTGATGCGCTCGAACAATACGTACCCAGTCTCTGACACCTCAAATGGAGGTTTATCGATGTCTATGAGCGCGTTTAGCCACTGCAAAGGATATCAAGATAGAACTTCACTTCTGGTCGGGTTTGGATATGTATCGTGCAATTTGAACGTGACTCTTTTTATGAAGTACCCCAGGTCATCTGCACCACCGACAATATCAGAGTCCGGTGCGCTCGTGGCACTACGGACTGCGACTGTCCACCGATGAGTGTGGTCCGGATAGTGAGAAGTCTCCAATCGTTCAGCACTGGTTAGGACTGTCGCAGTGTTTCCATATATTATCGGTCTATGTATTGTGACACCCTGGACATCACGTAGAACAGTGAGCAAACCGAAATATAAGAAACGAAAGCATGGCAAACATACTCGGACGCGGACGCGATCAGCCATGATCAAAGGACAGGTTCGGGAGAGTTCGGCAAATACCGTTCGGACTCCGCCATATTTCCTCCCGCATTCAACGTCGACCAACTGCAGTGACAAAATACAATTCTCCAAGTAACCATGATCGACGCTGTGGTCAACCGTGAGTATCTTGAACCGTTATATATTCTCAAGTTTCTTTCTCATTATTTTTTAGGCCCAAACTACGTTCCTGAGAGGCAGCGGGCCTACCAGGTAGCATTTAACTACCCGACATTGTGTATGTGATTGACCGTCGTTTTCAGGCTTCACACTCGCCCATTTACTATCGTCCACCCCGTTCAAGACTGTATCTTGGTAGGTGACATGGCAGTTCAGTTCGATGTACATGTCATTCATCCGGGACACCGTCTTAGGTGCATACTTCACACTCTTTGGTGTGGGTATGTGTGGAACCGTGTACGGTATCTACCAACTTACCATGGTAAGAGTTGAGCTGTCATCGGCGGTCATTGTGAATGACACTGTTTCCAGGGCAAGCCTGTCAGGGAGTAATTTCGCGGACGTTGCTTATCACCTAGATTCGCCATATACTTTGCATGAAGTATCACCAATCCAATATTGTGGTCGCGACACCTGAGTAAGTGTGAAGAGTCGTGCTACACGGTGAAATCAAGTATAGGCAATCTCAGTCAAAACTATGATACGGGATCTCTGCCAAGAATGAGGGGTATAATATCTAGTGCCATGCAGCCCATCCAGGGTACATCTTACCCTAAGGACAAGTTAGCACTCGATGAGCTGACAAAGTATAATAACTCACCAAATTTGCGGGGTCGATTGCCTCTTGAATGAGCATCTGGACGAGATTGCTTGTCGAGATTTCCCGTTCGTCTTCTCCTCCTCTTGTGATTCCTCCATAAGTTCGCTCCTTCACATTTGTCGGGGAATATAGTCCTTTTAATTTCCGTTCTATCGGACGCACCGCAGACTTGGCCCATAGTCTCAAATCAGCAGCCTTGATGGCGGCAGAATCTTTGTCCTTGTCTTTGGCGTGGCGACGCTCACGTTGCTTGAAACATACAGTTTGAGTCGACAGCACAAGACACGCACAAGGAATTGACGTACCTTCTTTCTCGTCTCATCTTCCCATTCGACCAACGGATCGTGAATAAATGCATCGAGAACACTCATGAGTGGGTCCTTGTTATCACGGAGAAGTTGCATTGTAATTTCGCAGGCGATACGGAAGACTCCTTCTATGCCAGTTACCCCAAGGCCGTCAACAAGGTTTTGAGTGAGTCTGAAAGGGACTCGTTCAGGTGTGTCAAGTGTTCTACCCTAGGTGCACGTGAGTGAAAAATAATGAGAGGAGGTTTGGAGTACCTTCTCGAAGAGACAACTGAAATCAACATGGACTACATCTCCGTTGTTATTGTCCAAAAGTATATTTTCGCAGTGCCTATCTCCCAAACTTCGAAGAATCGGTTAGGTGTTGAATACGCTTGAAATGGCCATCGACTCACCCTAAGATAAATCCGACCATTGACATCACTGCCATAGTACGCCCATAATTCAAACGACTAGCTAGCCATACTGAAGGCTCCGGGAATGTCTCTACGAACCATTCGTGAAAGACCGGTGGAAACCTGTACTGCTTGAATCACAGAGTACCTTGTATATAATAACCACTTACTCAGGAAGAATTTTGGTCACAAACAGTTCAGCGGCATCTTTATCGGAGCCGTCTTTGATGCGCCTTGTGACATCATTCAGCTCTTTGGACTGCATCTGTCAATATGCGTGTCCTTGGAAAACTGGGAAAACATACCCAAGCTGGAATATTTCTTGTTTCGTAGTATTTTAACAGTACGGGTCGCACAGGTATAGTGTTTGGCACCCATTGGATAACACCACATTCCTCGTTCAGCGCCACTACGCCGTACGTCCGAATATCTTAAAAGCAGTCAGCCTGATGTCACTTCAGTTCGTTCAAACGTACGAAGTTGCCTTCTCCGAGATTCTGAATTTGTCTTGAGGAGTTTGTTGATGATTCCATTAAAATCCATAAGGCGCGCATCCTTCCGTAGATCGTCCTTCGGTTTAGCAAGGAACATATATTTAATACCATCGGAACCGTTAACGGTGAATTTTCGTGGTTTGGCCAACGAGTGCATGATTTCAATTTCGTCATAGAAAACTACATAGAGTCGGTCAGCGCTGCCTTCCAGTGGTAGGTATAATTTACCAGCAAATGTGGGCGACATAGGGTCGAAAAGATTATGTCGTTTATCACGGTGGCTCATAGACGAGACAGGCGGGAGGTTGACTGTCAATGATGATTGCAAAGGAATGAGGATATTGCTCTCTTTCATCCCAAGTAGCTTTGGAAAGTCTCGGCGCATGCTGAGCAACTTGCGGTCACCGATGGGGTAATTACAAAGTCGAAGGAGCTCGTCAATCATGGCGTGAAGACTTGTGATAAGCTCAGGAAAGTTAGAGTCTGTGTTCGCTGGGTTGCTCTACGGTGTCTTAAGTCAAATACTTCAGTAGCGGTGGATATGTATGACTCACTTTTAGCTGATCCAATATTGCTCCTCCGCGCTGCTGGCGATTGGGTTTCGTTGAGTTAACGACTGATGCAAAGAACCAAAGCGCTTGATTGGGATATTCTCGGATAACCAATGAAATGAGTTTCGACAAGACCGAATACACAATACGATTGAGATGCCCGATCCGAGACACGATTTGAGGGAATGCAGTAAACCACTGAACACAATAATCAGCAAAGCATTTTGTTGGGTAGTGGGGACTTCACACCTTGTATACTGGGATGCTATCGATGGAGCTGGCGACGACGCTGTTGATCCTATCAAACAACGGGTTTTCTGCTGATACCTTGCGCTCGCCTATGTCTAGCCATAAGGTGAGCAAGCGAGGAATAGTCTGGTATACAAATTTGTTTCCATATGCAGCGGCTTCCGTGAAACACTTGATGGTTTGAAAGTTCATCTTGATTCCGCTACCAGTGTAGCCATCTATCAGCAAGATGTTGAGGCACTTGTGAATAGCCTTAGAGACCTACCGGCTTGACTTGTCGTCTGTTGATAAATTTCTATAACACTGATCCTGGAAGTGGCCAAGGTGGTAAAAGGCACTTTCCCATCCTGGAGCTGAATCAGCGGCGTTCTGAAATTGCTTGAGCACGTAGGAAGCCTCGTATCGATCAGACTCGTTCATCCATCGTGCAAGAAGAATTTGTGCCTGATTGCGATATCATGAGCTACATCCATTCGATAAATATGTCCGCACCTTTGCCTTCATCCGTTTAGACTGGTCATCTTCTTTTGTCAAGTCAATGGTATTGTTGTCCACAAAACCTAGGATGCGCATGGAGTTTTCAAGTTCTTGTAGCGCACGCAGCGGCTCTCCCCGTGCTCTGACCAGCTTCCCACTTTCCATGAAACTAAATCGAGCGTTGGTATATTGCGCTTGGAGCATTGCACTGTATGCGGTCTGCCACTGTCCGGCTTTTCGAGCAATTTTGGCACTCGCCAACCACGATTGTCCAATTTGACTTGTAATTGATGGTCGAGACACTGTGCTGTCCATGGGCAACGTGAGAGGAATGTCAAGTTGAGCAGTAGGCCGAAGTGATTCACCTAAGTGAAAATGCTGTTCGCCGCATGCTAAGCAGGGATTCGTGTACGCGAAAGGTAGGCAATGTACGGTCCAAACGCGCACTAAGAATTTGGCTAAGAGTCACAATGGCAGATTTACGGCCTTGTGAACTTGGCGGCAAGTTAGACACAGCCTCGTGGATCAGTTCGAGCTCATGAATCATGTGCAGGTCGACCACAGCGTCGTAAGCACGATGGTACCCACTTGGCCCAGAAGCAGCAATTGGAGCACCAAGCACAAGGCGTGCCATCCTGAGACCGTCCTCAATCTGTATACGTTCACCAGACCGCATAGCGAGAAGAACTCGGGCTTTAACAACAGAAGGCCCTTCGTGTTCTGTATTCGCTGTGATGTTGTGAACGTCGTCCCATGCGCCTATCATCCACGCGCTTTCGACCTGAAAATCTGCCAAAACCGACTGCCACCCTGGGTTTCTGACGAGAACACCCTGGACATGTGTGCGGAGCGTATCTAAAAAGGTTTAGCTCGACAGCCAAAAAGCAAGCAAAACATTACCATAATGTCCAAGGTTACGCAAACATCGAAGGAGTCCAAGATGGAAGTCTAAATTGTCAGGCTGTTGTTGGAGGCGGACTTCCCAACAACTCTGAGCAGCAGTCCAACGTCCAGTACTTTCGTGTTGACGGATTTGATGTTCCAACGAAGGGGACAAGATCAACGTCGATATGCCTTCCATTCCATCCGGCTGGTCAAGCTGTGCATAGATCTCGTGAAGGCGTTCATAATAAGGTGTGAAATCCGTTCCAGGAGGAGGAGGTTGTCGCTCTCTCATTGAGACTATCTGCTTCTCAAAGTTCATGAGTGAGCGAGCGTGAGCTCGACACTGTAGCGCAGCTTTAGCCATGAGTTCATGGTCGATGCTAGAGAGCACTGAATCGACTCGGATAAGTTGCTGCTGACGTATCACAAATTCAGAATTTCCTCGTGATCTTCTGCCTTCAGCTTTCTTCGGTAAATCCTGTCGCTGGACTCGCACATATGCGCTAAGATGGTCCAACAACGTGAAAACAGCCTAAGTATATGTTCAGCGATATGATGAAAATGATCAGGTTAAAGATACCTGTGCACTGAGGAACTTCTTGTCTGGAGTGGACGGGCTATCAGAAGCCACCTGATCTTCCAAAACAGCTGTTAATTCCTGGATGATGCCATTGGTATCTTCGTCGTTCTCAGAGGCAAGGATATTCAATACGAGGTGAGGCAGTATGTGGTGAGCGACGCCAACATCCTTGTTGCGCACTGCCGAGCGAAAGACCCCAAAGATCTGCTGCGCCATACCCTTGGATGCTTTGGTTATAAGATGAGCTGTCCACAGCTGTACCCACTCTCGATAGGTCTTCTGATGAGGGTAGATCGGCGAAGGGAGAGGGGGAAATTCCTTATGCGAAGCTTTGAATTTCCCCCCCATAAGTGGAGTAACAGTTTCAAGCACGTGTTTTGGGAACCCATTCCACCTGTTGCGGACCCACGCCGAGACAGGTTTCGTGCTGTTATCCGATGACACTAGGTCAGTCGTAAAGTCGCACAATTTCAGGAGTTCTTGTATTGTGTAGGCGAGATGTCCTTGGTACTTAATGTCGCTAGTAGACCGAAATGCGTCCACAAGAACGTCCTGGATAACATGCAGAGCAAACGATTTTGCTTCTGTGTCATCTTCAAAGTTATTTCGCACGATCATTTTTGTGTCTGGCGATTTAAGGTCGCAGCGATCTGGATCAACTGCCCCTAGAATTCCCATGCATTCAAATGCCAGTCGTCGCAAAGTGTCAGAGCCCTCTCCATCACGAGTGACAACCTGAAGTAAGGTCAATTGTATACTCCCGATCAAGGGATCGAATGTGTCGCCCGCTGCAAGGTTCTGTATAAATGAGGCTTGTTTGTTCTTCATGAAGTTTTGAAGTTCAGCGAGAGCCACCTGAGCCACTGTGATGTTGTTACTGGAGCACCGATCTAGAATTTTCTGGAGTTGTGCGCGTGGATCCCAGATGCGAACACTCTGAAGTTGGGTGTGCATTTCAGAAAGTTCTGGGATATGACCGAGGTCCACGACCTCGTCTAGATATGCCTTTGAGTCATTTCGGACGGTGCTCCCAACGTCAAAGACAACATAGCGCAAACATTTCTTGGCGGATTCCTGTGTTGAAGGAGACAAAATAGACCATGCGGAAACGATGGCTGCGCTGGTAGTGCCGATATGGGGAATAACATCCTCAATATTCAATGTGGACAGAAATGTGTACCACGTTGACAGGGTGACTTCAGCAAGTTCAGGGACCAGAAACATAGTTTGCAGGGTGGCCATAATCTGGGAAAGTTATGAATCGTTGCGAAACATTACAAGAGCACGTACCTGAGGGGAGACTTCATTTATAGGAGGTCCAATTTGGACGATCAGTACCTCTAGACCGCGTAGAATCTGCTTCTTTGCTGGAAATGATTTCTTGCCGTGAACATCCTGCAGCAGCTCGTTCAAGTTGGATACAATGCCAAGCATATACGTCCTGAGGAACGCGGACAACTCGAGTTCGGTCTCGCTCGTCATTGATCGCTGCACTTTTCGCAAAGCATCCACTGCCTGATAATATGTTCAGGTGTCATGAATGATCAAACAAAGAGTAAACCAGACCAGGGAAGCTCGTTCTTCATTCTCATGTCCTAGAATAACAACTAGATCTGCGAGCAATGCCACCACACAGCTCTGGACCATGCCTTTGATGCTGAGAGTATCGCGCTTGGGTTCGGCACCCCTGGAAATTATGTTCCTGATGAACGTCAATGAACCGGTCGTTTGAGCTGGCCCTTGTTGTTGAAAGACATGAGCAAGGATCTGGTGAGAATGCATCATGAACAGCGACGAAATCGTTTCGCCCACATCCTCTGAAATCTCCTCTATGACCTTCGCTTCGGAGTTAGCAAAGAGAAACGGAAGAGTTTTGGATAACGTGACGGAGATAAAATCGGTTGGATGCACAGATAGAAATCGACATGTCTCCAGTATCAACGCTGGGTTCGTACATTTCCGGGAGACGACGAATGTTGCGACCTGAGAGAGGTACGGAGAGACAAGAGTGTAAGGGGACTTCATTTGTGCTTTCGCTATCTCCAAAAGCTGTTGGGGTGCATCAGAGTCTGACATTTATTTCATGGATTGACGTACTTGTGTGTACGCTAAGCCTTTCAACACATAATTATCTTGGCCCAGTTGGGATATCAAACAGTGAACAACCAATCCAAGAAGCTCAAAGTGAGCATCGCTGCCGCAGGGGAAAGCTGCATTGGTCGACAATTTCATGAAAGCATGGATGAGCTTACCGCCCAATAGAACCGATGGTAATCAGCAGCGTTTCTTTTACCGCATCCTTTGCGCTTGATTCAAGCAATCCGTTGATCTTTATAAAAATTGTTTCATTAGATTTGCATCCCCTATTAGATGCACGGGCGTGGAGGTGGACCAAATCTGAAAGTGCGCGACTATGCAATATGAGTAATTTAGCCTCCAAGTAAAATATTTCGTACCCAGCATCAACTCTGACAGAACGTTCCTTGTCATTGAACCCGCGTTGCAGGAAATCAAATACAGGCGGCGGCTCATCAGACTGAATATCCGCTGGATGTTCCCTGATGACGGTTCGGAAAGCACTTAGCGCTTGTCGCCGTACATGAACGTCGACTTCAGTTAATGGGCCTTCAACAATTCTGTTCAGAGGTAACAGAAGAACAGCGGCAACGCGGAGCTGAGATGACTGTTTCCGAGAGAACGGCTTGAGGTGCGTGGCAAGGGAGGCGACGTTTTCAGCCAGTGTCGCACGCGCAGAAGACGAAGAATGATGCAATCCCCTACAATAGCGATCAGAGAAGACTTCTCACCAAAGAGTAATGCAGACTCACCGAGCCCACCTGGACATGATCTTATCTAATATTCGTTGCATGTAGGATGTAGTATCTTTGCGCCCGATACTCTTCCACTGCAGTTCATCGGGCACAATGAGCGTGCTAACGAGCATCTGCAATGTCGTGCGCCAATGCGAAGAGTCTATGCTGTCCGCAGTCTGGTTCATTGGACTATCAACGGGATCACCAACAGTGATAACCAGCGGTTCCAAATTAGGGTAAGAGGGATTTCCCTGAAGGAATGATTGTACTGCCTGCAGATCCGCTATATCTAAGCGACTCGCACAACCACGTATATACACGACCACAAGGGCCTACGCCGGTTCAGCTCGAAAGGTTTGAAAAAGACTTCAGAAACTCACCCGAAGCTCACTCCCAGAAGACCCCCATATTTCAGAACGCAAAAGTTCCAGAGCATCATTCACATAATCGACTGACAGATTTGTATTGGAAGCAAGAATCTCCCGTAACTTGCGGTCGACTGATCGTTGCGCAGGATTTGGACCACACTGGAGTCGTTGAATCAAAAGACGGCCAGGTAGTCTTGAAAGTCCCCCGATAAGAGATGGGTCACTGCTCATAAGGGTGTGAGCAGCAGCAGCTACTCGAAGCAGGCACCGGGATCTTGTTGCAGGTGAGGTAGGACATTCAGAGCAAAAATCGTATACACGACGAGTCAGTTCAGAGACATGACGGAACATAGCAGACGTAATGAAGTAAGAAAGCCTCGCAGTTGAAAACAGCTTGCCGAATAATTCGACGATGATGCTGGTCAAGACAGAAAAGTGAGAAGGGGATGGGAGCCTGATCACGTTTGATGTTTCTATGGGGCACTAAAGGATGTCTAAGCATGAAAATAATCTGACGTGTAATGACAATACCGGAATGGAACAGTCCTCTGTCGTGGTCTTTAAACACGGTGGGATAGAGAACCAGTGCACGTCAAGAGGGCGCGGTTCGTGTCGAGCAGAGATTATTACTACAGATGGTCAGCAATCAGTAGTGTCACAACAAGATAAATTAGACTCACTAGTGCACAAATTTGTTGCTTCATATAAAATGTCCTGCAGGCCCCCCCCTTGTAGATCACTAGAATCCCCTCCTGGAGTACTGGAAAATGACAAAAGTTGCAAGAACTCGACGAGAGTTCCACAAGCCTTAGAATGGAGCGTATTAGATGCACCACCCGAATCGCCGTCATCGGTGACTTCCAACCATGATTCTGTCGAAGTGCAAAGACCCAATAGGTGCACAAACACTTTTTTGGATAGACGCTCCTCATCATAAAGCCAGTCAAGCGAGTCAGCCTTTTTGCCGACACGCGAAAAGACATCGAGGGTGACGTCTGTAAGCTCAATGCGCTCGTTGGTCGTGCCTAGCATTGTTGGCTTGAAATAAGGAAAACAACCAAAGACTTGCTCCAGTAAGCTGGCGAGCAGGCGTATCCATAGTGTTTTGTCCAGCACCAATGGAGGATTGTCGTCATTTAAAGATTTGAGAAAGTCCCGAAGATCTTTTGGTGATGCACTGTTCGTTCCGTTTGGTGTTTGGAAGGTTGTGGGGGGAATAGGAGGGGTGCTTGAAGGCGGCACGCTCATAGTTGATCTGGGAGTCAACTAATAAGGTAGTTCAGGGGAAAGGTAGCATCTACTAGTAAGACGAGCTGAAGCTTGTGCTAGTACTTTACGGATCTGCCAACGCGTTCGAGTCTAACGCGCGCCAATAGAATTTCATAGCATCACGTGAGCACCATTTCTCACGTTCAATAACTTTAACATCACCATCCGAGTCGTTGGTCAGCTCAAGCTCAACTTAAACCTGCTCAAGTCTAGATCTCAAGTCTCACCACTCATTTATCTGCAGTAAGCTGGGTGGGCTCACTCTAACATATGAACGACATGTCTGAGCCGAAAAGGGAGCAGCAGGTCTGCGTGCAAGCTCAGCTGCGGTAAAGAAGAGTGTTAGATACAGAAAAGGCGACAGTCGGACAGACGCGCCTTAGGCCTTGGCCGCGAACCTTAAGGTGCCGTGAACACCAACCAGTAGCATTGTGCACTGAGCAAGTCTTGCTCAGTGCGCAATGCTACTGGTTCGGGTACACTGTTTTCAAGAGCCTGCAAACGCTCTTTGGGCAGGAGGGGGAGGAAGTATTTGAACCAGACACCCGCGGCCACCTTGGTCCCATCCCGGTGTTCAAACCATCCCAGGATGCTACCTGAGCATCCAGTGCTTATGAGCTGATGATTGACTTCAGCAGGCAAGGTGCCATATTTGCTTGCAGATCGCTCAACCTCAGGTATAGCCCACGATCCCACTGCCGATGTCAACCTCGCAGGGTGAATACACCCGCCATGAATTCTGAATCGACATCACCAACTGCGGCAGAAAAAAATCCAACTCTGATATAGGCTGCGACATTGGAGGGTCTTAAACCCTGTATCATAGATGGCGATTACATGCTCAAATGTGATTTATCCACATGTTACGTTTTGGACTTGCACGATAATGAGCAACGGACCACGCAGTAGCTTGAAGACCCCTCTGTGGTGGATAGTCGAGTAAAGTGGTTGAGGATACGCGGGATGTTTGTGAGCAGTCAATGCGGGTGACAGTCTCAATATTGGGGAGATCAAAGCCTGTGAGGTTGAGACGGGTCTATATCCGGAAACATTTTGACAACCAAAATTTCAAGGGATATTACCTGTATTGATATCTCCTCGCCGCTCGGACAGTACGAACGGCCACCTGTAGAGCGGGTACAGAGCACGAGGACTCGCAAATTTGGTAGTTGATTCCAAAGCGACGACAGGGTGAGTGCGCTTTTTTTTCGTGCAACAGTGAAGTCAGTTGTAGCGAAGGGACATGTGGTGGTGGACACTTCGCAGACGCGCCAGTTTTGTGGTCATTGAAAGACCAATCTTTCGTTACCGCCCCTAGTACATTCCACAATGCTTCTGCGAGTCCGAGGCGTCGACTGTGGGAATGTTGCGACTTCCTTTGACAGGCATATGGATACCATCGGTGTTGTGGCAATTTCATCTGAATGGGCCCTACTTGTCAATGTCCCTCGCGACCACACCATCAAGTCCTGACATTCCAAATCCCGTCAACTCTCACCTCCTTTAGCGTCTGCGCTTCCTTGACTCTTTTTCCCGTTTGAGTCGCACTAACTGGCTTGCATACAGCCCACTGAAGATAATTACAGGATCCACACACGCAACACTTGGTGTTGCCAGGCCACAGCTCAAAGGCGTACACGAAATGGATCCCTGAGAGACTGTAAATGTCTACGCATGCTATAATCACATTCTTGGCTTACAATTTTCAGTGCCGACCTACACCAACACCGCCCGCCACCACTGCTTACACAACCTTCAAATTTTCAAAGCCCAACTACACCACCTATCAACCTGGTGCCCTATTCGTGAAGACTATTTTCTACTCCACCTTCACCAATGCAATCCAAAGGGGAGAGTGTTATCGGACAGTAAATGCAAGCGACCCGTTGCTCGGCTGTTCCTAACCTGGTCCCGCGGATGTTTGGCTATCATTCATCACATGTGTTATACTATCATTTTGACATGGTCAAGAATGCATCGTCATGTGGCAACTATACTTGTCCTGGTATTGACCACATGCAAAGCCCTGTATACGAGAAGACACTGCACGTGGGGACCGAACTGCCGGATATCCATCTACAGGAAGTTGCAGGACGCTGGGTGAGTTGGGGTGTTCCCATTGGACACGGCCGCACTGCACTCTAGAGAGGACAAGGACAACCACGATGCTTGTGCATGTTGGACTACACGCGACTAACTACAACCAAGTCCCCCTGGGGACTGCCGAGCCCCGTGGCACTCCTGCCCCGTGCTGCTCTGCCATCTCACCACCAACCTGTCTCTACTCTGCTCCTATGCCCGACACGACTACACCTGACAAGGTGTACCACTACACCATACAAATAGGAATGATACGACTAAACCGCAAATGGAGGTGCAAGTGCACCATATACTATCCTAGATGCATAGCTGTTGTATATGCGGAAGGGCATTATGACTATCAGAGGAGCTGTCGTGAAAATGCTGCATGCTATAGCACGCGAGTTAGCGTTCGATGGCCAATAGCAAGCACTACAAGGGCGCTCTAAGATGGTAATATCATCTCGGTGATTTGAAAGACAGGGTAAAATGCACATGCTGTGCCGTGTACGATCTTCTTAAGAGGTGACACTGACACACAAACAGCCATCATTATCAGGCGATTGCAGCCAGCCACTTGGTAAAATGCTCCCCTTATCCTCACCTGCAGCGTAGACACACTGACGATTGGCATTCGCAGGAAAAGCGCAGCAGTGCTGGAACGAGTTGAGCATCTCCAAAACAAAAACAAACGCAACCCCAATAAAAAACAAAAAAACTCAACAACAAGCCCTCAAAGCTCGAACTCAACCTCGCTGGTGAAGACGTCGGTCATGGCCTCCAGCTCCACGCAGCTCGTTGGAGCAAACAACGTGACTCTGGAACCGATCATGACCTTGGAGACTCATGAACCAGTCATGGGCTCAAATATCTCCAGCAAGCAACACAGACACATTTCATTCATTTCCTACTTTTCAGACGGTAAGGGAATGGTCAGTGCATCAAACAAAACCATCCGACAATGGGACCTGCGGACTGGCACAGAGATTGAGAAGGTGTGGGATGTTTGTGGGCCGAAGGTACAGCCCTGGACATGGAACTTGACGGTGGCAGTTTCAAGGGATTGTCGATGGATTGTTACTGCAAGCCATGCGTATACCCCTGGTCAATCATATGACATCGGGGAGCTCAAAGCCCGTGATGTAAAGACGAGGGTTGTGAAAAGATTTGAAGGCCACTCACGTTCCATCAAATGGATCGACATCTCTCCGGACAGCACGCTGCTGGCAGGCGGATCATGGGATGGTGGTGATATGTGGATATGGAGTTTGGAAAGTGGCAAACTTGTGGGTTGTTCAAGTCCATTCGCACTCGAAACACATCTTGGGGTGGGTCGATTTTCGCAAAACTCGAAGAAGCTTGCAGTCTTGTCAGTAACAGGGAGATGCCTCGAGGTGTGGGATGCCTGGACACATAAGTTGGATGTCAGAGTCGAAGAAAGCCGTAATGGGACAGTGACAGAAACGCCAATATTCTGGACAACCAAAGACAAGTCCATCGTTGCCGTATTTGACTTCAAGGACTGGAACGGGCATCCCGACCCTAACTTGAAAGAGTGGGATCATTCCAAAGGATTCCAACCACACCCTGACCTCAACACGATCTACGAATTCGATGCATTGACGCTGGAGATTGTCAGATCTCCCTTCGAAGGGCACACTCAATGTATCACTGGTCTAGCACTTTCATTCGATTGTGCTCTCCTCGTTAGTGCTTCCAGGCACGACAAGACCATCAAAATATGGGCCTTCGAGTCCCGCCAGCTCCTCGCTTCATTTGACGATCGATCGATCGACCGATTTATCTTTTCACCCAACTCGTACCAACTAGCTTACACCAACTTGGGTGATACCAAGATATACATTTACGATCCTCCACCCGACATCCTTTCTAGTGTCCGACTCCGGCCTGTACAAGAGGCACAGCCCAAGGTATGCATTCCCCCAAGTTCATCTATCTGTGAACTCTTCTCTTGCAGACCACCAAAAAACCTGATCTACTCAACGTACGTGATCCCTTTCTTCGATTCATCTACACCACTGCACGACATATCACAGTCCGACGCAACACCTCGTGCCGTGCGCCGGAAACCGGTGATAGCGCGTGTCATATCTCATGTCCTCCGCCCGCTAGCGCCTGCGCCCACAATGCACCCACACCATCCTGCTTTCTTTCGCTACCTTCGCAAGCTTTTTTCTTCTTCTGGTACCAGCGCAGTTCCTCCTGTTCGGAATGATCGCATGTGTGATCCTTGGGATGTATGTCTCTTGTACACGTTTCTTTTGCAATCAACCCTATATGCCTCTTTACAGTTCCCTGCTACATCGCCCATACCTCCCAAGCACTTTCCTTCGGCACAAGCCTCGACTCAAGAGCTCCCACATATGATATCCCACGAGAACGTGAGCATCCACCCATCTATCCGCGTCATTCAACTCACTTCTTGTTAGCCTCGACTTGCACCAGCACCGCCTACTACCTCATCCCCTGCCACCGCCCCAAAGGCCCCCCTAAGCCGCCTGCTCACACGGCGTCCCATTCGTGCAGGTGACGCACTGCCGCCTATTGTTGATGTTCCTCATGCGCCAGCTAAACTGGTGTGTTGCATTGAGCTTTCCCACTGTATCCGAAGTCTCAAGTCGATTTCCAGCGCTACGCCACAGCAGGGGCTCCCACCAATGTTGATGATGATTTAATCCGTGATGAAGACTTTCATTATCCTCCTTCGCCGAATTCCAATTCACGACCACTCGCAACGGGGCAGAACAACAGCAGACAGTCTAGAAATGGCCTGTTGTGCGGCTGTTTCTAAATAGTGGGGATCTTCTGGATCGAGTTCTGAGTGTTGCCCCTCGTCGTATGCATTTCGTCATTGAATATTGAGTTCTGAGTGTTGCCCCTCGTCGTATGCATTTTGTCATTGACTTTGAGTGGATGTCCGTGACATTTGGTCACTACATTGTATTAATTCTCGATTTTGTATTAGTACAGACGTAGTGTTGCGAGCAGCATTACTCTCAGCTCAGCTCAGCAGCGATGACGACAGTCTCATTGAATATATGAACAGTGCCTCGGCCATTCAACAGCCATTCATCGATGCATCACTAATGCCGAACGTTATCATTTGCCTTATCATTGGATTGGTGCGACGTGCACAAATTGCTGTGGTATGTAAATACCTCGATGTAGAACGTTGAGGATTAAGTTCCTCGCGTGAGCACAAAGCAATCTATGTATTGCGATTCAAATTATCTACATGGATAATGTCAGTAGCAGGCATGAAAATACGGACGTCCACATGTGTCTCAGCCTCAATGTCAACCCCTCCAATGCAGCCCGAGTCATTTGCATGCTTGCGAAACATGCTTACAGTTGTAAATTTTGAATCTTGCCACGGCCATCACGAATGATGAGGACGAGGACAGTTCCAGTGGTATTGCGCACACCAGTGGAACACATCCTACAGCGCTGAGCGAGATATAGGATGACCGATGTGACAATGGTGTACCATCTCGGAATCTGATGGCATAAAGTGAGACCATACGGTTTACTCTCTGGTCAGAGTGTGCTGTCTGGGAACAATTGCTGAATTTGAGTTCGAGGTGAAATGAATGTTTGCCTGGAATTGAGAGTATGTTATTGTAATAAGTTTACGAAGTAGCTGTCCAATCGCTAGAGGGCGTTGCATGCGGCGCCCGGGTCCGACTTGGCGCTCGTTCTACAGCAAGTATTCAAGGCTGTGGGCTGGATATGGGAAAGATGAGAGTCTAGTTCCAGGACGAATGATTAAAAAAGCACATGCTGTGCTGTGTACAGGAAAGACCTTTTTATTATTAAGAGATGGTAGATGCGCCCATACACCCACCATCGTCAAACAATCGCAACCAGCCTCTTGGTAACATGATCCCCTCATCGTACCTGCAGTGCAGATGAACTGACAAACGACGTTTGCAGGGAAAGCACAGCAGTGCTGGAACGAGTCGAGCATCTCCAAAATCACAATCAACGTCAGCCCTATGAAAGACGAGAAGATCTCACCAGCAGTCAGTTCAAACTCAACCTCGCTGGCGAAGACATCGGTCATGGCCTCCAGCTCCACGCAGCCCGTTGGAGCAACGAAAAAATTGACTCTGGAACCGATCATGGTCTTGAAGGGCCATGAACCAGTCATGGATACACTTAACTTGCACGTGCAACGCAGTCAAGTTTCGTTCATTTCCTACTTTCCAGACGGTAAGGGAATGGTCAGCGCATCATTTGACATGACCATTCGACAATGGGACCTGCGGACTGGTAAGGAGATTGAAGAGGCGCGGGATGTTTGTGAGCAGAAATTGGAAGTACTGGGGTGGACGTGGACGGTGGTAGTGTCAAGGGATGGTCGATGGGTTGTCACTTCAAGCAGTACCGTTGGAAATATTGGGCAACTCCAAGCCCGTGATATGGAGACGAGGATCGTGAAAACATTTGAAGGCCACTCCGAGTCACATCGAATATACTGGGTCGAAATCTCTCCGGACAGCACGCTGCTGGCGGGCGAATCATGGGATGGCCAGGCCCATGCTATTACCATGTGGATATGGAATTTAAAAAGCGGCAAACTTCTGGGTTGTCTAAGTCCATTCGGACTTGGAATACTTTTTGGGCTGGGTCGATTTTCGCAAGACTCGAAAAAGCTCGCAGTCTTGTCAGTAACAGGGGGGTGCCTGGAGGTGTGGGATGTCCGGACACAGAAATTGGATGTCAGAGTAGGAAAAAGCCGTTGTGGGACTGTGACATCAACGCCAATATTCTGGACAACCAAAGACAAATCCATCGTTGCCTTATTTGACTTCAAGGACTGGGTACGCGACCCGACGGACTGCAGCCTGAGACACCCCGACCTCAACACGATCTACGAATTCGATGCATTGACGCTGGAGATTGTCGGAGCTCCCTTCGAAGGGCACACTCATTGTATCACTGGTTTAGCACTTTCATTTGATTGTGCTCTCCTCGCTAGTGCTTCCAGGCACGACAACACCATCAAACTATGGGCCTTCGAGTCCCGCCAGCTCCTTGCTTCATTTGACGATCGATCGATCGACTCGGACCTCCTTATCTTTTCACCTAACTCGCACCAACTAGCTTACACCATCTTGGGTGACACCAAGATATACATTTACGATCCTCCACCCGACATCCTTTCTAGTGTCCTGCCTGTACAAGAGGCACAGCCCAAGGTATGCATTCCCCCAGGTTCATCTAATCTGTCAACTCATTCTCTTGCAGACCATTAAAAATCCTGATCTACTCAACGTAAGTTCATTTACCCTTCAACACTATTCTCCGTTCATACCATTATTCTAGTCCGATGCGACACCTCGTGCTGCGCGTCGTAAACCAGTGATAATTCCCGTCCCCCGCACACCCAGGCCCCCGCCAACAATACAGCCAAAACAACCCTTCATTCGCTACCTCCGAACACTTCGCTCTTCCACAATTGGAGGTCCTCCTATTCGAAATGATGAGTCGCGTAATCCTCTAGATGTATGTCCCCTCTACCTCGTTCCTTCGCAACTGGCCTGACGGTCTCGTGCAGTTCCCTGCTACATCGCCCCTACCTCGCTCTCTTTCCGCACAGGCTATGACTCAAGGGCGTTCAGATACAGATTCCCGCGAGAACGTGAGTTGTTCGCTATTGACTGTCTGAACCCAGTTTTCAACTTACTCTTCTTCCAGTCTCGATCCACACCGCCCACCACTCAATCCTCTGCTACCACAACCTTCAAAGCTCGACTACACCACCTATCAACCTGGTGGCCTGTTCGTAGAGGTCATCCATCGCCGCCTATTGTCAATGTTTCTTACGCGCAGGCTAAAGAAGTGCGTATGTTTGATTTTTCGCTATAATCCAAGTCTCATGCATCCATATGTAGCGCAACGCTGCAGCAGGTGCTCCAAAAAGGAATGAAGACTTGATTCCCGACGAAGAACATGATCCTTCTCGTCCTACCTCACCCAATCCTGGTTCACAGCAACCACCTGCACCAGTGCCGGTCACCACCGAAGAGCATGGAAGCGGTAGATTGTGTGGGTGTTTCTAAACCTCGTGCGTGGAGCGGAGATGTAGCGGTACAATGTCAATGTATCTGCCAACGAGGCGGTTACCCGTAGGAGTTGATCGTCGATGTGAGATACTCCCTCATGCTGTGTCTCTGATTGATTTTCGTCAACGCAATCACCTGCACATGGTACATCAAGGGAGATTTCATGTGTAAGATACGACACAGCATGCGGCGCCTGATGTGTTCTACAGCAATTACTATTGGGGGTCTTCCAAATTGAACATTGGAATGTCATGGCAGTGGGCCGGAAAGAGAGAGGCCGGTTTCGAAAGGCAGAAGTAAAAAGGGACATGCTGTGTACAGCTATTCTGAGGAAAGGGTTTGAGGTGACAGATACGTCTCCTAATATCCCCGTTATCATCAAGCGATCGCAGGTAACACGCGGCAGCTTCAGCACAGGCGATTCGCGAATTTACAATCGGCTTTCACGTGAAACCCGCTACAGCAACGTGTGAGGCTTGAAAACCGATCTGCGTCAGGCTTATGCCACACGTCGAGATCTCACCGCCATCCAATAACTGACACACTTGCCAAACTCTCGGTGAACACAAACTCGGACATGGCTTCTAGCTCGACACAGCCTACTACAGCACCATACGAATCAATTCTGACACTGGTCACGAACCAGATATCATCATCATAGATAGCGAAGAATGTTTCACCCATTTCCTGCTGTCCAGACGGCAAGTACGTCAACACCGCATGTCGGGTAGTCATCCAAAGCAGATAATCACCCCTTCTCTTTTACGCCCAGTACTGCCTCCCATTCATTTCACCCACGAACTCGAATGCTCAGATTCATCCTTGTAGTCCACCACCACCGAGCGCTCGACGCATACGCGTATATCAAGTTCCATGTCGTTAGAATTATGAGGCGATGTAGGCTTGTTGAACTCTGCATCTCCAGCGCTTTTAGAGCCCTTGGAGTTGCTCTTGGACTCGAACTGCGAGCGGAGACCGGTCATCACTTTTTTCTGCGCGCTGAGGGTGGGACGCGCGACGATCACGTTTTCTAAGCGTTGGGTGTCTTGTGATTTTCCTTTGAAGGTGTGAGTGTACGGAAAGATGACAACGTGACAATTGAACGTCAGCGGAATGGTAGGCAAGCTCTGGGCTGGTGCGCACCTCGTACGTTGATGAGGATCCGTTGGGTCATGATCCACGTTACAGCATAGCCTACTGATGCCCTAATGGTGCATTCTGAACGGTCTAGTCTCTTTGGCGCTGGACAATGCGAAACTTACCCTGCCGTCTAATAACAGAAGCGAGTGAAGCTGAGTTAACGTGGTGTATTCGTAATTTAGCATACGTACCTGAGTCTGGACATTGGTTGTGTGATAAAAGACGAGATTCAATACGTTCGCCGCTGGGGAAGAAATGTTAGCATGGTGCTTGTCATGTGTAGAGCGTACTTACCAGACAACACGATGAAATAACCAATGCCATCATAGATCAGGCTAGGTATGATGAGCGACGCGCATCGACTCCTGCCAGTACTCAGGGACTTACATCCTTATCAGCCGTTCTACTCTAACAGCAATGGTTCAGCGACCATAAAGACGGAAAAGACAAGGCACACACCTGCTACTGAGAGGGTTATAACGCAGAAGGTGCATGGTGGATACCGTCACAATTACGACGTCAAACACTATCACAGCGAGGTAGTAAAACCAGGTGGACAATACTTTGCCAGCATTTGCTGAGGTGCAGCTATAATCCATGATGTTCTGGGTATCCCTTACTGGAGGTCAATGAACCACTTACTTTCCCTACAAAGGGACGCCGTTTGCATGAGATCTTGTTGTGAGGAACACTGACGTACATTAATAACACTAGCTGTTGGTTCCAAAAGTCAGTGCGAGCCCAAGATTATAATATAAGCCGGAGCTCACGGATTCCATGAAATAGATCGGCGAACCACTCCGCCTAGAACGAATAAGAGCAAGGATATCGTGACTGTGTAAAAAGAGCCTACCGAAGTTGACAAGAGGTATAGCAACGCTAATACAATCCCTACCCGCCTATCTCTTCTTGCAATGTTAAATGTCCTACAGGGTGTTTTAAGTCTGTGCAGCTGTAACCCACAAAACATTCGACAGGACGTACCTGATCCCCAAAATAGCCTGTGATACCATAGTTTGTATAGCTACAGCGTGGTCAACAGAGTCCAAGGACCGGTGGGGGAATACCATTAGGACAGACCTTTGAAAATAGGCGCCACAAGGTAATATCTTTGGCACGCTTGTTGAGTATAGGTGGTGGAGAAGTATCCATAATTGCTGACTATCATAGCCATGATACTAATATAGCTGCATTGAATGTGAGCAAAAGAAATGACGGACTCAGGATAAAACGTACCGTATGGAAATGAATAAGGCACATGCAAGACTGACGGAAATCGAGATTGTCAACGGTGGTACGTGAATCCCCGCCGTGTACACATACCTTATATGAAAGATTGACGATTGGCTTCGGTAAAAGCGCCATTCTGCGGGGAGAGTTAGGACATAACTGAACAAAGGCAGTCAGAATATCTGCGGGGCCGCAACAATAAAGAAAGACTTACTCGTAAGTTGCAATGGAAATGGATGCTATTCGCAAATACTTTTCCGAGGTTACGCTGTCTGTAACTAGGCGTTGCTCCATTTAATAGATGAAAGGCGCGTCGATTAGCTCTGTATAGATAGATTGAGGGAGGGAACAAGTTAAAAGATGTTGGAGCGAGCAGGATGAGGCGGGATGATGTGACGCCTCGGCACTGTGTAGACAGGGACGCTATGACCCGGACGCTCCGCTTCACAGAGAAAGGAAGCAACGCGACTCAAAGACAAATGGAGGCAATCCCTATCGCTTTTCTACCACGCACATATACCTTACTCGATGACGGTTTATTATTTTGAGGGCGCAGGAGGAAAAAATCTGGCAAAAACTGCCAACTCAATGACAGTCCTAGTCTTGGCAGCTTATTTTTCTTCGCTTGCTGTTCAAACAAATGAATTGTTATTCAGTAGGGTTATTGATTAGATATGTTCGAGTAGGCGATAAAAGAAAAAGATCGTACTAGCCAGGTCTGAACCAATTAGTGCAAGCCAGCGATGCTTGACTCAAGGCACGTTAATTAAGGTCCAACCCCAAGTAGTGTCAATCAACTACGGTCTATGAGTGATGGTCCATTGATGGACGGGTGATTTCGTGATGGTGATTTCGTGAGTGGAAAACGTTGTTACAAAAGGTAACGGTTTGTCACAACAATCACGATGCTGAACAGCGCAACTCACGAAATGACCGTCAAAATCATGCATAGACGTGGACCAATGGCAACGAATGATACTCAGGCTCACACGAAAATGTGTGTTCTGATTCAATTACTCAGCGTCCTAACCATCTTCGATTGGGCCGAGGAGAATTTGGTCGAAAGTCGAATGACCCCAAGGTCCCCAACTCATTTGACGGCGAAGCACAGCGTTCGTATCGAACGTGCTGGCAGGTCTGCTCTTGCATGATTGAATGTGGTCGATATGGCAGTTGCCTGGAGACGAACTTAGGGACGGGACCGAGCACCAGGTAGCCATGCAGCTCTACAGCCTCTGAATTTACTGGAGTTCGTGCTATGTATGAAGACCTGAATCTAAACATTGTAAAAAGGCTACGAGAGGCACCAAGGTATCTTGATGATAAACTTACATAGCACGTGCGTCCCAACTTGCCCAAAGACGCTAACCCAAGTCACTGCCCTGCCGGTGTTGCATCCATGTCCTACTTTCGAGACGGCGAGCAGATGCATTGGTGGATCTGCCGATAAGACCGCTTGGCGAGGGGACCTGCGTACTAGTATAGATTGAGATGTTTGGAAGCAGGAAGGTACGATGGCGGTGAAGAGTAAGGGGATCGTGAGAATGCCTTATATTCTATGTGAGTGTTGAATGGACAACAGACACGCAGTGACAATTGAAAAAGTTCAACACTACCCAGAGAATGAGCTCGAAATCGGTCCACAAACAGAAACACTTGAAACGGCTGCTTCCATACCTGAAATTGCCATCTCACTGGTCTTGTTGTGTGCTGCTGCGGATCATCGCGGTTGTGGTGAATTGGGATTTGGATGGGAACATACTTTATTAACAGTGGCAACGCTAAGGTCTGAAAACCTAGTATGAATTCATATGAGACTAATGTCCGAGTCAATTATTGCCAATTATTTGAGGCTATGCCAGTCTGAGACGTCTGAGACATATCTGAGTAGTGAATTATGGTATGCATGTCGCTAAACCAACCTCAGTGCCATCATCAACTGCGGTGATGGATCCAATTACATGCTCCAGATACATGGTTTTGCGAGCTGGCTCGCCGGATGAAAAACCAGGCCAAGGCCAGATCGCCTGGTTTCATTGCGCAATTGACTCGGAACGCGTGAAAATTGGGTAGAACGGTGATGGGTTGGGGTCTGTGGGCACTGGGTTGACTACCTGCGTCTAACGCGAAATCGGCGATGCCCAATCATTACACACGATGAGCGGACGGCCCTAGACGTCCGCTGCTACAAGTCTCAAGAATCTGTGTTCGACGAACGGAGATGAAATCCGTGTTGGTGGCGTGGTAAATGGGAAGTCTGTGCACCTGGACCTGGAGTCTGGCAGCACTTCTCGTGCTCATCGTACCCAACGATGACCGCAATCTTTTCTCTGTCGTGTTGCTCGGTCATGAGGGCTCTCATTTTCCTGTCATTTTCCGCATCTATCCCTTCGATATTCGCACAGCCCGCAACACTTCCTTTTTATGACTGTTTCTCAGGAAGCGCATCACAAAAGCTTTCGGTTGACACAGTGTACTCGCAAATAATTAATGGACAAACGCTGAATATCACGATTTTAGGGAATGCCTCCCAGCAGATCGTCGCGTCCTCTGCTGACAGCACCAGCCTCTGTACGCATTCTTGCTCGTGCTCTAAATGCTTGTCTCATGTTCTTCCCTCCAAGCTACCCTCTTCACGGAAGCCACGACACTCACCATGAATACCTTCAGTAATAACTCTGCTCTGTGCGATTCATTACGTCCACCTTCTCCTCTGCCACCTCTCGGCACAAATGTCACTTATTGCCCTATTCCCGCTGGTCAATTCGCACTCTCTGCATCTATACCATTCAATACCAAGAATTCCTTGACAACTATGGACACAGAACTACGAGCCGTTGACCCGTCTGGCAATGAGATACTATGCCTCACTGTCACAACCACACCACTTCATCCTGGACCACTTGGTTCGCCATACGGCAATGCCCACATCATATTCTGGGCAACAGTCGGCCTTGCAGCAACTTATTGGCTCATCGTCGGTTGTGCTCGGATCGTATCTGCGTGGAGTCGGGGCTTTAGTAGACCCGGTCCGGGCATTTGGCACCGGCTTGAGAGCACTGGGTTCATTCTTGCTAGTGCCATCAGCGGTGAGCGGTTTTCAACATCACCTGCGCTGATGCGATTTTGTAAGTAATTTCATATGCTGTTTGTTCTTTGCAGTGCTTATGGTCCATCAGGCTCCCCATCGTTGCGTGATATCATCTTTCACACGCAGTGGTGTGCAGCCCTAGCTATGGTTGCCGTCCAGTGGCCACCATTCATCTGTGAGTAGCAATTCAGAATTTGATTTACACTGCATGTACTCACGAATTACAGATCCCCTACTTTCGCAAACTGCCTGGGCATCGCTAACATACAGTAGGTTTAGATTTTGGATAGTGCTATGCGAATTGCTAACGGTTTGTAGACATCACACTGAACGCACATTCCATGCACTGGAATCCGCTGAATGTCCAACCGTACAACCCACCATCCGACTTCGCCGATCAGTTGGCCGATCCGACTTCTGTTATCTACATTGACCAGTCGATTCCAAACACGATTTTCCTACTTCCACCAAACACTACGACTGGGATGCAATCCTTTGCATGGAGTGTTGGAGTGCAACCCCAAGATCTCTTCGGGATCTGCTTAACCCTGTTTCTAGCCATTATAGCTGGGACAATCTTCCTCAGTCTGTTCCTGTGGGTGGTAGATTGGGTATTTTCACGGCGGCCTTCAGGCAACTTACCGACTTCTGCTGCGCTCACAAACGCAACGAGCAAGGGCCAAAGCCGGCGGCTTTCGGCGGGCAGTAAGGACATGCTAGACACAAGTGGAGATGAGAGCAGATCTTCAACCGGATTTGGCCACAACTATACCTTGCTCAGAAGACGCTTGTTTCGACCGGAAGTCAGCTCTTTTCACTCCAGCGTGCTCATTGGAAACCTCGTGCGCGTTCTCGTCCTTTTTCATCTACCCGTCACCATATTTTCGTGCTACGAATTTTCCACAGGAAGCTCGACGTCTTCATCAGCCCTTGGCGCCCTTTCATTTGCTCTCTTCTCTGTGATTGCTCCTTCTCTTCTGCTCCTGCGGCTAGGCCGGACATCGACAACCAAATTATACGACGAAACACGTACTCTTCTTGCATTAGGTCCACTCTACAATCATTACCGCCAGGACTCGCAGCTTTTCTCAGGCTTGCTTTTTCTGTCCAACCTCGTCCTCGGCGTGACTATAGGATGTGGACAGCACAGCGGAACTGCACAAGCAATTGTAATTTTAGTGGCGGAAGTTGTTAGCGCTTTGGTCACGAGCGTTTGGTTACCATGGGGTGCAGGAGCAGGCATGGGCCTCATCAGCTTCTTATTTTGCGTTGCACGTATAGTGGTCGCTGTGCTGCTAGTGATTTTGACGCCGACGGTAAAGCCCACCTATTCCTATACAGTCCAATGCTAAATGCTCGTTCTCCAGATATCAATTGGCGCAGGCGCAGGCGGTTGGGTAGCCTACGGCATACTGATCGTCCTTTGCCTTGTTTATCTCGCGTTGTTCTTGATTCTTGTTATCAAGGTCATTGAAGCCGTCGTGCGCATTCTTGGTCGGATCAGCTTTGATCACTCTAGACGGCCAGTCGATAGCGGACTGATCGGTGTGCTTTCTCTTCTCGGATGTTGCGGGCCACGAAAAGGCAGTCGTGAACGAAGACACTACAAAGCCACGGAAGTACGACATTCACCCATCGCTCGAGACTCTTTCGCTGCGCATAATTCATCTTCTTATGCGCCACCCAACGCATCTTTCGCACAGAAAGACAAGGGTTCCAGCTCCTCACATCATTCTGGTGGGCCCCCACCATCAGTATTGCGACCCGAGCATGCTTTGCAGCCTTACAGAGAAGACAGCGATGACGATGCAGAAAGTGGTTATATCATGGGCGCGTGGCAGCCATTCCCAGGACCAGGTCCCCGCAGCTCATACGACCGCACATCCACTAGCACACCTCCCCAACACTCCAATTCAGGTTTCTCCCGCATCGGTGGCGGTCGCGCCCACTATGACTCACCATACGCAATTGCCGGCGAAACTGGGGGGAGCTCAACTTTCACGTTCCCCAGCATGGAACGCAAGGGTAGTGGGCCGGTGTCTGTTGGGACACCAACAAAGACGATATATGACGATGAAGAACTACCTACTCCAACAGCTTCCATAGCGAATGTTGCGCGCCTTCCTGCACTTACGAACTCTGGACTACCTGCTGGAGCAATGCTGCCGCACATGCGCACGAAGAGTCAAACAGCAGTTATCATTGGAGATGTGGCTGCATTGAGTGCAACGCCTGTAAGTGTAAGTGCTCCCCCACAGGAGGAGCATCCTTCGATGGGGACCAAGACGAATAGCGGAGAATCGAGCACCAGTGATCCTGACCAGCCAAAGAAGAGACATTGGTATAACATTCGAAGGAATCGTAGGCATAGTGAGGGGGATCGACTGGACAGTGGGGCGAGTCAGGTGGAGGCTGAAAGTAGTTCATCTCCCAAGGATGCTGGAAAGTCGTTCGTCGTTATTCGGGCACGGAAACCTCAATCATCGCAACCCGATACTCATCCACAAATTCACAAGGTCAGATACTCGATGGATGAAACTGGAGGACCTTCTTCACAATCGAAATCTCAGAAGCCATGAACTGATATTATAATGTCCATACACACCCTTTTAAGCTTTCCTGTTTACCTTGTCCTGCTTTGCATCTATGACGCACCATCCCGGGATTTTTTATAGTACTCAATATCTCTTGCATGTGTAATATAATTACTGCACTCGTGTGTTGCTCTTGTGTATGAACTTTACTCCACACTTGTGTTGTGCTACTTGTGCGTACGGTTACAGTACTGTATTTGATACATGCAATACCTGACATGAGATAGATTAAGTCGTTGTGATTAGACCGAATTAAGATGTCCACAGAAGTTCCAAGTTAGTTCAAGATCAGTGTCGTCGTTCAGTTATCCACCGGACTACTGTTGTTGGTTTCACCTCCCAACCAGAAGATCCGCCAGTCCTGCCATTCCTTCCGCCACCACCCATACACACCTTCCTCAGCCTTCATGCGCGATAAGAGTTCTTCCGTTTCAGTGCTCTCAAACGAGCTGATGGACATGGCAGAATTCATTCTCTCCAACTGAGGCACGCCGATGTAACGACGCCAATGTCCTCCAACCGTAAGGAAACCAGCCTCGCCAAGTGGATTCTGCGCAAAGGGAGGCTCAGGAAGTGCCTTGCCTTTACCCTTATAACTCCCGGAAAGATATGACAGAGGCAATTCGTGCGCCTCAACGCCTTCATCACCCATCCCAATCAGTTGTAAGGAAGGCTCTGGAAGCTCGTGTGAACTACCCGGCGCTGGCAAATGCGTTCGTGCAGTCACGCTCGAAGGCGGGAAATCCCACATTACGGTGTACAAAGGTGGCGTGGCGTGAATAGATGCGGGTAGGGGGTCGGCAACGATGTGTGTGGTTTTGCCGCGCGTGAGGACAAAAACGCTATTGTAGGAGGCACCAAGGTGAGGAATATGTATAGATGGAATGTCAGCTTTTGAGGGTAGAACCCAAGCGCCTTTGTGTTCTTTTCCAGCCGCAAAGTCGATCGAACCACGAGATCGACGACTTCGAAGAGACCCTCCAACGTTCAGTGTCACGTTGGATCCATTTCCACACACAGGGGAAATATTGCCAACACTCCCTCCACTCTCGAACATGTCCACTTCCGTGACTGCTGAATCAGCTACTCGTATGATTCCAGCCCTTTTGTCGAACACCACAAAGATTGCTGTTTGGGCTTCATATGTGATGTTCACAGGTGCAACTACGGGTGTGCGCGAGTTGGACAAGGCCTCTGTGGAAGCTACACGGCTATGACCGTGCCCAACAGTCATTCGAGGGGATCCAACATCAGTTGGTGACCGAAAAGTGTCTTGCACGGATTGATGGACGAATGTAAGGGAGCGCGGCTGGGATGGCGTGTAAAATTCCTGCAAAAAGTCCTGTAGTTAAATTGCACATCATAAGATCGATACGCACCTTCACGAAATGAAAAGCCCTCTCCCCTCTCGGAGTCTCATATAAAAATATGTTGGTCTTGGTCGCCACAGCAAGAAGTGCACGGCGAGTGGAGCTCGTACTACCTTCGTGCCAAAGAGCATAGGAAACTACACTCGTATTCGAAATTCTGGACCCAGTCGACGAGAGTGATGTAAAATCAGTAGCCCAGCGCAGCGGTAAATCATCGACAACATCCCAAGATGAATCTTTCCTTGCTGGTGTCGACGGGCGCTTTGAATTTGATGATGGAAGGAAACTGGTTCGTCGCATACGAGCGGGGGGCTCGGTGATGAGATTTCGTAAGCCTTTCGTTATACTATTTGCTGGTCTGTGCTTCTTCACTGGTGTCTCTTGGGGATGCCAGTCTGCCAACCTGTGCAAATCAACTGGCTGTGCGTCCTGGCGAACATGAATACTTGTGATGACATGAAGGAAGACTAAATAACTGTCTCACTTGATGCGCGATAGCCCACCTAGCCAGGCTGGTCAGACTTGCGAGTTTGTACATTCTGAGAGAACGCGGGGATTCTTGATGTGCGCCAGAAGATGGAGAATCCTCGAGCTCAGGACCTACCAAAGCAAGAACGACCCCCTGCGGGGCACATTCGCCGGCATCTTCATATTCTAAAAGCGACAACTGGTAAACACTGTAGTATAGCGGGCGTTAATAGCTAGGCGGGGGAGTATGAATGATTTTTTACTTACGCCTCTCCTGTCCACATTACTCTGGCCTGTGCATCAGCGGGTCCTTTTTGAATGATGCCGGTTACCCCATCAGGACTTGTCTCATCAGCCCACTTTGCGGGGAACATGTTGAGGACTGACAGCCCAACATCGGTGCCTATGAGCAAGAGGCGATCGTGCTGAAGAGGAAGAATACATCTGATAGGCGCAGTTGAGTGTGGTAAAAAACGGGATCCGAAATGGTAGATTGAGAGATGAGTCGGGGACAGATGTTCCTCTGGTATGTGTAGAGAAGGTTCCAGCGATAGTTCGGGAGTTGTGTGTTCATCAGGAAGTGCCTGTGGAGGAGCGGCAGGAGGAAGATCTGCATTTATTCTTAAGCGCGGTGGCTCAGGTGTTAAGGAGCGACTCTCTGAGATAGAGTCGTCTTGATCATGACATTCCTCCTTTGAGATGCCAGATGAGTAAACCATAACATTATGAGGCAGGATGCATACGTACAGCGGCCTGCAAAGAATCATCCTCACTCCACCCTCTAGCTCGCCTGCGCTCAATTTCCTCGGCAGTGACATCTGCATAACGCTCTGCGGCTCTGCATTCCGATCAAAAACAAGCATACCAATGAGGGCTAACACACACACCTCTTCTCTATCCAGCCTCTCCAGCGACCAAAGCTACCATTAGTGAATAGTGAGATTGCGTTGATTACTGTGTTCTCCTGTCTGCGCACCGTGAATTTGGACCGCTTTGGGCGGCAACATCGTTATAAGTTGGAAGGTCCCCAGTGCCCTGTTCATCTCGTTCAGCTCCCTGAGTGTACGTCTCAAAACTCTCAACAGTGCCTCCTGGCGATGCGGACATTTCTGTTACAGAGACTCAGCGCTCAGCAGATACAAAGGTGCTGTGTTTGTTTGGTGCAGCTCAAATTTAGCTACTAACCCAATGCAGGACAGGAGACAGCTGGTAAGCGAAAACCGATAAGACATGCTAGCATACAGATATGCATACAAGTATTTTATCATTGAACCGATCATCGTCAGTGTATTGGACAAGGAAAGTCATTTAAGAAAACGCAAGTCCCGTGAATGTCGCTACAGCGCCAACTAGTGCTCCGCCAGCGGCAACACCAAGACTCCCCTTTACTTTGCGCCCTTTCTCTTCTTCCTCTGTGAGACGTTGTTCAAGGAATTCTGCTGCATCCCCCTCCTTGGCCAATATGACCCATCGATGCTCTCGTGAGCTTCCATTCGGCAAAATTCGGACGCTGAAACCTAATTTTTCTGCGTCATATTGTACGGCCTTGAGATCGATTAATGGGACAGAGAATAACATGGCAGGGGCAGCCCCTGATGATTGCGTGAGATTATCGAGGAATAATGATCTCTCGTCTGCGCTCATAGTTCGGGCTAAAGGATCCGGCTTGATTTCGGAATCAAGGAAGACAGTTTTGTTCATATCGACAGAGTCTCTCGTGGGGTGGCTAGAAAGTGGTTCTGTGGACACTAAGCTTGGAGTCGGGGTCCGCAGCGTGCACGGCATACGACGTGACAGGCCAGTACCCGAACTAGCACGACTGCTTGCGTATGGGCCTGGCTCGTTGCTCGCCCTGGAGCTGAGCTCTGGAGCGCCTTCTGGGAGTGACTCGGGACTAGCTAAAGTCCGTTTCCATTGCATTATTGCTCTCTGACGATCACCATCACCGCCAGCGCCACCACCACCACCATCATCATCATAATCATCATCGGACGTGTTACTCATCATTCCTGGTTGGAGAAGTCTCTCTACGATTTCCGAAGATGTAGTGGAGAGTGAAGCGAGACTTCCCGCTGGAAGAAGGGCGAAACGGACCGAGAGTCGGCGTTTGAGGTTCTTGGATTGGGTGGGTGTTTCAGTGGATAGGGAAGAACGCTCGTCATTGGCATTCACGATGCGCAAGGATGACAGTTCATCCACAATATCTTCTGTGGCACCACTAGTCTGATCTGACATAGTGGGTTCAATGTAAGGACAGCCGGAGCGGGGATGTCCTTGCCTGGGTCGGTGGCATGTCTTGCAGTGGGGAATACGGCGGGGAGATGTGCCTGGGGTTGGGGTGTCTGTTGTCGCTCCAACATTAGAGCGAGTTTTTGCTTTGGATGGTGTTGATAATGCAATTGGGTTGGCAGAGCGTGTGATAGGCATCATTCTGCCAGCCTGATGAAATCGTGTAGCGAGCTAGAGAGTCAATGAATGTGAATAACAATCTGAAAGCTTCCGTTGCGAGTCAAGAGCAAGATATTTAACCCTTCTTTGATAATTCTCTCTTCTGCAAAAGCTCATTCGGAGTTGAATAAGACAATGAAAGTGGCTGTAAAGACAATAAGCTTTGTTAAGTCCAAGAAACGCTCCATAAGTAAATATTTCAAAATGCCCTCACCAAGACGACTGTATGGCAGACGTGATCTGCTCGCAAAAGGCGTCACGACTGATTTATTCTCCTGAACATGGATGATGATGATGAGCTGTCACATGATGACTCACATCTTATGTCGAGGTCACGTGCTCAGTCTCATTGAAAAGGCAAACATTGATCTCGCTTGCCAGAGACCGTGACCTGGCAGCTACTAGTCCAGCATCCAGATTCCAGGCACCTATACACAGCGCACCAGTACTTTGGACTTGGAGCTGCTGCATAAAACACCCGACAATATGGAGCATCCTTCTTCTCGTGAATCGTGATCATTCAAAAAGGGTTTAACTTTAACTCTTAGTTTGTTTCTGTCATACTTACTACTGGAGGATATTCAATCAGATAAAATATAGGGCGAAATTGCCCCCTTATCCCGGTTTGGAGGCCTCAGCTTGTGGCACCCTTCGAACCGGAACAAGGGAAGGCCGCCATGCCTGGCGCAGGCTGGCAGACTCGCACAGCAGTTTCCCTCGTGCACAAGCCTGAGAAGTGATATCTTAGAGCCTGGCAGTGTGCGCGTCCCAACGGGCTCCCTCTCTTCAAGCGAGGACTCCACCTATGTTCTATCGATGGGTGATATCCACTTTCGCTTTCCAACCATACGCTCCTGCATCCTTGGGACGACGGTGTTGGTAGACACATGATTGTTTCTTCTGAGAGCGGACAGGAACTCCTATCTGGACCAACACATTCTGACTTTCGAAAGCTCCAGGATGCGTCCACTATGGCAAAGTGTGTACCTTGTCACGCAATCAATATTCTGGATGCTGCGAGACATCAGGTTTACTAGGCTCATTATGTGAATAGATGTGTGCATGGTTTGACGCTCCTTGCAACTCGTGCAAACTTGAAGGGGCGGCTCATTCGCCAACTTCAAAAATCATGGCGCAACGCCCTTACTTAGTATGTTCGTTTTGCGACCTCTTCATCCAGCAAAGTAAGCCGTGAGTTTTGTGTTAATCATGTCGCTGGCATAAAACTGACTCGACTATGATAGGCACAACTATCTTTCTACCACTGTCATCTCTATGAAATAGATCCGTCGCGGCGCCGCATCGTATAGCCTACGGATCCATCCATCTATCTTGAGCACTCCTGGTCAGCATCAAGGCTGTATGGCTTAATGATGAGTGGAGCAGAGGCCCCGAGCCAATCACGCTCCCCCTCAGCAGAAATCGTCATACATAACCCCTGGTCTGTAATAAGTCCTATCAAGGTCATCCACGGAGGTCTAAGGAGCCCTCGGACACGGGAGTCTACACATATTTTGGCTTCAAATGTCTCACCAGGGACGCTCCCGAAACCTCTAGATCCCAAATTGACACTCCCTTGTTTCAGGTGCTAATGAATTTAGCGAGCACTGGCTTTACCTCTCTCACGTTTGATGTATGCCTCAATGACAGGATGCCCAGTTGATAATCCATGCATGCCACAAGAATGGCAGCATTTATTAACATTACCTTCCTAAGATGGTTCAATAAGTCTCCCCTGTTTCTATGTGCGTATTTTGTAATCACTCTTCGGTGGTCATATTCTCTCACCGACCAGCTATTCTCAGATCGTGAATGTGGTGTCTAAAATTCCTCAGGTACAGGTTGCGAAGAATTCTTCTGCAACCGAAAACCGATTTTTATCTTTCGAGTGATCATGCATACAAAACTAACAGAGCATGCGGTAAGTCATGCATGCATGGCTCTTTAGGTTCTTTTCACTTTGTTGCGGGGGTTGGTGTCCTCACCTGACAGCAAGACAGGTGTCAGCCGCTTACAGGCCAGCAAGAGCCTACGGACCCTAATATGCCGTGGATTTATGCAATTTCTCCCGACCAAAACGAGCTCGGGTGTGACTCAACCAAAGGGTACATCCATTCGGTTCTTGCCGTAACCGATTTCATACTGCCTAAAATGACACCTTCCATGTTCTATACATCCGAAGTCTCGCATGCCATACATTATATGCAGAGTCTAGCGGTGATAAGACACGGTCATTGACAAAAGAAACATACTTCTTGTCACTCATCCCTGTCATCTCTTGTCATCGTTACTGCGTCGCTTCTTGTATGTTTTAGATTTCTTCGATTTTTTAGATTTTTTGGATTTCTTTAGGGCCTTTTCTTCTTTCCTCTGCGCCAAAATATAGTCCCGCATAGGGTCCTCAGGATCAATGGAAATAACCGAGGACGCATCTGATTCCGAAGCTTGACCCCCATCTGTGAAGGCAACAAGCATTAAAACCTGCCCAAAACTTAGAAGGGAGCCACTCACCCATGACCATCTCTGGCCTGGCATTCAAGCTCTGTTCTTCAGGTTCCTCCCATTCTCCATCATCGCCTTTCACCTTTGGCTGCTTATAGTTCTTTACGTGATCTACACGCAACGTCTTGCCCACCACGTTGGCACCATTGAGGTTGTCGACAGCCAACACCGTAGACCTTTGATCTTCGTACATAAGGAAGGCAAATCCCCTCGTCTTCCCAGTCGTTTTGTCTCGAGGGAGATTAACGTCCATAACTTCCCCATACCTTTCCAAGCGGTTCAATGACATTCAAGTAGCCAGAGTAATTGACGCACTGGGAAAATATAGTGATCACGTCACCTTCAGTCAGGTCAAAGTGCAGACCGCCGATGAATACATACGCAGAATCTAGACATGCGCGCGTCAGAAACCAGAACACCACAACAAACCGTGACTCACCCTTATATTCATCATGCCATGATCCTGAAATCCCGAGTTCGAGTTCGCGTTCATTAATCTTGTTTATTTCCCGAACGACGCTGTCAAAATTCAAGAATTAGATGGAATAGACTTTAGGAGGAGCGATCATAGATTCATACCCACTTCATGACTGTAGAGGATAAAGACAGGATTCCCACGCCCTCCTGAACTCAAAATTTCGGTAGCTCATCTTGTTTGCCATATCGCAGACCATAATGGCTTCCTTTACTTTACCGCCAATTCATGACAATCCTGACGGAGGATGGGGCCCATCGTCTTCTAACATTCCTGAACAGTTCAAGTTCAAGGACATTCCATATGCGCCATACTCAAAATCTGATAAACTTGGCCGCTTCGCTGATTGGAATGATACCACAGGCGATACTCGCCAAACTGCAGTAGGACTTCCCTCAACAAGGGATGCCCGCGGTCCAAATCGCTCCAGAAGAGATGGCGCCCAGGCATTTGGCAGTGGGACTGCCAGTGCTTTTGCTTACTTCCACGTGGAAGACGAATCCAGCTTCTCTCTGGTGGACAATAAAGCTGCTCCTCCTCGCAGGGGCGGTGGATTCACCCGTGGAAGGGCTACTAATCGTGGTGGTATGTCCTTTACTAATCGGGGGGTTGCTCAACGAGGTGGTCGTGGTGGTTTCAATAACCGAGGGGGCGCACAGCGTGGGGGTCGGAAAGGATGGAGAGATTGGGAAAAGGTTTACTTCGTGTCTTATCCATTCCTAACTCAGCTAATATTTCTATGGATCAGACAAACCGCACTCGTGAATCATCTGTTGCAATCAGTCCACAATGGACCATGTTGGAGGAGATCGAGTTCCATCGGCTTGCTAAGCTCAAGCTTGAAGTTGATGAACCAGAAGATATGTGAGCGTTTGTGGTTCTTCTGCCATCGTACCATATTGAAGTCAGTCACTAGTGACACTTACGGCCGCGTCTTTGCTTATGATAAATCATATGATCGAATTACAACGAAGACCGAACGCCCGTTACAACTTGTGGACCGCATCAAATACAACACTACGACTTCCGATGACCCCGTCATTCAGCAGGTATGTTCCGTTTCCTTTGCACCCCTAGGATGCCTAATGTCGGACACAGTTGGTCTCCAAAAATGTTGCCAATGTCTATACGACGGATGCTATTCTGTCAGTCCTCATGTGCGCACCTCGATCAGTCAACCCTTGGGATATTGTCATTCTCCGTGAGGGCAATAATTTGTACTTCGATAAACGTGACGGTGGTCCATTCGACACTGTTACGGTGAACGAGAATGCTTCGGATCCTCCGCAGGATCCTGCACCTCCAAACCCAAACAACCCGGCCGAGAAGACAGCGGTTCCAGAGCCGCCATCCATTAATTCGGCCACGTCGCTTTCTTTGGAGGCGACTTATATCAATCAAAACTTTGGATTCCAGTCTGTTCAGGAAAACATCGCGGCAGACTTTGCCCACTCCAACCCATTCTATGGCCCAGAAGAGACAGAGCCTTTGGCATCTTGTGGATATCGCTACCGTGTTTTCGACCTTGGAATCACGGAGGATGAAGATGTGAAGATCTGTATCCGTACTGAAGTGGATGCTTATGTTCCCGGACCAGGAAATCCGCAAGAGGGCCATGGATTAGTCACCATTCGTGCATTGAACGAATTTGACCCCCGTGCCCAAGGAGCAGGGGGTGCTCCTGACTGGCGGTCCAAGCTGGATTCGCAGCGTGGCGCTGTAGTTGCTACTGAAATGAAAAACAACAGTTGCAAGCTTGCCAAGTGGACCGTACAGAGTGTGCTGGCAGGAGCAGAACTAATGAAAATAGGGTAAGAGCACTTTGTTCTTTGTGTTCACCAATTCCTGGTGTCGAATTTTTTTGACCTGCATCCACAGTTATATCTCGCGTGGAAACCCTAAAGACAACACACGACATGTCATTCTGAGCACAGCTTCCATGCGTCCAACCGACTTTGCTGCTCAGCTGAATGTTTCTCTTGCCAATGGCTGGGGTATCGTCAGAACGATTACCGATTTATGTATGAAAATGCCTGAGGGCAAGTATGTCCTTATTAAGGACCCCAACAAGGTAAAGTCTCATTACTCTCTTTGGGTCCCATTCTCATCCATATGTTTCAGTCGGTGATCCGTCTCTACGCCGTGCCTATGACTGCTTTCACTACCGAGGACGAGGAGGGTGAGGGGTATGAAGGGGATGAACACGAGTCCGCGGCTTGAAGGTATTCTTCCATAACGAGCTACGTATCTTAGTGTGCAAAAATATACCTGTACTCCAAGAATGCGTGCGACACTGCTCCGAATGTGGAGAAGTTTCTACAAAAAAGATGTATGCGAGGCCAAAATCATCAGGAAGCCAAGAGCAATTCAACTGCGCTCTCGATGTTTGGACTACAAGTCACATGTCAGAGCCTGACACTATCTCTCGGGATAATAGGAAAGCTAACCTCCTCTGTAATGCCCCGACAATAACGGCTCGTTGCATATTTGGGAACATTGTTGTCAACTGAGTGATCTCAGCGTCACTCGGGACACGAACCCCTGTGGTGCCTTGCTCGTTCCTCCCCGTGAGCTCATTAACCCATTCCCGCACGACCGAACCTCCAGTTTCTTCTGTGCCTTGCGAAGGACGCGCGGTGGCGATTATCTCTTCATTCCCGATGTCAGGGCTTGGCGCTTGATGGGTTGTTTCGGGACGAGCACGGGTAGACCGTCGTGGTGCGCGAGTGGAGCCCACTAAAGGAAGTAAGAAACGAGTACTAAGGCGGATTATAGACGGCGACAGCCGCCAACTTTTAATATTGACAAGTTCTGAGCGGTATATGAAGCCAGTGAGCAGTCCAACGGCCGCTGGGGCAAATGAGCCCGGAAGGTGCCCTAAAGCAAGCTGTATAGTTATATTAACGATAGAACATGGGCTAAATCCAGGGTATTACCTGAGAAGCAAGTATGTACACGAACGCTTTATTGCTTCCAGCGATTCCAAATATTCGAAAATGGTAAGCTGGAGGAATCAGCCTATACCACTGATAAAGGATACTGAAGAGTAGCGCCGATGGACCTGATGGGATCTGGTTGATTCCCAAATTGTGGAAAAGTATGAGAGTAAGAAACTCTAGTATGGTTGCGAGAAGAACAGATGCCACGGTGAATGACTTTGCTTAAGGTTAGCATCAACATCAGAACGGATATGTTGCTACACACCGCGAATTTAACACTTCCAAACTGACGTTCTATATGTACACCGACGCCATATAGCAGAATCTCAGCAATGAGGAGATCGCTTGAATTTGAGAATGCAGTATGATGAAGCAAGAGGCGCCAGTACTGCAAATAAGTAGTTCTAGTTCAGATTCAATTTGATGAAGTATGGATGGACTTTACTCGGATACCTGATGGTTGCGTGACACGTGGGGAACGAGCTGCAAGAATTTAGCTAGCTGAGCAAAAAATCTTTCTGTTTTACGGATTGAGACTCGAACCTGAAGGTGTAAGTAGTGCTTTACATCGAAAATGCCGCCAATGATGGATGTCAATGCACTACCCATCATGAGACCTGCAACACGGGAAGTTCAGTGAGCTGGTTAATAATGTGAATTAACCCCGTCAAACCTTTAGTGACTGGAGCATTCTCGAACGACATGATAATGTTTAGGACTCGAGAGTGGCAAAACGCTGAGGTCACCGGGTGAGCTAGTGGCGGGTTGTAACTGAGCTCAGGGTGTGGCTGTGCACCTTCTGTCAACTCTCCCTCGTGCTATGATGCCATGATCTACCTGATGCCACGACACTCATCATTTAGTCGAGGCTTGAGCCCAGACAACCCTCGAACCCAAGTAAGCACCAGCGTGGCTTGACTCCTACTCACTATTTTTGTCTGTCCACAGTCATGGTCTTTGCGCAAAGAGGCATAATTGTACTGCTCGCGAATCGTGCGTGCAGTTCTGCATGCATAACCCGTATATTAGCTCGGGCCACCAGGCGAAAAGCATGAAAAGCCATTTCAAGAATGCGCATGCACTCGAACACCTCTGCTCGTCTCATCTAATTCTCACTGTCTCAACTTGGAACCTCATATTCACAAGTTATCGATCTACCACGCCGTCTGGTCATGTTCCCTGGTCGCCCTATCAAGGTAGCAGCTGACGAGCTTGACAAAATTCCTGACTTCCAAGCTCCGGGGTTCCATTCGCAGGAACGTCTTTCATATCCACCGAACAACCCAACCTTCAGCACCGAATTAGGAGCTCAGGTGGTGGCAATTGACCTGACAGTTTATAGAAACCGCCATTGTCTGTATTTGATCTTCTATACAACCTATTGACTGGCTTATGGACGGACAACAGCTCTAGTGACAACAGATGGTCGCGACTTCATGCTCGTTGTCTAGCGCCATGGTACACTGAACAAGTACTTCCCATAGGGGTAATAATTTCAAACAAGGGCATTGACTGTCTAGGCACCGTCAAATAGGCTCACGCATCTCATTTCGTGTGACTTGGCCATTGTACCGGCGCACGGATACACATTTTGCAGCACCAGTCAATTCAGTTGATCAGCAGGACACGGCAAGGTGCAAAGGGATCTAGATTCCACGGACGCCGCGGAACTGACGGTTCCAATAATGGATGAATTGTCGCGGGCTTCGTGAAATGCTATGAGGGTGTTTATGTTGGGCTTCTTTCCAACCCTGCAAGTTCGCCCAGGAATTCTCTTTACAGCTGAAGTCGCCGCCATGGCGCTTATATGTGCTTCTTTGGCGTTTTACAGCTGTTCCGCGGCAGGGGACTTGGACACTGAGGGTGAGGTTGGTGGCGCGGCAGCTGCCTTTTGACGAGCGTTCATTACAGTGAGTGGCATGGTGGAGAGGCCCGTGGGTGGCCAGAAACTCGGCGGCGGCGGCTACCTGTAAGCAATAACAGATAGACGCACAGACGTTTGCCGTCATCGCCAACTAACTTAACTGAAAGGGGTATCCGTTTTTCGCATGGAGGTTTCCCTGCAGGTACGCGTGTCCAAGGAGTCCCATGCACACGGTGAATTTTCATGCGAAGACTTACGTCCTCGTGAAGCCCCTTTATCGTCGGGGCGAGTGGGCGTTGAGAGGCATCACAGGGAGCGTTTTGCGTTGAAAATCACGGAATCGAAGTAAACTTCTAATACTCTACCTGCACCCAGACACGGTGTTTCTGCGACTAATAAATTTTTTCGCAGTGGCTTATCTATGATGTAGTCCCCCCCTCGTCTTCGCTCCCGCCGGGTTCCTCGCCATCGGGAGACCTCCACGCTGCCGATTACGTCGAAAGCGCGCTGGTCAGGGCTACCACCGACTCACCGCACAGCCGCTTTCCCCCGAGGGGGTTAAGCGTCTCCCCGCGTAGGGCTGTGCCCTAGGATGACAAATTAGCCCTACGAGAAGGGCCCGGATGTGCCGAGGAGGGTTGTACGGCTCTTGAGCTAGTGCTTATGATCCTTTTTGCCAATACAAGTGATCTACCGCCCCAGTCATGGACAGGGTTAGTTGTAGCATGCGAGTTGAATGCAGGGCTTTAGCGCTATTAGCTCCTGGTCACTAAGGAGCTTCTCAAAGCATGTGCATGGGGCCTGGATGTAGATAGGCTGTGACAAATTGAGTTGCGGGTGCGCGTGGTGCATGCAGATGGAGTCTTTTAACATTAATGGGATTCTGGGGGTGTAACCTTCATTGCTTACTTTGATCGTTAATGGAAGACTACACTCGTGACCATGCATTAATATAACGTCTACGACACAAACCAGCAGGTTACCAGCCTATGCCCCATCTGCTGTTAATATTAAAACACAGAGCTGAAGGCAGTACCAGGGCTATCGTGTCCAGCAAAGCGCACCAAAATATTATTGAAAGACGAAAGCAGACGAGGGGCGATCAAGTTTGGACATCCTCCGACGGACGCTAACTGAATAGCGACACCCCGAATTCCAATTACAAAGATGCATCTAGACCACGGTGACCTCGCAGTCGACTGATGTAGATTGGTGTATGATCGATAATCCGCGACAAAGCGGAGATTCGCCCGTAAAGTTCTATCAATATGCGATGAAATCGAGGGGCAGAAACGACTTTCTGTTCATTAAACACAGCGTTTTCATCGCAGTGGACAGCCATCCCGCCACCATTGTAACGTAGCTACGAAAAGTGTAGATGAACAATTTCTCAAGGGTATAAATGAGTGCTTTGAGGCGCGTCATTACGACATTCTATCAAGTGATATGATTAGAACTCATCGGTATGTCTCTATGCATTGCAGACTATTCGGGGATGGGTGTGTGTTTATTTATAATGGATGGTTACTGAGGAAGTTCACGGTATCCGCCATGGTGGCGTCGAACAGCGGAGCGTGCGTCCGGGGCTGAAAGTTGCATTTCTATTTCATAGATGTGCGCAGCCGGACTTTCCGCACTGTTTCCGAAGCGGGAAAGTTGGGATGTATCGTTGGTGTCTTTACGGCTGATGAGGCTAGTGAGCGCGTGGCGCCTTGAGGGCACTAAGACAATGGACGATGACATCGGCTCGCCTTCGACGCGGTACATCTAGTACAAAAGCCATTATCCTATTCTTGTGGTTTATCACGGCCGAGGTCGTTACACGGTCGTTTAATTGGCATATCTGGGGTATCGCCCAGGCTATGTTTCATCCTGTGAACGCGTTCGGACCCACAGCAAGGGGTCTGGCACCGTGTCAGCGAAAGAGTAGAGATAGAACCTCACCTAAATTAACCACGGTTTCGGAATTGCTGTGGTTTGGTTAGGAGCCGAAAGGTGCATGGGAGAGACGAAGCCCACGCGCGCTTCTTCGTGTATTCGGTCAGTACCGAGAGCTTGTGACTGACTCGACGGGCAGAGAGCAGAGAAGGGCTCCACAGTGTGCGAAAGTTCTCAGTGAACTAGCGAGGTGTCCATCAGCACCGAGCAAAGTGAAGGTTGATCCCTTTATTGGAAGGAACGGGTGTCTTCCTTCGTCTATGAAGGTCTGGGTACGGGAGGCTAATTTGATCCTATCGGTAGCATATCTGGGTATCACTTGACGCGTCTGCGCTAGGTATAGTTAGCGTTGTGCTTCCGATTCCATGACTATTACCGACAGAACCTACGGGCACCTGTGAACGTTCGACGTCGACCATTTTAAATAAGTCGATAGTTCCCTTGACTGACTCCTCGGAAGATCAATATTCAATATTGACAATTAACGATTAACGATTTTTCAAGATAGACGCGAACACCCTTGGTGTCATTACATAACACCAGAGTTCGCGGAGTTTGAACTTGGTTTGTCATCTGGCCAGCGCATGAGCTCATTGTGCCACAAACCCCCAACCACAAACGATTAGCAATAGAACGTGGAAGCCATGAGCACTGCGAGCGTTCAGAATTTGGAGGAGGCTGTCACGATAGCGTCGGAATTCATTATGAGTGAGCAGTTTCCGCAGTTTCATGGGATACGCCAAGCTGAACAGGCTCAATAAGCCCTTGATAACTTACCTAGCGAAGTCCAATTTCTTCTACAAGAGCTCCGCTCGAAAGAGACCGAGTCTCAAGGTAGGCGGCTATAACATCATGGGACGAAGTATTGATTGTTATTTTAAGACATTCAGAATGATCTAGCCAAAGAGGCTCATAAATATATGCGACATTCTCTACGATCAGACGGTACGGATCCCGCCGCGAAAGAGAAGGATAGAACGCCAGCACCACCGATTGAGAAACTCAAAGATGCTCAAACAAAACTTGCAGCACTTTCAGACGAGAAAATTGCGCTTGCCTCTCGGATCGTCGATCTACTATCTAGGAAACGGGCCCGGTTGGAATATGACCTGGGCCGTGTGCTTGTTCTGCAAGGAGAGACGGATCCAGCATCTGTTTTCGCTGGGGCCGCAGCGACGCCAGCCTCTGCAGCAGGGCTTGGTGGTGGCACTGCCGGCTATGTGCTCGGAGGACGCAATCCAGTCGCTCAAATCAATGAAAGCCTGCGAAATGCGTTCGCTGGCGATCACGCCACCCCTCTGGCAGGTGCCACTGGGGGCTTGGCCGCTGTCGGGCGTGCTTCGGTCGCTGGGGAGGACAATGCATTCAAAAGTGAGCTCGCAAGCTCGTGTCATTGGCTTTGGTACTAAACGTTAGATTAAGAACGGAGATTGATGGCGACGCAGGGGTCTATCAAGCTGCCCTCACCCGCACCATCTGCCTATGTACCATCTACTCGGGGCCGCCGGAGAAGACGGGGAGCATCATCCGAGGCTGAAGACTTCGATTTCGATTATGGAGATGAAACCCAAGGTGTAGAGGAAGCCGAAGCAGAAGAAGGCGAGGGCGAAGAAGGAGACGACGGCGAAGACAAGGAATTATACTGCATCTGCCAGAAGCTGAGTTACGGAGAGATGATTGCGTGTGATAACCCAGAATGTCCGTATCAATGGGTAAGTTTTTACCTTTCGTGTTTTTGGTAACTATACTCTGATACGTTTGCAGTTTCATCTGCCTTGCGTCAACCTCAAGCAACCGCTGCCCGAGAGTTGGTTCTGTGATTTATGCCTTAGGAAGATGGGTCCTCCGGCGACTGGTCCTGGCCGTAAGGGCCGGAAGAAATAGATCTTGGCCCCTCATATGCCTTGGCAAGGAAGTTTCAGAAGAGTCGGGCAGAACGGAGATGCATCAGGGCAACGAAACCGCTACACACTCGTGTCGGGTTGCCTGAATTTGAGGTGGACTAGGAAGCATGCACAGTCGCTACCTGGATCTGACTTAATTGCGCTTTCTTTAGCGACAAGATCGGGAATTCTTATGATCCACACTATGACCACAGGTATCTCACCATTTGTGGTATTGCCTTGCTATCACCGGGCATGTGGCGGTGGAGGACCAGATAGAACAGAGATATGAGGGGGCGGGCAGTCCATAAAATGGAGAATTGAAGTAAAATTAACTCTGGCCTCCTAATGCGTACGTTTGCTTGTTTCTTACTTGGATGTTCCTCGGTCTTCTGTATACAGAGTCCCTGACTGCGAATTCGGAGCTGTCTAGCTGGTTACGTTAGAAGCTACCATGTGCCATTCAACAGTGACAATAAGCGCTGTCTGTCCATTCAACTGTCCAGTTCCCTGCAAAGGGTGCCGCCGGCGTAGGTGAATTTGTATTATTTTCTAGGTTGACATGGACGTTATCGTCTGGAAGTCCGTTGATGAAATCATGTGGCGTTGTGCCTCTCAAGCGCATGCGCAGTATGACTCTTACTGTTGAAAGCAAAGATAGCTAGGAGACTACTAGCTTGAATTTGTTGCTCGCCACGATGCAAAGATGGCTAGGAGACACGCCTCGTCTGAACAACGTGTGGGTGGCGTATGCAGGCACCGACATCCTTATTGTGGCGCAAAAACATTTTGTGGTTTCCGTTCTTGGCTACCAAGGCAAATACAATGGAAGACCGGAGCTTTACATACAGAAGGGAATGGAAGCAGCCTGAAACTTGTTTTTGCTAATTGTCGTTGGACTGAGTCGTATGCCATAACGGGTATTTTTACTTGGAGAGCACCCTGGTTGCGATGTCCCGATGGTGCATGATCACGGCATGGCGGCGGGTCCACGTCTGTGTTGCCGCCGCCACAGGACCGTCTCCGGCGGTGATGCCGTGTACGTGTGAGGGGATAGAAGCCTTCGTGGCGTTTAGACGAGGACCGGGCCGAGGACCTCTACTCTTTCTGTACCATCGTGCAAAAGTACTGTGCCCAGCGCCCTCTACCCACACTCCCCCCCGGATAATTGCAAGAAGACCGAAGTACGTGCAGCTGCCTAGAAAAACAGTGGTTCGCGGGTGAAAGATGTGAAGATGCGGATTTTACCGATGTGAGGCTTGAGCGTGCGTTGCGGACTGCCGAAGACACCTTCGGGTTCGATAATATACGGAACCGCCTATTCGAATCGATTCCTAGGAAGAAGTCTTCCCTGGTGCTCTTGATAAGACTTTATGAACACCGGTGTGCACCCGCTACCAGGTGCTCGCTGTCATGTTTATGAATAGAAAGGGGGACGAGCTGCGGCGTCCCTCATGATCCCCTCCGTACTGAGGGAGGGGGGGAAAGTCATCCGCTGCCATCGTGAGGAGCTACCATTGGCTTGGACTCACATGATACTCTACTTTTCCCATAAAGGTGCGACGACGAGCGCCCCCAATTTTGGCCAATCGCGAAGAGAGAAAGGCACATAACGGAACAAACCGAATACAACTTTGTTAGCCAATACTGAGTTACCTTTCGGGAACGTGGAGTGGAGAATGGGAGTTATACCTGACACCGGTTAGACCTAGATAGAAGTGGGCGGCCTGGGAGGTGCAAACGAGGGTTGGAGAACGTTTGTTTCTAGGGGTTCGGGGAGACTATGAGGCTTGGCCGTTCATTTGGCTGTATGAATGAATGAATGAATGAAAGCCGCTAGCGAACTACTAGGCCAGCACCGGATTTAAGTTGACTTGCGCGACTAGTAGGGTCCACACTGGCCGTCCCCGCTTATGACCCCGACTCCACACACAGCTTTTTGACAGCGGTATCAATGTAATGTGCAACGTGATAAGCTTAACAAAAGCGCTCAAGCAGAGTTCATCCACGTCATCCCCAAGTCCACATTGTCGGCGGTAGCTGCTGCGACCTCTTCTTCATCTCCGTCTCTATGGCGGGAATCATCATAGATGTGATTATAACACATATCTTTATCCCACTCTAATTCCATGTTTCAAGAAGCCTGTGTTGAGTTCGTTTCGAGTCCTCAAGATACGAGTAACAGTGTTTCATTGAGAACCGTGGGTGAACAAAGAACAATACTGGATAGCCAATGCAGAGATGGGGGGATGATGCCGTGACAAGTGCTGTAATTGCGTCGAAGCTTCAGGCCCAAACACAGAGTACACAGGAATGGGTCAGATGCTCGATTGTCCTTTCCGGTGTAGCGCTTGCACAGGAATGATAGAGGGCGTTGGGCTGCTGCTGTATTCAGGCAGCGGGCTATGAAGTTTTGATCGCAACAGTTATAAGATACCGGAGGACCTCCAGCAAACCAAGTTCCAATTATAAACCCAAAAGCTGCGCAGGCGGCCAAAGGCGGCCACTCCAATTAGTTACTATATTTGGAAGGTGTGCGCATGTAGAAACATTTGACTCGGTAGAATACTCTTTGAACGGACTGTTCAGGGATGCGAGGGACGGGGTGAGGGGAAGCGTGAGATAAAAAGGACCGAATACAGTAAAAGTGGTACAAATTACAGGGTCATAACACGGCACCATGTCGGCACGGAGTGCTCTATCCAATCATATCCCTCCAGCAAAGTGAGTCAAAGACTCAGTTCCATATGTCCGACGGAGCGCTACTCACAAGTTAAAAATTGTTAAAAAAAAGTACAAATTTATTGTGAAGAGACTGTGCGTGGGAATTCACTGCACGTAATATCGGTTGTGTTTGTATTTTGTTTGTTTATATTTGCCGTGCGATAAGAGATCTTTCCCGGAAGAATCTGAATCTTGTTTGCGCGGCATGTTCCGTGGGTACCGAGATAGTGGAACGGGCTAGAAAGAAAGAGTAACCAAAATCTGGGAGAGAAGGTTGCTCTAGTCCAAATTTGAACACTGCATGGTCCTTCTTCTTATAATTTACCCGTAGCCTCTCGTTTCTTTGGTCTTCACGAATTCTTAACTTTTTTCTTTCATTCCTCGTCTTGTCATGGATTTTGCAGTCTACGCATCTCCATACCCCGACTCTTACTCCGAATCCTCCTCAACCCCTCGCACTCCATCCCCCCAATCCGTTGACCTCCTCCCTCACAACTTTAAGCATCCGATCCCAACTGCCCCAACTATATTCCAAGAAGACTCATATCTTCCATCCGACGTTGGATCAATGATCCAAAACGACTCTTGGGTCTCTCAAGCCAACTACAATTATCCACCCCCTCAAACTTCCCTCCTCCGCGAGTTGTACGAGCCTGAACCCTCTGAACATTACCAGAGCGAAGTCTACATTGACGATCACGCGCATTACAATGAATGGCAACAGCAGCAACAACAACAACAGCAGCAGCAGCAGCAAATGCACATGCGCCAGCCAGATCACCATACATTTCGTCGCGCCACTTTTCCTTACGTCAGACATGACCTTCCCCAGCACCATATACCTCACCACCCCCAATTTTATGATCAATACCCGTCCATGTACAATGAACCACTTACAATGTCCCCCGATCCATCTGAATCCCACCGCCCCCACGATCCTCAGTCAATTAAACTAGAGGACACCCCCCTCATCGTTCCTTCCCAATTGGGTTTCACTGCACATCCCCTTCACGGTCATCACCACCCTGGTTTCCTCCCCCCCGGTGCCGGTGGTTCAGTTCCAATTCAACACACAGATGATGCTGCAAGCAAGGAAACTCAGTACCTTAGGAGGCGTTGTTTTAATTGTCATACCACAGAGCCGCCTTCGTGGCGCCGCTCCACACTCAATCCTGGAAAGATCGTCTGCAACAAATGTGGTCTCTATGAACGCACCCATTTGCGTCCGCGTCCCCTGCGCTTTGATGAGCTCAGGGCAGGCGGAAAGACGCGTAAACCTGGCGAGAAAAAGATCCAAAAACCTGCTCCTTTAGCTGGTTCTCCTCAAATCAAGAAGGAGCCGCGAGAGTTCGGTCTTGCCAGACGTAGCTCCGTTTCGAGCACCGCTTCCAGTGGTGGCGCAGTCAGCGACTGGGATGATAATGGTAAGCTTATTACTTTTACGCGCTGTTAAGCACGTGCTCACTATTTCACAGTGTCTGTGTATTCCTCACAGCCTCCTACCCCTGGCTCTATCTCCGGCCCCCCTTCCAGCTATTCATCGCCTTCCATCGCAACGTTCCCCATCCCTCGCAGCTCTCAGAGCCCGCCTATCGATGCCGGCCCCCAGGGTCCAATTCGTCTCCCAAATGCTCCCTTGACAGACATTGCGTCTCTCCAGCAACAAGCGCCTAGAAAGTCGTCAACCGCTCCGGGTTACTTTTCACAGCCCTACCAGGGACAGGAGATGTTGCGTCGGGGGTCAATGCCTGGCCTCTGCGAGCAACCACGCCGGGTGCAGTTTGCGTCGCCACAGCAGTCGCTAGCCCCCCTGCAGGGTCCTGACGCGCCCTCTGAAAAGTCGCCGCAGATCACGCAGCTGCAGATGTCGTCACCGCAAATGATGTCCTCTTCACCAGTACCCGCAGCAGCAGAGCCATGAGCACGAGACACGTGCCTTTTTGCATCACGCTCGTTTGGATCTTGGTATTTATTCCGTTTTACAATTCAATTCGCACCCATCCGTCATCTTGAGCTCGATTTCACGACCTATTTAATTATTCACCTCGTCGCAAAACGACGACTGACAAAGACGCGGGCAAAACGGTATCTATATTCCGACATATATCCTGTATCCTACTTCGCATCCAACTCTGTCGACTATGTCTATATTGCGCATATACATATCGCCTCATACCCTGCCAGCCATACCGCGCTCTGTATGTCGTCTCGATGATAGATACCCTTCTCACCAATACGAATGACTGCCGAATGTGCATGGAAGAAGAAAGGGGAGTGTACTTGTATAACACCATTGTTAGTTAGTATACCTACTTAGAACCTCTTTTTCGAATCTCAGACACAGGAACATGAATTTTTTTCTATGGGTGTGGCGCCATTCGAATATTCATGTCCGCTAATAAGTTTAAGGTTGACTCAAACGAGCTAGCAACGACAAGCACTTGGCCTGGAGAGGTAAATTGCTGTATATTGATAACGTTCGTGTGGTCCACGGTGGACCACGCCCCTTCATTAACATGCTGCTTCGGGAGGCACGCCCACCGGGAAATCCACTCATCCCCTTTGCGCCAAGCTCCAGCGTCACATTTCATTGGCCGCCCATGGACGAACATGAGGCGCGCCAGAAGCACGCTTTGACCTACACGACTTAGTCAGGTAGGCGTCATGAAAAAAAGTCAACGTTATCCTATTGAATAGAGGCTCCAAGTGCGCCAAACGGCCGCTATGTCTGCTCTATAATACGTACTTACTACGTGGCAACAAGGAATCCGAGTTATACCCCATTATCTTCGGCTGCGCAAGCGCTGGGAGACAGCGAGTTAAAGTGCATTGTTCAAGTTGTCACCCGATTAAACGAGCTTACCTTCTTTTGAAACATTCGTGTGACCGGCCGCCATACCATCGCTCTGAGGGCAGGTGTCGCGGGAACCGCCCTAATGGCCCATCCCCGATTGAAAATTTCTGCCAGCGAAGCACCTCTTCTGACCTTCTGCTCTTCTCGTCGGGAATGCAGATTCAGTCTCAGACGACGCTTCGAGGCTCACGTGTCCTTGTCAATGTCACTCCTGTTCAGGGTCGTGGAGCTTGCTCGATACCTCCTCGTGCGTGTTTGTGCTCTGTGTAGCGTTCGCCTCCTAAGCACACCACAGAGGTCGTATGCCCCGCTCGGACTTTCGGGTTTCGCAAAGGCCCAAGCGAGGGTAAGTGACCCCCTTCGCCCGCGAAGCCCCCCGGTGCGCGCCCGGCCCGCTCGAACTGCCTCGAATCGAATCGAAAGCCAGTTCCTCGTCAAGATCTGCCAAACCCAAGTGCCACCGTTAATTAAGAACTCAGCAAAGTGAAACAATATTCAACGTCCATGGGCTCCGGTCGTCATGCAGGGTCGAGAGCCAGCGTTTTTTCCCAATTCCCAGCACACAATGTCTTTTTTGCCTTGACAGCGTGTGCAAGTTGGTGGTCTCCGCCGTGTAGAAGTTTTTATGGGATGGCGGGAGGGCTTTGAATCTTTCACGGATGCGGGCCCGGGCTTAACGATGAGTAATAACTATAGAGGGAGCGGAGTGTCGATAGGACTAACTGTTAAGGCTACGGATCTTTTGCTACGATCTGGCAGATAAAATGCTCACGCGCCAAGCTTGGGTAAGTCGAGTGAGACGATGAATATATGAATCGTCAACCATAATTTCACTGTAACATATTATTCTTACCAACGTCGAAACGCAGGCTATTAAATCTCGATCAACCTTCTGCGGGAGAATATGAGTTTTCAGTGCCACGTCCAAAATGGAGCGTCAAGCTGTTGTGCCTTGTAGCGACGCTCGGGTCGTTGGCTGCAGTGCTGGAAATGAGTCACGCTTTGACTTGTGGTGAAGTGGCCCTGGAAGGACGAGTCGGAGGAACGGATGCCTCGCATAGCTGTGCACTGCTGACGAAGTCATCAAATCTGATAAGTTGTTTAACACACTCCGCCCCTTGGATGCCTGGTGGATGTCCGACTCGGTAGGTCACCTGGTAACGCGAACCTCCACTATTTTTACCCATGACCAGGATGAGCCAGGAGGTTCCAGGTTCATGGACGTTCACGGTAATTAATGTGGGCATAACATTTAGGTGCATGCAGGCACAGCTGGCCAATCAAGGTGAGTTTTTTGCTAGCTATGTGTCTAAAAATTTCATCCCTGGACGTGTCTCCGTGGGTGGGCGTTTTCAAATTCTCGGGCCATCCGCGCACGAAGCTCTGCGAGTTCGTTCTGCCATTGGACGGCCCGTAAACAGAATTTTTTGCATGTTTATGCGGCTTCTTGTCCGACGCCTTCACGTTCCCCGCATTCTACTGCCAGCCCCATTAATATTATCGGAAAACGCGTGCAGCAGCACGTCATAACTTTGCAATGGAAGGCAATATTGCTGCGGGTGACAGGCAGAGACAATAATTGGGGCATTGACAGGTTCCGATCCCAACCGCCTCGAGGATTTGAACATTTGAACTGTCAAAGTCGCGGGGTCATTTATCGCTGCCCCATGAAGTCTGGCTCTGCGTGTTCGTTTGGCCTTGCATAGCATTTTACAGCGTTTCCCCCGACTACCGCGTTGTTATCGGAATGACGTACCGACCGCCACCTGGGCGCAGGCTATGCTCCAAGTTACTGAACTTTAGGAATAACCAACACTTTAGAGATAGGGGGAAACGGACTTGTGTTGGCAGAGGTGAGTTAGCGCTGGCGCTGATCTTAAGTTATGGCTGAAGGCTGCTTTGGTTTAGGTCAGTCAAGCAAAGGGGGCGGACATGGCTGGAATGAAAACCTCCCTTGGGAATTTCAGACTTGCAAGAATGAATTGCAAAAGCTTACCCCTTTTTACTAGCTGGCTCCAATGAAAACGATCATGAGACGAATCCAGGATGACCGGCGCGGTCCCTAGCGTATACCGACACCGTGGATCTACATTTTTACTCTATAGCTTGCTTGGTCAACTCCATGGCGCAGCTGCGAACTTTGGCGCGGGGCGGTGCTCGATTGCCAATTAGCTCCTAGGCCATGAACACTGTGTATACGGTGTCTGTATTCATTTCAAATCGATCACCAAGGTCGTTTGTCGTTGTCGTTGACTGTGTGGTGGTGCGTTGTGCGCTCACATCTTGGGTCTGACATTGCTGCCAGGGCTCATTCTGCCAACCGTACTGATATGGTATCACGATGAAAACAAGCCTGGTCTGAAGATCCAAGAGATTCTCTAGGGATTTCCAATTCCGCACACGGGTTAATTGGTGGGTGTATTGATAGTGACAAGCCTCCACGCCGCACTTGCTGACAATAAATCATTTCAGCCTCCATTCAAACGGCAAACCCAAAGTCCTTGTGACCTTGGTGAACTCCAAGAGGTTACCTTTGGTCCTGCCATAAATATTATCCCACGACTAGGAGGCGTTGGGCGCGAGCGAGCTGCAAGAGCGACTTCATTACAAGATAAGACCACCAGAGGTACTTCTTTCATTGCCCCGATGCGATCCGTATGCACCATGGACTTCTCTCTCCGGTTCACAACGTAACCGAGGCAGAGATCCTGTCATTTCCGCCACACAAATTCACAAGCACAATGAAACCGGCAACAGGGATTTGCAGCGCCGTCATCGATAATTGATCAATTAATTGTTCAATGCACAGCTAATGCTACGATCCCTTGTTCCGACCTCCTTGCCTCGCATGGAGGCATCGCAATCGTGATTCGTTGTGGAGGCCTGAGGCTATCTGCGTTATCAACCCGCCGCCACCGGATGGATCGTGGTCAGGTCGTTGGGCTCGCATATCCTTCCCTTGACCCAGTGCTAATTAGATCATTCGGACAGAGCCCCGTTAATTTGGAATTTCGTCAAGATTTCTACTGTGATGGTCTATAAGAAACATGATCCACGTATATAGATGGCTTCATTTATTTTTCATAGATCTATCGAACTCTCCGTTCGCTGCAACGTTTTGGGTCCGTAAATGCAAATGTCCAGCGATTTTGTAACAGGTCGGGCTTGGGTCGGGCCCTAGATAATTCCCACACACGTTTCTGGGAAAGTTCACATCCTCAACCTTCAGATCCATTTGCATGGACATGAAACTCAGCGAACTGTTCCACTCTCATGGGCTGCTTCAAGAAAAGAAGACCAGTTACTTTGAAATCACAGCTTGAAACTGATGGTATTCGACTTCACAGCCGCCGCAAGATGCCACGATTTCATCCAAGCCATTTCTAGCTCAACTTTGATCCGGAAGCTGGCTAGAACATCGTGCTCTCCATGCGGTGCTTACTGCGTATTGACACTTCCGCACGCCCATTGCATGAGAGGCCTTGTTGCCACAACTTGCGACGTTGTTTCATGTGAACATCATCATGCACATCTCCATCTCCTCTGTGCGCAAGGCCTTCCGACCAAGCGGGAAACAGTTGTCATGCTCTTCTTTCGAGATGATTCAGGCTGTGATATCATTTGAAACACTACCAGAAGATTTACTCTACCATATTTTCGGATACTTATCCATAACGGATATCGTTAGGTTGCAAAGGGTATGATTTCGTTTCGCATTCTGCTTCCTGTGCCTTCTATTGACACAAATCTGCAAGGTATCCAAGACACTCAGGTCGACCGTGCTCCGCGATGCAACCTGGTTTTATATTTACCGTACTTCCTCACGTCCACGCATTCCCGCACTATTGTCCACCGACTCCGCAAGTTATCTCCAGTCGTGGCTAACTTCAAGTGAGAAATTCGATCGCTGGTGCTCAAATGGTCCACGAGATGGCAAGATGGCCATGGACAGTAAGAGATATAATGCCCGAACCCTGAACTTCGGCAACAAGGAGCTTCCACTGCCTGGAGTTGCTCGCAGAAGAACGGTCGAACTCTATCCAGACGCTACCGGGAATCATACTCCTTATGGCCTCGTTTTCAGCCGTTGGTTGATTGTCACCAGCATCTGCTCTTCAGAGGCACCTGTCAGGTGCTTTGACCTGGATGCAGACAAAGGAAATGACCCAGCCGAAGAAGCGCCCCTGCAGCTCTATGCTAAACATTCAACTGTGTTGTACACCACCTCTGGTATGATTTTTGACCTCCGTTGCGTCCAAAGCACGCGAACGAACGGAGAACGTGTCGCATTTGTAATTTTGGTGGAGAATTTCTTTGCACTGTCTGTCGCTGTTTCTTGTCTTTTATCGGTGGAGTTTAACACCGGTTTTGATACAGGAAGGTGTTTCAATTCCATGTCAGCTCGAAAGGCTCTCAGCCACACGTCGTACTTCAAGAAGTCTTTACAAGACATGACATGCATCTATCTAGTCTTCGAGAGGTATCGCTTGGTCCGCGGCTAATTGCCATCAAGTACGCACGGGGTGGCACTTTCAGAAGCCCAGGACCCAAGAGTGATCACATTCTCTGCCTTGACATTGAAAAATTCACAACATTTACTGTGACGCACGATGTAAAGCACATGTCCATGCCTATGCGCAGTTTAGCTGATTACTAGTCTGTCAGGATACTGCTTCACCGAGTCCAGTCGAGTCTATGCTTTCGTGTACCTCACACTTGCTGTTGCTGCGCGCGTCATCGACTCACACGTTGGTTGAAGCATATGAAATCCCTTCCTCCCTACCCAACGTGCACAATGAATACAAACTACAGGGCCCGGCTAACGATCTTAATCCAAATTCATCTATAGGCCGCCTGCAACGTAGCCACGAGGGCGTTGTCGGTAGCAAGTTATCTAACGTAGTCATTGTTCACGATCCCATGTTTCCTTATCCTCATTCTGCCGTCAGTGGCGAAGGCGGCTATCACGATGACGAAGGCGTCACAATCACCGCCTCTTTCCACAACCGTACAGATGACCACAAAACATTCCTTGGTCTCGTGCGACTGACTTTGCTGCCCCGGGACAGTCCCTCCAGCGGGGGCATCGCCACCAGGATATTGGGCTCACATATACATCCTGCGGATCCGTCCCCGCCTACAGTAGTCATGGACTCTTCATTCAACGGATCAACAAAAGGCTTCGTTTTCTATCCTGAAGAAGTCACAGAAACATCTCTAATGCCTAGGTTCCGCTCACGAGCTGCGCTGAGCGTTCGTTCGCCTCAACCCCCTGAAGCCGAGTTCATTTCTGTCATGCTTGGGGAGGGAACGGGGGAGAGGTTGAAGAAGCGTCGGGAGATCACATCGCTGGTGCGAACTACCGCAGCATCTCTGCGATACACCGATTTTGCATCTGGTGACGAGGATACTATGGAAGAGGCACAAGCTGCTAGGAGGGCTCGCGCAACGATACGTGTGGTACCATGTCCGCTTCCGGTGGATGGTATTTCGGCAAGAGACATCTTGTTCGACGGCTGCACAGGTCGGATGGTTTGCAAGCGGCCCGTACGTGTCGCTCACAGATGGATGAAGAGGATCGAGGTGTGGGATATCGTTTGAGGTGCACCATGAGCCCAAAGCATTCCAATAGGCTATAGCATGTCCCGCGTTTTCCAGACTTTATGTAGCCTCGTTTGCGCTCAAACAACGTAGTGTTTATTTCGCGTTCCCTCAAATAAAATTAACGAATGTACGATCTATAAACACAGGAAAGACAACTAGCTAACCAGTATCCCCGTCTTTTGCACTAGGTTCCGAAGGTACAGGTGTCGAGGGTTGCGTCACTGCAGTCACAATACTTCGCAATGTAAGCTTGAACTTTTTTGGTGGGTCCTCCCCGGACTTCACCGCATTTGTTCTACCGCTCGAGGGCTCAGGCTCCTTCCGTGAACCTAGATCAGGTCGTTTTGACTTATTTGCTAAAATGTCTAGTTGCTCATCATCATCGTCCTCTCTTCTCCGCTTGTCGCCAAGCCGTATTGACGGCATGGAAAGCTTGGACGATGCCTTTGAAGGGGCGGTTGAAGGAGATGGGGCGATGGATTTAGAACGGAGTAGAGACTCCAAGAGGTTGTCCTCGTCATCTAAGGAGGACCGCCGAGGAAGAGGGGGCGGGCGTGAAGAAATCTGTCGATGAGATATTCTGGGACTGGGTGGTATGTCTGCAGCAGGCGAAAGGGGTGAGCTGCGTTGGCTGGCTGTTGTAGCGGCTTTGGATATTGGTACCGAAGGTACTTTGGGCGAGGGTGGGCCAATTTCTTCCTCATCTTCGTCACGATATTCCACTAGAGATTTCAAGGGCGGAGTGCGAGGAAGTGCAAGTGTTTGCGGACGAAAGCCTTTCCCAACCATAGCGCCGCGTCGCTTTCGTTTCAAGGCGGTATGCGCAGGTGGTGACGAACGCCCACGCAAATGAGGAGAGATAAATGGAGGATTTTCGTCATATGGATCACGGCTTCCCACTTGAGGAGAGATCAAGGGCGTATGGTTATCGCTTTCCTCATCCTCAGCATTAAAGTAGTCCTCTTCCTCGACGTCAATGTTTCGGCCCATATGTCGGGGATCTCGAAGACTCCTATAATGAGATTGAGTAACAGCATGTACGTCAGACAATAAGTACGTACTTGGCTGGTTGCGACTCCTCTTTGGGAGGAGGTTCGATGTTGATCTCCCACCGTCGAATGAAGGACATGAACCTATGACCGTTAAGCGGCGATGCGGCCAGTTGTCGTACTAATGATTCATGCTTCGTCATGCAGTGATTAATTGGGTCTTTAATATTTTCCTATACCATATAATTAGCTAAACGAAAGAAGAACAAGGAAATGACGCACACGACGCATATGTTCGAAGAATTCCAGACATGAGGCACTTAGTAAACTATCCCGCCGAGACTCCTGTATCGTGAGATCCAAGATCGGCTTGAATACGTCTAGTTTCATAAGGTGAATCATGAAATTTGGGTTGTTGACCTTGAGGCATATTCGGAAAAAGCGAAAGGCAGCTGCGCTTTCCTGTAAGTATAAATACTACACGATATGAACGAGAGATATACCGAGACGTAAGTGCTTGTCGCGGGCTTTTAGGAATGAGGCCATACGAGCAGAGATGTTAGAGGAAAGCATGGAAAAGTGAATGCGAAAGCCATGCTGTTGAGCAAAGTTGCATACTAAGTCGCATAAGTATAGGTAAAGGTTAGTCTTCTCGCGCGAAAGCCTCAAAACTGGCTCTGCAAATAGTTAATCAGTTACGCGATCTACACGTCAGGTAAAAACGAACCAGTCTGGGTCTTGAAATCAGGGATGTCACTGAATGGCTTGAATAGGAGTTCTATACATCTCTTGTAGAAGTAATCGAGAAACTTCTCGGTTCCTGGGTCGTCTTTCGGACGAAGTAGCTTGACGTTCAAACCAGCCTGAAGCCTGTGAGATGGTCACGATATTTGATCAAACGACGCTCACGGGTGTCAAATCAGGACCATCCTTGGGAGAGACATCCAACATAGTCTTCAGGGCATCTCCGACCTGGCATTGTAATGCCAAATCCCGAGTATGTGTCAATACTTTGCACATTATTCGTAAAAGCGTCTCAGCTTGCTCTCCCATCGGCCGTCCCTCCTTACTCTCCCTCTCAATAGCTGAGGCTTGCTTGGTGATGTGATTTCGAACACCATTTAAATCGTGATCGAGTAGCGCAGACATCACTTCACCCGCAATGCTGATTGTTGTTTTCGCTTCTGGGTCATTCTCTGAAAGCGAGAACGCCCACTGCACAGCGAATAGAATTCCCCGGTTGACAAGGGATCGGAAGAGGGAGATACGAGCAGCAAGCGGCACATTTTTACCCATGACGCAGAGCTGCTGTATAAGCACCAATACCTCTCTACGGAGGGCCAACTCATGCGCCGAGAGATTATCTGGTGGGCCGAATGAAAAAGGCCTTGGGGTTGATGTGGAGCCATTCGCATGAGCGCCGTTGGGTTTACCGTCAACATCCATCTCCTCGCGCTTCTCATCCTTCTCCTTCCCTCCTGTCAAAACCTCCTCATTCACATACAGCGACAATATTTCACGGAGAAACATGGTGTCCTGCTGGACATGGTTGATTATATCGATTTGGTTGAAGATAATGCAGGAGTTGAGGACATTGAAGGTGGAGTCGTCGAGAGCGCGTGCAAGAACGACGTCTTTGAGGAACTGTAAACGGTAGGTGTGGTGGATTTTCTTCTGGATCATGATATCTTGTATGGGAATGGGTTGGTGAAATTTAGAGGTTACGTGAAGAAACTCTCGGTAGTTCGCTTTGTGATGTGGGAACTCGGGGTCATCTTTAAAAACGTCAGACTGAGTTTTGTGCACATCATGCAGAAATAATAGGCAACATACATTCAAGCATGCCTATAGCACCAAAGAACACGCTGTCATCGAGGATATGCTCGTATAGTCCATGATCATGAATCATTACTACTACAACATATCATCAACAAAGATTTGTCACGGGCGGCAGGTGAACGCACATATAGTTTGCATGAGACTGCACAGTGCATGAAGATTCTCGGCGTTCTCCAAGTCTTCTGCCAGCTTGAAAACTTCTATCATCTTCGTAATATATTCCTGCTCAAAGCTTAGCGGTCCACCGTGAAGAATTTGGTGATTTGGCGACGGACCTCGCGCTGAATATACTCGCATATTCTCTCCCTGATCGCCTGTCCACGCACTAGTGTTTTAATGGCACGCTCAATATCGGGAATATTCCCGAGTTCTGGCTGAGGTAAGTGGCCAGAGCGAATGATCGCTGCTGTCGTGGAGTGGTCACTTCGGGGAGACGATGATCCGCCAACACTGCTCTCTCCTGAAGGCGTGAAAGTTAGATAGTGTAACAGAAGGAGACCAGAATAGAAGCAGCGCGGCATAGGGTCAAGGGTTGTACATACCAACGACATTCATGTGACGCTGGACCTCAATGATGAAATTCCACACCTCTGCACACCCTTCGGCGTCCTGGAAGCTCAAGGCGTAATCTGCACCATCCGGTTCCGTCCAGACAATCAATGTATCTGGTGGTCGCGTGAGTAGGTATCAGCAGATCCTTGTAAATGTGTACACAAAACGGACCTTGTTGGCGTTGATAAACGTCGGTTGTACGGATGCGAGTAGTCAGGATGAGTTTGTCGAAATGGACTTCTGAGCGAGCGATAAGGAAAGCCTGGTTGGTCTCGTTCTCGAATTGTCCGTAACAAAAAGCGGTTCCTTGGTCAGCCCATTGTGAGCCAATAAGTTTGTAAACCTTTGTAGAACGTGGCAAACGTCGGTCAGAGTTGGCCCTTAATGAACTCATGAAAACAAGACAGGCACGGAAGAACGAGCAAGAGCGTCGGCACTCTTGCTGGTGCGTAGCAAGTTGGTCTGCGCCAAGGTACAACACGTTGTTGAAACGACCCATTCCTGGCATGGTTGACAAACCATACAAGGACGAGATGCAAGATGCCGACATGCAGAAAGGTGATAGATGATATATGCATGGCTCACCTTGACACGCTTAATATCAGGATCTGTGTCTCGACTTTCTTGTGTGTCCTCGTGTGTATCAGAAGGATTCACAGCCTCGAGTATTGTCATTTCGTCAAGTTTAGGATGGTCTCCCACCCGGTGAAGGTCACCTATAAGCGAACCTCGTGGGTCATGGAGGTCAATATGATTGACAACATGATTTCCTAGTCCATCATCCGTTCCAGAAAGCCCAGAAAAATCCAGGGAAAGAGGAGGTTGATGTGAATCCTCTTGGTGGAAAAGATGCGTAGCATGTGATGATAAATTATGATGTTGCCCTTCGTCGTCGCCAGAAGTCGTAGACTTGGATTGACTGGCAGTGTCCAGGCCGCTCATGACCAACAAATTGGTTTTGTACGTCGTCCTCTCGGCGCTGTGGTATTTCCCTACGGAAATGCCTTGCCTTGAGGAATGTTTTGGTGTGAGCTCCCTTCCACCAACTAGAGGCTCTTGCACGCCCGTGAGAACAACGTCCAAAGGCGCCACGGACCTTTCCGGCTCCAGTTACTCCCAACTCCTTCAATAATTGATGAAACAGGCACCTTACTTACGAGCTTCATCTATGTTACCAATCGGCTCTGACTTGTTCGATGCAGTATCAAAGAAAGGTTCAAGCGCTGCGACGGGCTCTTCTGATGGGGTGGTAGTCGTGATGCTATGACAAAATTCTCTCGATTTGATACACCAGGGGCATTAACGACACTTCTCACCTCAGGTCAATACTACTACTACGCGAGGCTTTGGTCTCACACTACAGCTTTATGCTCATGGCGAAGCTAAACCTTTCACACCAATCTCAAATTACGTAAAATACCTGTCAGTGTCTTGAATCAGGAGGCGTTGTGGACATTGTCTCTTGATGGGCCACTTGTTTTGCGATGAGTCAAAGCGTAATGGTCCCTACCCGCTGCAAGCGGGACCAAGCTTTGGCCACATCCACTATTCCTAGTGGCACAAAATATGTCCGAGCTCTATTTAACGTCCGTTTCCTCCAGGACCATAGCTCACACATCATCACAACGCCACTCGCACTCATCAATGGCCCTCAAAAACTTTCTTGCTCGCATCTTCAAACGATCCAAGAGATCTGTATCTTCCTCTGCACCGGACGTCGCTGCTGCAACGCCTGATCCTGCATCAAATGTCTTGCCTCTGTGTGTTGCTCCCCTAAAAGAACGGTCTCCAGCTACACAAGCAATTTTTCCTGTCTGTGTAAACCTCCGATTTCACGTAGTTCCGTCTACCACTGCCGATGGCGCCTATATGTCAACCCAACACAGTCAAGTATTACCTACTCTTGGCACAAGTTGCGAAGGACATGCGTACATTACCCAGGGATCTGCACCGCTTCTCGAGACCTCTCCATCAAATCCTCCGGTTGATTTCGACACCGGAACGACCGCCACGCAGGCGATTGAGATATTCGATACGATTCCTAATTCTGTTCTTCCTTTCGAGAGCAAGGACATTGAGACCCCCAAAAAATGCACTGGCGCGACACCACTTATTCACATTGCAGGACCTTCTTTTGGACCTACCGCTGAAGCTGTCGTACCGTCCATGGTCCCTACTATCCCCGACAAATCATCCTCACGCCTGGGCCCACAGCGATACAACTTTGTGTTTCCACATTTTCGCCTTGGACAATCGGTAACACCTGCCACTCGCGCTTCCTCCCAATTACCATCGCTTGCCCCACACGAGCCACCACGATGTCCACCTGGCCTAAGGCTTCCCGCAGATAGGAAGCCAGGAGTCCAAGCTGGGCACTTACGTCCTGCACCGTTTGTACACTCTGCACAGCAGGGATCTCTCTTCGAATTGCCACAGGATGTTCCCAAGCGGAACCTCGACAATGACGCATCGCCACAACCTCCGCGATGCAATACTGAGCGAAACCTCGCCGATATGTTCCCGATTCTTGAATCCAGTGCCTCGAAATTTCAGTCGTATAACTGCCCACCGACATCTGAGGTAGCCAAAGCCAGTACCTTCGTTGAAAGGACCTTGAACAATGGCAATCTTGCATATTCCATTCAGGCAGGTGGTCACAAGTACTTTGCCACGGCACAAGTCGGCAGTGGCGGATTCGGTTATGTCTGGTACGCCATCAAGGACCAACAAGAGGAGGTCGCCATCAAGGTCATCGATAAGGCTGGGTTGCTTGCGCAATCTGTTGACTGCGCCAAGGACAAACGGCCGACTTTGAAACAACTATGCGATGGTTCTCAAGCAGCAGCAACAGCTATCGGTGCTGAATATGAAGCATTCAAGCGCGTCACCGAAGAGCGATCTCCATTTTTGACTCCTTTGTTACATGCGTTCGAGGATGAGAATAATTTTTACTTCGTAATGGTACGTTTTCTTGCTCATCATCTGACTTGGTCCTAATTATCCCCCAGAGATTCTACCCGCAGACTCTTCGCACTAGGGCAAAATTTGGATTCATGCATTGGCAGTTGCGTCTTGTTGCTGCTGAGCTTGTAAGCATCTCCTATGTTCTGCATGCAACCTCAATCTAACGCGCTTCGCGGCTTCCAAAGCTTCTCGCCCTCCAGCATCTTCACAAACTGCGCGTCGTACATCTAGATTTGAAGATGGAAAACGTGCTCGTAACTCCGTCCGGTCACGTATGCATCGCAGATTTTGGCAACGCTGAAGTCCTGGACCGTAAACTGACTTATCAGCAATTCCACAACGTGCGCATCCGCGGCGCATCGGGCACTGACGGCTACCTTCCTCCAGAACGAGTCGAGGGAGACCAAGGATACAACTTCAAGACGGACACCTGGACCTATGGTTCCATTTTACTGGAGCTTTTACTAATAAATGGCGGGGTGAGTAATTCCTCGTGGTTCCAGATCGTCCTGGCATTTAATCTTACTCAACTCTCAAGCACTGGTACTCTATATATCATTTGAGTGATGGAACACATAAATTCGACGATTACAAGATACCCACGGGTTACAATGGGACACGCCGACTGGCCTTCGTAAGACCAAATGATGAAATAGATCTCGTCCAAGATAAGGACGCCAAGGATCTTCTTTATTCTGTGTGTCTTCAAGTCTTTGTGTCATCAATGTTGGACTAACCCCACGTCAGATCTTCTTCCCAAAACACCATGTCATGAGGCCCGAGTTGGAGTCAATCCGTAGTCACCCATTCTTTGCGTGCATCGATTGGGAGAAGTTAGAGAATCGGAAATACGATCGTAAGTCCACGTCCAAAATTTGCTGTCGTGCCCTTGCTAACATTCCACTAGCCATGTTCAAAGCTTGCTTGGGGGATGCATCACTCCAATCTGTAGACTTTGGAAAGATTGCCATCGAATGCTCTCATCCTTGGCTACCAGAGTTTAAGAAAACTGTGCTCGAGGATGCTATCGATAATTTTGGTCTTGGGCGAATGCACGTGGACTACGAGTGCCCGACCGAATTGGTACATGATGCTATGCATGGAGCGACTTGTAGGGCTCCAGGGACCAAAGTGCCCCAGAAGCACGTTTGTAAATGTGACTTGCCTGCCGACTGGAACAAGGGTTGATATTTGCCGATTTACCACGAAGCATCCGAGTATTTCACCTAAATTTATATACATTCCAGCAATTTATTATCGTTGTAACTTGCAAATCTATACATTTGTACTTGCAGAAACTCACGAACGTCAATTGATGTGCACTTCAAGTGAATCGAACGCGTAGGGGTCGCTGACATAATTCATCTTCCGAATTTCCTTCTTGCAAGTAGCCAGTGACGTTTGCACCTTTTCTGTTCTCTTCTTCCTGCACAAAATGAACAGGTCTACGACAATAATGACCGTTGCAAGCGTCGCAGTCAGCGGCATTCTTGCATACGCCGTGTACTTCGATTACAAGCGGAGAACCGACGCCAATTTCCGCAAACAACTTCGTAAGTTTTTCACCAGCAGAATCTTCTGTGACACAGCCAACATAAGGCTTCAGGGAAGGAAAAAAAGCGTGTCAAGCAGAGCCAGACACCATCTGAATCTGGTCAGACTGCAACCGGGGGAGTCGACGCAAATGACTTGCGGAGCGCGTTGGAGAGCGTGCGCAGCGAAGAAGTGCCACTTGGGCCAGAGGAAAAGGAACAGTATTTCATGAAGCAAGTCGGGATAGGTGAACAACTATGTGCGCAAGGTAATCAGCAGTTTCGTTTTTGGAAGGATTTCTGCTTAATTGGTTTTCAAGGTCCTGTCTACCAGCTTCCTGCTGCGATGTGTTTCTACCGCGCGTTGCGCGTGTATCCATCACCAGTGGAACTGATCGTGATTTACGAGAAGACTGTTCCTCCGCCTGTTTTCCAGGTACGTCTGTGTTATGATGACCATTGATTGTGCTGACCTGGCCATCACAGCTTGTGATGGAACTCACCAATTTGGACGTGAGTAATGATTCTTCACTGGCAGAGGGGAAAATTGGACCATTGTCTGACGAGGAGGACGAATCGAGTCCCTCACGGGGCCCACCCTCGGAAGCATCCTCACAAGAGTGGGACAAGGTCACAGACCCAGGCAGTCAGACGTCTGCGTGACCATGACTGCACATCACGGATATGCTAGCCCTGTAGCCTGCACCCTAACCCCTTATTTGTCAAATTGCATATCTATCTCTTTCTTGGTTGTTTCAATGGTATCTGATTCTGAGTTTTGTTTCATGTTTTGGTCGCCACCGTTAGGTCAAAGACCGAGTTGAAGGTACGCTGCCAGGGTGCGTGTTCTCAATACAGGACTAAAGATGAGATAGGGTATTACACGTTCTTCCCCCCGAAGGCAATGAATGTCGCAGTTGAGACTGTCAATGTCCCTGACGGCAAGGGTGGAACCATGTCGAAGAAAGTCCTTGTTGTCACAAAAGACTTCAACGCTGGTGAAGTCATCTACCGGGTAAATCTTCTGTTCCATGGTTATTGAATTTATCCTGAATTCCTTCACAGGAAGATCCAATCGTGGCCGTTCTCGACGCTGATCTTCAAGGGAAAGGCACACATTGTAGCTACTGCCTGCGCCAGATCCAAAATGATCCCATCCGTCCAGAATCTGATCGCCTCCACAGTGTCTACTGCTCGTCTGACTGCCAGACTCAACACAAAGCGCACTCGCAGACTTTGCTATTTACGCTCGAGTCGCCTTTACCTGCTGCCATGGCGCCCGAAATGGGAGGCATGACACGTGAAAATCGGGAAAATGCCCAAAAAGCGTTTGTCGAGTATCTCATTCAGACCAAAAAGGCCGCACCAGAACTTGTAGCACGATTCGTTGCGCGACAGGTCAGCGCGGAGACTGCTAGGATGTTGCCGCGCGAAATGCTGCCTGGTGTCGTTCCCGAGCCGGTACTGACAGATGGTGGGGAGTACTCGCTATATGATCACCTCGAGCGCCTTAGATACCTCGAGGTGATTCCTGCAGATAACGAGACTCGCGTCTTGAAAGATGTGCTACAGACCGCGCTCCCGGGACTTGAACAATTCCTTACCGAGGAACGACATGCAACCTTCATCGGGAAGATGTCATACAACTCGTACGGAGTATACTTCGGTGAAGGAAGGGAGGATAAGGTGAGTTTGTCTTTCGTTTTGTGAATACTATGTTGTGACATCATAATGTAGCCTGAGACAGCTGCTCGCCCCGAGAACGCCGAGAAAACACGCACACCCTGCGGTACCTCCAAGCAGATCGGCACGGGCTTTTACGCAGTGTCATCCTATGTAAGTTCCTAGTTCTGCTATGCATCCTCTCTCATTTACATTGACTCCCAGATCTCGCATAATTGCGCGCCCTCCGCCAAGCCCGTCTTCCCAACTGGAACTGCACAGCTGCAACTTCTGGCCACCTGTGCGCTTAAAAAAGGCGATGAGATCACCGTCGCGTACGTGGATGTATCGCAGCACTCTGGGGAGACAGTCGAGGAAGCACGCCGGCGTCGTCGCATGGAGCTCGTGAGGGGATGGCGGTTCGCGTGCTCTTGCAAGCGTTGTGCTGAGGAAGGTTTGGAAGGTGAGACTGAAGAGGGAGGGGACGAGAGCAGGGTGGAGGATGTTGTGACAAGGGCTGAGGGGTCGTAGGGGGATATGGAGATTTCGGTGCGTGGCGCAGCGACTCGGAGGCTGGTAGATCAGCAGATTCATGGTAGATTTATTGGCTTGTTAATGACTACATGCATGGACCTTTTGATTAGCATATTATTACACACTCTCCACTACCGTGCGTTGTCGTCGGCGATGTCCTGGCACATCTGTACCTCGATGGGCGACCAAACCCATGAATTTTGTGATTGTTTTGCGCATGAGTTATCACCGTCTGATATTTCAATGAGTTGCTCTAGAATTGAAGTACATACATATGGCCGTTCAGCTCATAGATTTAGTATAAGCTTGAAAAACGATTATTATGGTTTGTTGTTCGAACTCTGCCTATGCCATCATAGCCTTCTAGCTAGGCCCTGATTAGGTCATTTCGCGTCTTCCACATGTCTTCATTCATTATACATCGTTTCTGTCCCTCATTGTCACGACGCGCCCTACATACGACTGCAATTCGGCATGTCGACCGTCCAACGGCGTTCACGAACATGCTTGCAGGGGATGTTCCGCCCCCCGTGCAAGTTAGCTCCATAACATCGGCAGGTATCCAGCTTGCAGACGGGCTTATCCTTCCATCTGCGTGCATCTTCCTGGACGGCAAGGTTTTTTTGTGGAACGTTCCCTCGAATCTATGGGATGGCTGGGGACGCGAACATCTGAGTATATTTGAGACTGTTGTCCCGAAACCAGGTGCGTTCGGGACTTGCAATTTAGTGACCGAGCAGGACTGAACACGAAGTAGAAATTTTAGTGTTTGGCACTGGAAAACGGATGGAGCTTCCGCCTCCGAGTATAAGGGGTTACTTGAAGGAAATGGGAATACAACTTGATATCATGGATACGGTAAGGTCTACTACCTATACATTGCGAATGAGTGCTGATCTCAGTGATTCCTCGTACTTCCAGAGAAACGCGTGCTCGACGTATAACTTGCTCGCGGAAGAGGGTCGGCGGGTGGCCGCAGCATTGCTCCCATACACCCCGCGCCCATGGCGGTCATAATACTGGCTGCAGTAATATGATCTGACTATTGCCTCTCCATGCTCTTCGTAGGATATCCTTGCAATATAATAATCGGAACTTCATGCTGCGTAAGATGGCTATTCGGGTAGCGCCTTGCGTTTGCCTTTGTTTATGGGAGGCTCTTCCTCCTCGTCATCGAGGAGAGAAGGCTGCGAGACTTCGACTGGCATCAAATTGCCTGGCAGAGACATCGAAATCAAGCGCTAGCACAACAACGAATCTCGTGTGGTGCACTCACCGTCTTCGTCTCTGAACTGAAAATATAGTACCTCCCAATTTGTTAGGAGGCCTCTGATAGCCTTGTCTACCTCAAGGGTCTCGTAAGTCACCCCTGACCTACCCTTCTCCTTCTCTTTTACTGCGCGTGCCAGCTCAAAGTCGCTTGTACTTTGAACGTGAGGGAAGCTGTCATCCTCAGTTGCCACGCGAGATGTGAGCGCAGAAAGCGCCTCATCCTTGAGCAACGCGATCGTTGCGGATTGGGGGACTGTTAGGAATATCGTGACTTGGTGTGTTTTAGCCAAAATCTGGTAGGCTTTTGGGGCTGCTCTTGGAGGCTGGAAACATCGCACGCGTCAGTGTATTATGCTAAGTTGACAGTTGTAGCGTGGACTCACCATGTTGGCTTGCTGTGTAAGTACTGTGCAGGAGAGAGAGTTCTGCAGACCTACTATTAGTACTAAAACGGAAAACTCCGCATGATCAAGAAAGGCAATCATCCACATCAAGTCCACATCCCGAAGTTGACCGTACTCGACGACAATGAGTGGCTTTCGCGACAGCGCCTCAGGCAGCCAACCTTACAAGGACCCAACACCACTCCCGGATTCTGTTCCGCGCGTTCAGGAACTCGGTGTAACAAGTGCTCCGCTGAAGTCCGCTGCATTTTTTATTGGCGCTTACTGCAAAGAGTATAATGGTGCGTTGGAATCAAATTACATGGGACGGATGTTGATGAGATGCGTGTTGGTAGAGGATTTCATGCTTTGCAAGAATGAGGGCCGGGGAGACCCAGGACAATGTCTGAAGGAGGGCAGGCGTGTTACGCGGTGTGCAACCGACTTGTGCGTATCATCCGTTAGTTGTTAATTCACTTCTGAGAAAGCCAGCAGGATTAACAAGATGCGGGAAAACTGCCTTGAACAGTTTGATGCCCACTGGGGCTGCCTCGAGCTGAACAATCAGGTACGTAGGGACGTGTAGCTGTATCAATGGTAGTTCTTACATCTTCCTCTCGTTTCGAAGGAATATTATGCATGTAGAAAACCCGAGCGTACTTTGAACAAGTGCATGTTTGAAAAGCTCGTGCGTGTCATGTTCATGTCACAATTGCTGCCCTTTTGCTAACGTCCGGTTACTCGGTCAGGGCCTGACAAAGACGGTACCTGGCACTCCAGTAGGGAAGAAGCAGATACATGAAGTAGAGAATCCGATATATACCACAGTGCAGCGGTGAGGGCTTTCCCAGCATTTGCTAGACTCCCTGCGATAGCCCTGGGTCGAATATCTGTGCTGGTTCTAGATCGACGATGCTTCCTTTCCTCGGATTTTTTTGTGCTAGAAGCTTTTGAGAGACGAACTTCAGAATTGTAAACCATGAAAGCGCGGGAGAAGTTAGTGAACATACGAGTCTGATAATTGAGAGATGCAAAATGGGCTCCCTTTGCACGCGGCGTCCGAATACGAATGATCTCCTTCTCGTTCCGCCATGTTGTGCGCATACTCTCGGCGCGCAGACTTTACACGACTGTATCAGGCGCAAGCTCAGTCGTAACACCCACACATTCTATATACCTCAGCACGTCCACCAATCCATATTTCAATCTCTCGTTCGAAGACTGGTAGGCCATTTGCTGCTCGGTATTCGTGACATGCCAATCTGACTGTTCACTCATGCTGGAACCGGAATTCTGATGTCGCCTCTTACATGGATGTGTAATTAGGCTATTCAGACACGCACCCCAGAAGGAGCCGCTACTCCTGCTGTATAGAGATGCACCGTGTGTCGTCATAGGACGCAACCAAAATCCGTGGAAGGAGGTCAATCTCCGTGCAGCCCGTGCGCAGGGCATTCCGTGGGTGCGTAGGCGCAGCGGGGGCGGAACAGTGTACCATGTACGTCTCCCTTACCCTACAGTCTATCCTGACTAGAATGAAACCACCTCACGTAACTTAACTTACTCCAACACTTCGTAGGACCTTGGCAACACGAACTTCTCCATACACGTCCCACGTACGACTTTTGACCGTGGCGCTACTGCGCAGGTCATTCTCCGGGCCGTGCACGCGCTCGGCATCGATGCAGACGTAAATGAGCGGAACGATATTTGTGTGGGAGGTGAGAAGGCGTCGGGCTCGGCGTACAAAATCGTGAGCGGGCGTGCGTACCACCACGGGACGATGCTGATTACAACGAGGCTCGAGACGTTAGGAGATTTGTTGAGGGTGGGCAAAGTACGTTTTAGGTTCTTAATGATATGTTGGACTTCTTTGTTTCTGTGCTTTTTCGGGGCAAGGAGCCTTTTTGCTGATTGATGTGCCATAGGACACGATGATTACGAAGGGTGTCGCATCTGTGCGTTCGCCGGTGTGCAATCTCGCTCAATTCAGTGAAACAGTTAGCCACGACACGTTCATGAATGCTGTAGTGGATTCATTCAAAGCCGAATATGGCGTTCACGACGAGGTAGCACTTTATCCAAACGTCTTGAGCCAGCTAAACAGAAAACGCTAGCCATGCATCGTCAACGATACCGACGACCTCGCGCGAATAGGGTATATTGAACGCGGGATGGCAGAGCTACCTGTAAGCTCTCCTTCATTATCTGCATGCGGTTATATGACCCCTCTGGTAGAGCTGGGACTGGGCTTTTGGCCAGACTCCCCAATTTGAGTACACCATCAAGAAGTCGTTCGCTTGGGGCGATGTTGTCAGTCCGTTCCCTTCTGTTGCTGCATTTCCTGAACTCTGTACCAACAGACAGCACACATTCACGCTCGACACGGAGTGATTCTCTCATGCACACTGCAGGGGCTAGACTCTGAGCTTGGGAAGGCGCTCGAGGGCAAGCGGTATGGGTTTGTCAAGGATGAAGAGCTGGGTATGGATGTGAGTGGAAGGGAAGAGGTTGTGTGGGCGTGGTTGAAGGAGGAGATGAGTTCCTATGATTGATACCTTGTTTCCAATGGATGGATGAAAACGACAGTGTTCGGGGACACGGATCTAGACAATGCGAACTTGCGAATAGCCAAACTTCATCCAGATTTTTCTATCATCTGTTTCAAAACGAAGAGTCCCAGGTCTTGTTTCCCGGGCTGAAGGATGCAGCCGTGTTTAAGTTTTCGGATGAAGAAACCTAGCTTTCCTGGCGCGATTTCAATATACTCGCTTCAAATTCTCTCGCAGACTGTGTTCCAGCGAAAGAATGTTCGTCCCTTCTGTGAGGTATCCATCTAAAGAACAATCTCATTCAAAATAGCATGGTATGTGGTATTGTTATGAGGTAGCTTCCGTGTACCAAGCACTACTCGTCTCGAAACCTTCTGGAGGTACCGGGTTTGACTGGAAAAGTGCATGATATTATTCAAGTGTAGATGCAAGTGTAAAGATAACACATACAGATTGTCCGCGTATGTGTCCTGTTAGCCGCCTATCACGGTCCATCATCATTTCGTCCCACGAATCGATGTGGTATCGAACAGGCTAGGAAAGTTGCCAATTTATCCGGGCAAGATGAATTATGCGAATGAAAGACGATGAAACAGTCAGATACTTGTAGTGACATTCGCGACTTTACAAAACAAATACTAGACACACCTTGCCCTGATTCTGAGCCCTCTTGGAAACATTCAAGAGCGTTCCGGCCGCTGCAAACATTGAAGTGAGCAGGCCTGCGGTGTCATTAAAAATGAGATCATCAAGTCAGTAAATTATCCTCTTGGAATTTGAGGGAGCATACCAAACGGAATGAGAGCTTCCCATGGGACAGGCATCGTGGAATGTGGTTCAGTGATAAGAAATGTTATGTATCTGGGTTGGCGTTTGCAGAAGGTTGGCGTCTCCGATTTGTTTGGTCTCGTTTTTTCCTATTCATATGTAGCTCGTCGTGGCAGCGGTCACACCTCCATATTCAATACGATCTTATTCCACTGGCAGGCACCCCTCACAAATACCACTGGTGATTCCAATCTAGCACGCACAATTTTTTCCTTTCCACACGCTGCAACGAATTCACTGTCTACTGCTCGCACTGCGCAGAGGGCTGCATCCTACGGATACGACACTCGCTTTGCCCGCCAGTTTATTGGTCGTGTCGTTTGATACCCGCGAAATTTGCAAAGGCCCAGACCCACCACGAGGATTTTGACACTGGCAGAGAGCAGTAAGATGATCTCGCCCACACCATGCTCCCGCAATTTTGTCGACGTTTTTCGAAATGACTACAGTCGCGAATTTTCTTTCAACTTGCACTACAGGTTCTCATACTTACTGTATTCTTGCCAAAGCATACTTTTTGCACGTCCCAGGAGCAGGATCATGTACTTCATGACTTACATCACGACCGTTGATGCCATATGATCTCAATACTGTCGAAAGGCAATAGGGAGCTCACTATGAACCGACGAGGAGCCAGCATGAACGACATCATTCATCACAGTAAGTACTGGGAGAGAAGAGTCAACGGAGGGCGCAATTAAGCGGTGGTGTACCGAACCAGATGCTACTGCGACTCTTGAGGCTACAAGAAGCTTTGTCTATTCTGCTCAAGCGACTATATTCAAGGATTCTTGGGGCGTATTTTATCGTAATCCAGTAAGACGTACGCCAACCCTCCGAATATAAGTGTATGTTGACCGGTATGTCTTCCATGATACTCGAAAATATACGCCAATTTATGCAGTATGATGGACAGTCAGAACTCATTCGGGGACGTGTACCAAACCTACCATAAGCTATCCGTGAATACCACAAGCTCCCGCGGCCCGCTACATCGGCCTTTCACTCAGTATCAACGAGCGTGGTCGATATTCGAGTTCAGCAAACACGCACGGTACCTACTGTTCCGTCACCCCTTAGTTCATACTGGCAAGAACCACCAGTTTCCGGGGGAAACTTCAAATGTGCAGAACCTGTCGAGTACCACGGGATGTCACCCATTCCACAGGGGGTCTCAAATCCCGACATGCTCTAGTTTACTCTCAGATGTCTCAAGCATCAAGGATCTGGAAGGCCTTGGAAGATCGAACTCGCCCATTTCCCATGTCACTGCTTTTCAACTAGACTGGTAGGGAAGAGGGAATTTCTATCATTTTCCTCGGATTCTGATTATTCATTATAGTTCATATCTCTATCAGCGTTCTCTTATTCGACATCGCTTGTTGTGTCATCCTTGTGCTTTATTGTACGAGTGATTGGATAGTTGCAATGTTTTATCGGTGCGACTCCGAGGTAGAATTGATTGCCTAATGCAAGCAGATAGACGCTGTGTATAGCTGTTGTGTCATAAACCGCATGAATCATAGGATCCTAGGAGTCCTTACGAACACGAAGTCGTGTTCGTTCGCTGTCATATATCTTGCCGCGATCTCGTTCTGTACCCATAGTACAACTTTCACGATAAATCTCTACTTCAGGACGCACATCAAGAACTCCCGATGGCAACCATCGACGCCCAGGATTCAGACCTCAGAGAAATGATTGGGCGCTTTCGAGTTCTGATCATAGGGAGAGCAAACGCAGGCAAAACGACCATTCTTCAGAAGGTCTGCAACACCACCGATGACCCAGAAATTTATGATACCAAAGGAGAGAAGGTGCGATTGATGATCTATGTCATGCATGCGTCCATCGCTGATCAGTTGAGGGCAGATCGATGATGCCGTCGTGAAATCCTCGATCAAGGTGTGTGCACCATTTATCCTGTGGGCATACATGTGCTGACGGTCGATCAGCGTGGAAATCACGACATCCAGAACGAGATGGTATTCAAAAGCAGTCCCGGCTTCCTCTTTCACGACTCGTGCGGTTTCGAAGCGGGCTCTGAAGAAGAATTCGAGAACATGAAGAAATTTATCTCAGAACACGCACACGCGAAGAAGTTGAACGAGCGAATCCATGCTATCTGGCAAGTAACTCTCTTCTGATGTTTCACGCTTGCTGATTGTCATCAGGTACTGTATTCCAATGGACAACCCAAGTCGAACATTCCAGCGATCGGAGGAGAAGTTCTTCATTGAGTGCGACACTGGGAACGGTGAGCTCGCAACTTCAATAATGATCCTGTACCGTGCTCAGGCTGACTGATCATTCTTCAGTTCCCGTGGTTGTGGTATTCACCAAGTTCGAAGCCCTGCGTCCAGTTGCGTTCGGAGAAATCAAGAAGGAACTAAAAGGGTCGTCGGCAGAAGAACGCTCAAGGAGAATTGCGCAGCGCGTCGAAGAGCTATTCACGAACACAGGCGTCTTGGATCGGTTGAGCGACCCTAACAATCGGGCCCGTTTTAAGTCCTATGTACGCTTGCAGAGTAAGTGGTCCGCATTGATTTGTCCCGTATCAGAGTTGATAATTTAGTCACCATGCTAGACATGAACCAACCAAATGCAAACTGTAATACTCTACTGGAAAGCACCACTTTCGCATTGGATGACAAAGAATTGCGGTTGTGTTTGGTTTTGACACAACAATCAAACCTGGAGCTTTGTATCAAGTGTGCCGTTGGGTGAGTCGCAGAGCTGCAAGTCACATATTTTCGTTCCAACATCATCTAGAACACTCGTTGATCATCCAACTCGGTCATCGGGACCACCTCGAATCGATTTGGAAGACTATCAATACGAGATTGCTAGGTGGTTTCCACATCTCAATGTAAGACGAAGATTGATTCAATCTGACCATGCCTTGGTAATGGCGCTCACGGATGGTAAATATCGCAGTGCTGAAACTGTAGACATTCTGATATATTTATATTTCCCTGACTGTAGTTGTCAATTGGCAATAGCTGGTAAGATTGTGGTTTGTGAAGCCCGAACAGCATGGCCGATGCTGATGCCTTACTGCTGCTTGCCTGTTGACAGTATGTAAGTGCCTCGATGGTTTGTGGTCCTTGGCGAATGCTTATGATCCCCATGCCTTGCTGCTGCTCGCCTGTTGACAGGGAGTAAGTGCCTCGATGGTTTGTGGTCCTCGACGAATGCTTATGATCCCCATGCCTTGCTGCTGCTCGCCTGTTGACAGGATGTAAGTGCCTCGATGGTTTCTGGTCCTCGACGAATGCTTATGATCCCCATGCCTTGCTGCTGCTCGCCTGTTGACAGAATGTAAGTGCCTCGATGGTTTTTGGTCCTCGACCCATGCTTATGATCCCCATGCCTTGCTGCTGCTCATCTGTTGACTGAATGTAAGTGCCTCGATGTTCGCTTGTGCTGACGCCTGCTTATGATCCCCATGTTTTGCTGATGCTAGACTCTTGACAGAATGTAAGTGCCTCGATGGTTTCTGGTCCTCGACGAATGCTTATGATCCCCATGTCTTGCTGCTGCTCGCCTGTTGACAGAATGTAAGTGCCTCGATGGTTTCTGGTCCTCGACGAATGCTTATGATCCCCATGTCTTGCTGCTGCTCGCCTGTTGACAGAATGTAAGTGCCTCGATGGTTTGTGGTCCTCGACGAATGCTTATGATCCCCATGCCTTGCTGCTGCTTACTTGTTGACAGCATGTACGTACTCTCATCTTCGACCTATGCTGACAATTGCTGCTGCTCACCTGTTGACAGATGGTAAGTGTTTTTATATTTTTCCGTCTGCCACCTATGTGAACCTGTCTTTTTTGGTAGGTGGTAGGTGTCTTGATCATCTCTTGTATTGAAATGATACTCAGTAGTATAACGATGTTAACTCGAAACCATAGCCTGATGTAAGCATCCCTCATCTATCGCATGAGTTAGATCATCATTACTAATATAATGCACAGTTCGTTGAGTATCCCTCCCTTGATAGCCTGTTTTTCATTTTCACTCATCTTGCATGTTCTCTTACCCCATGCAGAATGTGAGTCATTTGACTCTCTTATAATGTGAAACCTTAAATATGTCGATCATTTTGACTTGCTCTTTCACTCTAGGATGTGAGCATGTTGCAATTGCTAAGGATTCTAGCCACATAATCCATCATGTGTTTGCAGAATGTATGTTGATCATATCCTGTCCAGATATGATAGGAACTAACGAGCGATATCATCTAGCTCGTACGTTTAGGAATGGCTTACATAGTAGCACTCATCTGGTTCTGACTCCTGACAGTTTGTAAGTTACCCGGGCACGGCGGTCATTATCTACATTCTGGTTGTTGATTATTTGCACCCGTTACGGTCACCCAAATAGAATGTACGTCTCTGTTATTAACAAAGAAGTTTGCCACCTCATGATTTTGACGTTCCTTTCCCCCAGTTGGCAAGTACTTTGCTCTGTTCGAGTTGATTCTCATACTCACCTTCAACCTGTGGCTAGGATATGACGTACAAATGGAACATTATCCCTGTCCTCCAGCGTTTGGTGGGTTGATTCTCCACCGCATTGATCCCCAGCATTGTGAGAGTGTGCAACAGGCTGCGAATGGATCATTGTTCACTGCTGCGAACAGACTCATTCAGACTGGCATTGGTTAGTTTCTCGCCGCATGACCAGCGGTAGTTCTAATAACAGGAAGCAGCCATTATTATCGTCCTCGAGTACTCCGCCTGTCTCCCGAACTCCCTGAAGAGCCTGAAGCGCGTTGAGTCTGCTGTGGATTACTACCTGAAATCTCCAACGGCTGTCGCAGTGAAGGAAGGAACGAAAGAGATTTCTCGTCAAGGCTACAAGAAAAAGGAACTGGAGAAGAAGATTTTCGAGTTCATCATTGAAAATCGCATGTGTACGTCCTTTGCCTCGTTTTGAACGCAGAACTCGAAGTTTACTAACAGCCTACAGCAAAAGAATTGACAGCAAAGAAGTAGATGATGTTTGAGCCAAGTTTCCTGTTTTTCGATGCGTTTCCCCATGCTATACGCTCATGTTGTGTACGATACCAAGCACGTCAGCATCAACTCCCGAGCGGTGCAAACTGTGATGTATCCTTGTTTTCGATGCCTTTCCCATACTATGCACTATACTTGGCACTCCAGCTTCAACTGCTGAGCGCTGCAGACTGTATAGGGTTTCAACACCCTTTTTTCGCATCTCATCCTGTTTTGAGCTATGTCAACTTAGGCTTGCGTTCATGAAATGATTGCTGTTCCTTCTAACTTTCAATCATGAGTTTGAGAATTGGCTCAGTATGCTTAAATGCTGAAGCGGACGGGCATAACGAATGACAACATTGTCGATGCTCATCAGAACAGCACGCCGCTTGGGGGAGTTAAGTCGTGTACATGAACGTCTGACTCAGACCGTGGTGGACTTAAAACAGACAAGAGGCAATCACGGCACGATTTGTATCATCAAGTTGTGGTTGAACATAATTTTATTGGGTTGACAAAGGGAAAAGTGATCGGACCAAGATGACAGAATATGACGCGGACATATCGAGTCATTGACAACACCGTGAAGTATAGGTATGGTGTGGGCATGACAAGGTAACGCCTGAATAAATTGAAGTCAGATGAGAAAAAGTAGGCAATATAAGCTGGATAAACATGTCGAGCGATTGTGAAGATGAGAAAGCATTCATGACAAGAGACGCACCATCGAGCCTACTACGCCTGCTCGGTTCCTATTCTTCCATCAGAGGGTGAGTGTTTCACTCCTTTGTCTGTGACCCAAAAAAATGTGTTCAAGTCAGGGCTATCGGATCAGGGCGGACGACAGTGTCGCTAATGGAAGATGATGCAGATGAATTTTCCTGTTTAATATGCTGACAGGTGCCTCAGCGTTTGGGGTTGCATGAAAGGTGTGGTCACTGGTCCGCCTTCGGTATGTGGATTAGTGACACCCAGTAGAGTGCGAACGGGTACTGCCAGGGCCAAGGGAAACGAACGAAAACAATTTCCGAATGCGGTTGGGAGGGAACTCCTTTTCAAATTTCACAACGATCATGATGGTATAGGATGACGAGCAAGTAGTCATGTGGACCAATCGAAGATTCCTCTGCATGCGGGCGATGATTTTGTACTGTCACGGTGCAGAGTCTAACGGTACCAACTCTCATTTCTTTCACTGGCAGAACGTTGACGCTACGCTTTCTCAACGAACGGTCGCACCGCTGAAAAATCGTACTGGGCAATCATTTCTGTTTGGACGTGACAGTACTATTAAACATACCTCGGGATCCACTTTGAAACTCCTTGACTTCTTTGTGACCAAGGTACCAAGGCATTCCAAAGTCGCTCGAAACATCTTCAATCTTCAGAATGGCCCTCGCCTTTGAAACCAGCAAGCATGAAGCTCAGTGCGCCGACATAGCCAACCACAAAATTTGAACTTCATGACCGCGGCAGGATCGTGTCACCTTAGCTACGCCCTGTATGTCGCAAGTGCTACCGTGACCACGTGCCTCATCATCACTCTAGGCACTTCTTTGTGAGAGCTTTCAGGAGGTAATTATACCCATTTGATATCACGGTGTGGCCGAACCTTTTCTTCCATCATGGTGTTGAGCCTCCAAAGTGTCACACAACTCCTCTCAGGTAATATCATTATCTAGTCATTGACATCGGTGTAGTGTCTGACTGTCTCTGACACATTCATTGACAGGCGGGACCATGCCCGTTATCGGGCTCGGGGTTTATCTGAACGATGAATGTGCAACAGCTTGCCAAGTTGCGTTGGAGGAGGGGTATAGGTAATTCGTCTGTCTGCCAGCAACTCCCCAATAACCGAGTCAACTGACGATACTTATATCGAAGGATGATTGACTCGGCGAGATACTACATGAATGAAGCCCAAGTTGGGGTGGGTGTCCGACGAAGTGGAATCCCTCGCGAGCAAATATTCATTAGTATGAATTTCGTTGACGCAGGATAGTTCAGCTGTTAATCCGAGATATTGACAGCCTCTAAAATCTACCACGTCGACTTCGGTTTTGCGAGGGGCCGCGAATGTATCCAGGAATCAGTAGATCAGCTAGGTCTGGGTAGGTCTTCATTCACTCGTACAACAACGTAATGCCGAGTGCATTGCAAGGCTATTACGATTTGTACTTCATTCACTCTCCTGTGACTGGGAAGACGAAGCGGATCGCGACCTACAGAGCTCTCGTTGAGGCTAAGAAGGATGGTCTTGTGAAGAAGATCGGCGTTTCAAATTAGTGGGTTCATCATTTCCTTGATATCGGCTTTTCCTATCGAATAACGTGGCCGACTTCTTGATAGCTCCGGAAAGCACATTGACGAAATTATTGATGCTGGATTGGAGTTGCCTGATGTTAATCAGATTGAGCTGCACCCGTTCTGCCAACAAAGACCTATTGTTGAATATTGTCGGGCAAAAGGCATCGCAATACAAGCGTATTCTCCGCTTGTCACGGGCCAAATGGATCACGATGTATTTAGACAGCTTGCAAAGAAGGTTTGCTAGTTCTTGAAAATATTTTTATGTACGAGCTTACGTCGAGACATTCTGCCCGCAGCACAATAAAGGCGAGGCACAAGTTCTCATTCGGTGGTCGCTGCAAAAGGGGTAAGCGTCTTCATGGCATACCTTCACTCGGAATTTATCAATCCTCTAGATATATCCCCCTTCCGAAATCTTCCCGTTCGGAGCGCATCAGATCTAACGCCCAAGTCTTTGACTTCGAGCTGGATAACGATGATATGAATGCACTTGATGCACTCGATCAAGGTGGGAAAGGTGCGGTCACATGGAATCCGGTTGAGGAGCCATGATATGAAATGGACGAGAGTAATACTATCAAGTGGTTGATCGATTTTTTATTTTCGAAACAAGTCTCAGTACACAGAATCTTAGAGATTGACGCGCCCCTATCCTTCCAAAGGAAGGACCTTCTTCAAGAACAGCCTCAGGTCCTCCATCTCAGATTCAGCCATCCATTGCCCTACGCCGTATGACATGAAGCTCACGCCTGGCTCTCCCATCTTCGTATACTGTCCATATCTGACTTCGATTTTATCTTCAATAAACTTGGCCGACTCCCAGCTAAGACCCCACGTCACAGATTCATTCTGCACTCCATGACCCCAGAACACGGGTATTGTGGATGCGTGCATGGCCAACCGCTGCAAATAACCTAAGAATTCAACAGCTTCTTGCTGCATTTGAAGGTTTCCTCTCACCTTGTTGTATTTTTCCCGCATGGGGAGCCAACCACCTAGAGATATGATTCCTCCCAACTTCCAACCATCTTTCGTATCGGATGCACCCCTCCATTGACTGCCACCCAGACCTGCGATCAGGGATATCGCACCCCCTTGGCCAAAACCCCCAAGCACGATACGTCCTTCTGAAATTCCTGAATTGATCTCAGACTGGATAAAGGCATCTAGATACTTGACACTTTGCATAATTCCCTCATCATACTCCTGAATGTCATCGTATTCCGACGAATACATCAAAGGCTCGTGTAAGACGTCAAGCCAGCCCCTAGTTGAACCTTTTCTCCTCGAATCTCCTTTCCACGCAGTGATGGAGCGCTCAGGCGCATTAGGGAACACCCATTTGATGTGTGGAAGCTGGGATGCGATCGTGCGCATCTCCTTGTTGTTTGAGAACTCCAGGCCATCATCTCCCAGTCCCTATGAACACGTCAAAGATGAATATGTCCTTCTCGCGGTCGTTACAACACGTACATGAGCGAATATGACCGTGGCGGTATGCTTCGCCTTTGGGGTTATAGTCACAAAAGTTAGTGGTAAAGACATTGCAGTTCCGGAGCAAAGAGCACTGCATGAAAGAGGGCCACGTGTAGGAAGGTTGATCCCCACTCTGCGCCCACATTCTCACTGCTCATTCTCACTGGCAGGATGTGGTGGGTAAGAATGCTGTGATCTGTGCTTGTCACGTCAACACAACAATGGTGAAGCGCGGGACTATATAGGGGGTGGTTCGCACACGAATCCCTCGCGGATATCGGGCACAATATTCACGTCAAGCAACAATTTAGAAATATCAAAGGAGGGCATTTGTCTCAAATTTGTACAATGGACCATGTAACGAGCGCACAAGCAGGCACCAAACACACAAAGGGTGTGTGGTGCTGGGCCCTTGCAACAATTTGCTTTACAGGTTCTGCGTTTGCTACAAATACTATACTGTCAGCGGGTATTTGATCGAGGAGGTTGATTCAAACGTACCTGCTGTGGTATGACACTTCCCAAGAATGTCACCAGGTCTTCCATTTCTTTTGGGCATGAAGTGTGGCCCATACGTTCATATGACCGAAAGTTAACTCCAGGAGCGCCAAGTTGGTCCTGGGCGCTGTGCTTTACGATACCGAGTTGATCTTGAAGCAAGTCAACTGAAATCTCCCCCACTTTATGGTATATCACCGAATCTGCTGTTCCATGTCCCCATAATAGAGGGATAGATTTGGCGTGCGGAGAAATGCGCTGTAGGATTGATCAGTATCATCATGAGATTTTAGGATGGCGTATAACTACTGACCGACTCGAACTTCTCTCGAATTGGCATCCAACCGCTCAACACGACCACACCAGCCAGCTTGTTTTCATCCCCGGAACTCTTCGTTCTCCAGTCTTTACCACCCAAACCCGCCACCAAAGCCAGGGCTCCTCCTTGGCTGAATCCGCCCACTACGATGCGACTTTCTGGTATTCCAGCCTTAATTTCTGCTTGAACCAAGTCGTCGATGATCTGAACACCATTTTTCACAGTCTCATCTTCCTCGCAAACTTTGTTCAAGTACTGCCCCGGTCGAAGCGGTAGGTCAGACATATCAAACCATGCGGGCATCGTCATGCCGAAGTTTGCTGTGACCGCTTGCTTAGGCGCATCTGGGAAGATCCATTTGACATGAGGAAGATGGGCGGGGATTGTCAGTTCACCGGGCTGTCTGTAGTCGTAATCGCCGCTTATCACTGCGCGCCAGCTTTCTCCCTCGTCACCAAGACCCTGCAATGTGAAATTAAATCAGCATTTTGACTCTAGCACGGTCGAGAATTGGTTTTGGGCGCACATGAGCAAAGATGACGGTTGCAGTGTGAGCTGCGGTCGGCTGGATGATGGCTAACGGCCGCATCAAATGTGGATGTCTATGTGGATAGGTAGAGAAAGCGCGTGCTGCCAGCGATATCAACGATTGCAATCCACGTGAACTAGGTATGGCTAATAGCATCTTTGGCGATATAACGGCTGCAATTCTGAAGCATGCATGTATTGTTTATGCGAACTAAACACCCTTCAGCTGGTCTGCTCGTTTCAAATAATTATTACAGGTTGAAGCCATGCCCAGTGGTTCCATCCTGACGGATGTTAGCTTACCCCTGTTAATAGCTTTGCCCACCGCACCACCGTTCTGGAGCACGTAGTATGTAACATTATGCTTGACAAAATACATGAACGCAAACGTCGTGCATAATATGCATGGAATTCTTGATCGCACAATGGTTACCGCGGTATGGAAAAAAAATAAACCAAGGGTTTTCGCTAGAAGCCACTCGTGATGTCAAAAGTATCCTAACGTGTTGGCTCCGCGGCGACAGTGTTGTCACGGTCACCTGCATCACCTAATAGGAGTGCAGGTGGAGTCATTAATGGATAGCACTGGTTGGGGTCGAGAGCTGGAAACCGTCATCTTGGTTGTGTTCTTCCCCATCCTCCGAGTCGCTTGAAGCCACCACCTCAGCTTCGTCGACATGCTCCTGGTCCTCTTGACCTTCATTTTCTTCAACATGCTCTCCCTCAGGGGATATATCTGGATTGGTCGTTTTCCCTTGGAACTTTCTCTTTGGAATAACGCTCCAAAATGCCCGCTCCCAGTCCCGTGTCTCGACCCACTTCAGTAATATTTCGAATACCTGTAGGTAAGACGGACAGCCTTCGCTATCAGAAAGACCAACGACGTAACGAATAAATGTCACCTGGTTGACCGTGAGGACCTTCCTCGTTGTTAACGATGCTATATATCGACCTATAGGAAGGCGTGCGTGTCGGATGGATGACGTTTGGGCTTTCTCAAGGCAGAGATTCTAATATATTTTGTTAGATCAGGGTAGAGAAATTACGGGAGATCTAAGGGGAAGATCGAACACGGGGATGAAAGAATAATAACGGCTGAATTTCCTGGTTTTCACCCAGGAGTTCATGGGTACCGAACGGGTACATACCTTGTATCGGTTGTGGTCGCAAATACCTCCGATAACGTATATTTCCCCCTCCTTGAGTTCCATGAGCTCTTCCTCGGAGTCAGCGGTCAGGTAAACCACATTCGCGCGATGTGCATCCAAGTCTTCATCTCCGTCGCAAGAATCGGATTTGGATGTCCATATTCGATCATAACCTTCCTCCCACCATTTTGTGTTCGTCCATCGCTTGTATCCAGCATCGTTTATGGCATCTAGCCGCGCCTTTGTGCGCCCATTGAGGGATGTAAACAATAGTGATGTAAACGGAGTAGATGATCGTCGATTCGCGCTGTATGTATATGCCAATTGGGAAGTTAAAGAGGTGACCTCCTGCAGGTATGCTCGTGCCAGTGCAGCAATGCAGACGGTTTTTGTACGCACCTTGTCTGTCATCATATCATCGAAACCTAGGTCTATCACCACCTGCGCAGCAAATGAGGTTTGATCAAATCCTCCCATCTTACGACGCTTCCGTGGCTCCGCATCGCCTGCTTGTGCACGCTCTCGTCGCTTGCGTTTTTTCGCCTCCTTCTCGCGCGCTCGACGTTCAGCCTTTTGTTCTTGTAAGCGAGCTGCTTTTGCGGCTCTCTTTTGGGCTTTCTTTGAGAGTGGCTGTGAGGGGATAGAATTTTCTTCTGCTTGCTGCTCCATGATGATCATTGTCCGAGCTTCCGAGTCGCTATGTCGGTGGTATTAGCATCAATGGGTTAAGGTTGAATTGCCACCGCGGCCGGGGACCGCCGGCACTTACGGGATTAATTTAGATAAGAGATCGATGTACCTGATCAAACATGCCACATGCAGTATTGGGAGGTTGTACTTAGGAAATCAATCCTCGCTCCGGTGCTAAAATTCTTTGGACGTGCCATTTCTGGCCCACCTCATCTCTCTCACCTCCCCAATATACAAGGGAGGCCCACTCAACGATGTCGATAGTCACCTTGCCTTTCTTAGTCGTGCAGCCAACCAAAGCACATACAGCAACAGTCATCTGTGTACATGTAGGTCCACTTTCTCACCCCACGACACCGTTGGGCGCCCAGTACCTTACTTCTCCTGTCACTGGCCTGTTTCGTTGTTCATGCTGACCATATAATATAGGGCATCGGTGATGATGGCAGAGGATGGAATCCCCTCACGACTGAGCTTGCGCCTGCCCTCCCGCACGTCAAGTGGGTTCTCCCCCACGCACCTCAGCGACCCGTCACAGTATACAATCAAGAATGGCTCCGTGCCTGGTTCGATATGCCATCTTTTTCCTTCGCCGAGCCCGAGGATACATCGGGCATGTGGGACTCGGTACGCAAGCTGGACGCGCTTGTCAAGGCCGAGGTCGACGCTGGCATCCCACAAGAGCGTATTGTCCTAAGCGGCTTTTCGCAAGGTGGTGCAATAGTACTCCTTGCTGGTCTTGGGGGGCGTGCAGTGCGCGAGGGAGGCGAGGGCTGGAAACTTGCGGGAGTCACAGTAATGAGTGGATGGCTGCCATTACGTGACCGTTTCAAGTCGCTCATCTCTCCGCATGCGCTAACGATGCCGATATTTTGGGGTCATGGAACGGACGACCCACTTGTGAGATATAGCTTCGGGCGGAAGTCGGCAGAGATTTTGAAGGACCAGGTCGGTTTAGCGCTAAGGTGGGGCGATAAAGGAGAAGCAGAACGCGCGGCCTTCGGGAGCGCTGGTGTGAGTTTTTTGGGGTATGACGGTGTACTACACGCAGCATGTTCCAAGGAGCGTGCTGACCTAAAGGAGTTTTTGAAACGAGTAATCCCTGACAATCATAGTGGATGAGATAGGGGTTGTTAGACTGAATTGTTACTTTGCTTGTTTTTCATAGGTTGCATACCATGTTGCAGTTGGATCATAGGATTTCAGTAATTCTTAGGAAGTGAAATCAAATTCGATAGTCGATAGTCGAGATCTGATAATGAGCATGTCAAATATGTTAGCAATGATTTGACGCTAGAACGAGATTCTAGTCTACAACGACAGCACGAGAAACTAGAGCACATCTTTGAGATTGGTCTGGGCTGATCCACGCTCGAGGGGCTTGGGCTGATTGGGCGATGGCTTCCAGCCAATCTGAAATAGAACATGAGGTAAACACTGATCAAAAGGGGATTTGGATATACCATGTAGATAATCTGGAATGTCGCTGGAACGGAACCGTCTTCATTTCCGTGCAGTTCTAGTTAGAAGAATAAGAATTAAATGATATGGTTCCATTATCCACTGTGCTGTAACAGACCTTTATAAATAGCTGAGGCAGCTGCCAACGTATCCCTGTGCAAGATGTGTCGCCTACAAAAGTTGCAATAGGAAACAAAGGTACAGGCATCGAAGTGGCTCACCTTCCAACAACAGCATTGCTCTCACCCATGTCGCGCAGATCTTCGAGGAGCTCCCACATGCTCGGGTACCCAACACGTACTTCATCGATGTCTACAGTGAGTAGGGTGAATCCCGCGCGAGAGAGAAGGTTGGAAATATCTTTAGTGTCTACAACAAGCAGATTAGAGCTGATGAAACAATACCAACGTAAGAGTACATAAATGAATTACCTGTCATGGGCGAAATATGTGGCGAGATGCCGCCTTCACGGTCTACTTCCGCGAGCTGAAGGGCAGTCCTGCAGATAGATTGTCTTTCAATTGCATAGAAAACTGCCCTTATCTCTTACCGTAGCTCAAACAAGGTATCTCCGCCAAACATGGCGCCTAAAAAGAGCCCATCAGGTTTCAGGGCTTCCTTTATCTGCACAAGCACGCCTGGTAGGTCGTTCACCCAGTGGAGGCTGAGGCAAGACACAATAGCCTCTTGAGAGTTGCGGGGAAGAACGTCAAGGAGATTCTCTTCATCTGCATGTACGCGCTCTAATTCAACTGTGGATCGCTCGTATTATAGTCAGGGGGCCACCCAGTAAAATAATATGACATACCTTCAAATTCTCCGTCCGAATCTCGGTTGAGCATGGCCTCTGTATGACAGTCAACTAAAAACATTGTGAGTCATGAGTAAAGAGCAGACCGCTAGAATCTATCATGAGTACTTTGCGCGTCTTTTCAGGCTCGAGGAGCTTGGAAAAGTGACCAGCCCCCGAACCAAGATCCACAATGGTGTCGAATTTGCGTTTGATGTCCTACACATGAATCGCTCAGTCAAGGTAGAAGAAATAAAACAAGTCAAATGACCAGCAGTCTCTCCATCATTCGGTCTGCAACCTCATCCCGGACGTAGTCCACAGTCCTGCTCCCTACACCCGCATCTCTGCTCGCTGCCCGATCTCGCTGCTTCCTCTTAGCAGCCCGATCGAATACTTGATATACCCCAGTTGCTGACGGAAACGAAGGGGATGATTCAGAGGCAAATGCACGCGTCCAGGGACGTGATGCATGTCGAGCAACCACTCGGAGGAGGGACATCTATCACCTTGGCGTAGGAAAACTGCGCTGGACTTGTCGCGTTTACGCGTGACATGTCACAGTCACAAGACAAAGTTACGAGAGTTGCGCGTGTCTCCGACTACTTCATCGTCTTTGTTGGTTTGCTTTTGCAGGTTTGAGACCCCAGCTGCCCTGCAATTTTTCGTTTGACTTGCTCGATTATTGGATATCGCAGCAATGAACCCAGGTGGTCAACCCAAGTCAACTGATTATCGTGCGATGACCCCATTTATCAACCCCCTCAACAGCCAAGAGTACGCGGTACGCAGGGCCAAGATTGAGGAGGCTAAGCGGAAGCTCGCCGAAATGGAACTACAAATGGAACTGGAGGAGACTATAAGGCAAGGGCGGGAGGCTGAGTGAGTACTTTGCTGGTGAACAGCGTCGTGGCTAATATTCCAAAAGGCAGAGACTGGCAGAGATGCAAGCGTCCATGGCAGCGGAAGTGCCGTGAGTAACGCGATTTTAGAAAAATCTGTAATGATTGACTTATGTGATCACTCTACCAGCATCGTAGCAGGGCTTTCCTCAGCAAGCAGCTCTGGTCATTATCCTAATGCGATCTATTCGTCTACGGAAGAAGCACCACCTTTGACAGCCAGAATCGAAGGAGAAATACGTGACTCGTCTCCAAATGTACTATTCGTTTTTGCTGTATCTTCTGTAATCTCACTCCACACAGTCATCTAGGCCGCCCGCGCAAATGCCATATTATCACCAACATAACTATCCAACCACCAATCAGGCACAGCAAGCTGGATTTCAGGCGCATACTCCTCAGATTTCAACGCAGCCAACAGTGCAGAGGTCATCCATTTCGCAAACACAGTCGCAGCCAGCGGCAAGGTCCCAAAGCTCGCATGCACCATATCCTGTTGCCCCTGCATTCGCTGTTCAAGGTTATCAACATTTTCAGCAAGCCACTTCCACGCCATATCAAATGTATCAGGTCGGCCAGGCCTATCAACCACGATCTAGTTATAGTACGTAGAATTTGTTCGTTAATTTGGCGTGGTTAGACTTACTGCGGCTGTGTTCTACCACAAGGTGAGGAATACTGGGCAAAACAGAGCCAAAAGTATGCAGCAGAGCTGGCTGGTGCAGGTGCAAGTGTGCAGACTGCACCAACAGGGGTCAAACCTCAAGCAAAAGAACGGGCTGGTGCAGGTGCGCGAACTGCACCAACAGGGGTCAAACCTCAAGCAAGAGAACGGGCTGGTGCAGGTCTGCAAACTGCACCAGCACCAGCAGGCGTCAAACCTCAAGCAAGCTCATTTGTTGGAACAGGGATATCCCAGTATGCCGCTCAAGTTCAACATCAAGTGGCATCTCCAGCTGCGCCGTCCGTCGCGACTGTCGCCTCATCGACTCAGCGTCCATCTTTGTCATCCGCTGAGCCACAGTCTACCAAACGTCAATCCTCGGGCAACCCTGCGCAGTCCGCCATCACGAAACCAGAATTTATTCGGCAATTCCAGTTAGTTTGCAATGTAAGTTGTGACGTTGTTGAATTCTGCGCCCTCTAAACTCTTTCTGACAGCGTAACGCGCAAGCCATTCAAGAATTTCTGAGCTCGTGTCCTGTGGCCATGGAATGGTGGGCTGAAGCTGCGCGCAGCGTTAATCCAGCAAATTTCAAAGACGAGGCAGTAGTCAAGATGCTGAATGACATGAGAAATCTTACGCGGACTCCCATTGTTCAAGCCGATCCTTCTGCCTCTGCCAGTACTGATGTCCATGTTCCTACAACGGTCTCGGCAACATCTGTAGCCACAGCTAAGCCTTTGCCCCCACCTGCGAATCCTCCGTCCGCCCAACCTCCGTCCACCCAACCTCCATCCACTCAACCTCCGTCCTCCCAACAAACGCGTCTCGGTACAAAGGAAGATTTCTTGCGATACTTTCATGACAGATTTCAAGTGAGTCCTTCGTACGCCGCTGACTTACCGAGTTTGACATTTCTATCATCATCAGCAAGCAGATATCGACGTGATTGTTGAATTCCTCGTGCGAAATCTGCATTTTGTGCCAGGGGAGTGGCGGGCGGCGCTCCTCAGCACTCTATCTCCAGAGACGCTAAAAGAATTTGGCCATGCATTGAATCGTGCAAGGGCGTCAGCAGGTAGCAAAAATGTGCCTGCAACTAGTGCCCCGATGTCGGATGCCTCCTCTAACCGTGTGCCGACCGTCGCGCAGCAAAGTCCAATCGCTACTGCCAGCAACGTTGTTGCACCTGCAACTACCCACACTATGCCCGAATCATCAAAGTCGATTCCCGTACCCCCCAGACCGTCTGTTACTAAAAGCACGCAGGCTAAGTCCACGAGTGCACAACCCCCAATGGCGTCGGCTTCAAATTCCACTGCTGCAACTACCGCCGCTGCATTGGCCACCAAGACACCCACTGCACCTCAAGTCCAGGCATCTGTATCGACTACAAAGGTGGCGCCCCTATTGCAGCCAGCTGCATCTCTGTACGGTGTACCCCCTCCCCTAAGTATTCCAGGTGCCGATGGCAAGGTCGCTCATTATGCGTATGATTTATATCTGAAGAGATACGTGCGGACGGATATTCTGAATGAGCACCCAGTGCCATCAGGATCGAACGCGGGTATATACTACCGCGACTCTGTGTCCAAAGCACATGATGGGCAACAGCCGCCAGTTCTCGCGCGTCAGGGCGTGCCAGCATCCACGCCAGTTCCAGCTACTATATTGATTCCGCCTGCAACTCCACCTCGACGGGAAGAAAATGGGTCTTTCCGAGAGGAGCGCACGCCGCAACAGGCCGATAGGTCGCGGCTCGCAAAAGATATCCTACGGTCACTAGGAATAAACCCGCCACCCGCGATGACGGAAGAGGAGGAAGTGGCTGACAAGGAAACTGGCGTATCATCGGGAAATCTACCAGTAACCGCAGAGCATCAGCAGGAGACGCCACCATCTCGTGACATACCGGCTGATCCCCTTCACGAAGCCCCGAAGGAGACTAGCCTCTTACAATCTCCTTCGAATGTTTTGATGGAACAAGTACAGCAACCTCAAACACAATCACCGCAAAGTCCTATCAAGGAAGCCTTTGCTGATAACATAATCATGGATGATGAACCTACTGCTACTAGCCCCGAAAAGGCCACTGCCTCTCTCGAATTCCCACTACCTGCTGCTCCACTATGTGCAGCATCCATGTCTATGGATCAGGAGGAGTTGACGCGTGGCGTTGATGGAATGTCGATAGCCACTGATGTGCACCGTTCCGAGCCTACGCGAGAAGATGGGCCTATCGACAGTCCCATATCATTTCCAGATCTGGATGAGCCTCTACCGCCTGTGCTTGAACCTGCGGGCATCTCGTCTCCTGCCCCCAGCTTTAGAGCACAATCACCCGAGCAGAGTGAGGACAATAGGAGTGGGGTTCTTCCGCTTTTCCTGCCGTCGCCGTCGGCATCACCTGCACCCCACTCTCAATTTCACCCGGAAACGGACGATGATGTTTCAATAGTAGAGCACATCTTACGTGATGGTTCGCTTTCTAAGAGTCGCGTAGACTTGGATGAGGATCATGCACGGACATCACTACGAAGTGTGAAGAGGAAGAAAGGTCAACACGTCTATGTGTTAGTACCACCGCCTCCTCCTGCGCTTAGGAGGGCTATCAAGAAACGAAAGCTGCAGGATCAAAGCATAGTCTCTGGCTCAGAGGAAGAGGAAGAGTGTACGAGTTTGTTCCAGTTCGGGTGATTTTTTCTGGCTTATGTTCGTTGCAGCCAAATACAATGATTTCGAGCAAGCCCTCATCGCGGACTGCAGAGTCCGAATGGTTGAGAGACCCTGCCAATGGAATGGGTGTGATGCTCTGATGAACAGTGGCGAGAACCTCTATTTGCATCTCCAGTTGCACGTGCAAGAGGCTAGCTCTCAGGTAGGTAGACACTCGATGGTAAGATGAGGCAACTCACCAACCATTTCAAGGGGCCTTTTTCATGCCGCTGGCAGTCGTGTCCTCGGAAATTCAAGTTGGCAGTAGCTTTGGAGAAACACCTACAGAAACATTCGTACTTCCCTCTACCATGTCCTCTTGCAAGTACGTGCGACCTGATAGTCTCACTCTATTCGATTGACCTTCCTCAGATTGTTCAGATGTTTTCGATAAACCAGTTGAGGTGATGGGACACGATCTGCAACACCAGCAACGGGAATCAAACAGGAAGTTAGAAATGAAACAGCCTCCAAAACCTCTTGTGCCAAAAATACCTCCTATGCTAGAACCTCCTCCCAAAAGTCTACCATCTTATCGTGTGGAACCGAGATACATTCGCCAAGCTCATATCCCACCTCAACGCCACGCCGTGATTGGTCCCTGGGTGAGTCTCATCAAAGACGTTTGTTGTACCTGCGCTATAATTGACATGATGATCAAGGTTCTTCAACACATATTCAGCCCTGTCGAACAAAACCTGAGAAAGCAGAACGCATCTATGCGACTCCGGTACCCGCGCCCTGACGCTCGTGCGGAAAACCTGGAAAACCTGAGGGCAAGACCTGACGAGTATGACTTCTTGGCATCACTGTCGACATCGCCAACACGAACAATCCGATATGATGATCTTGATTCTGGGGGCGTATCACTGGCACTGTTTGACGGACTCACGCTCTGGGGTACAGATTCAAATAGCCGTGGAGAAGAATCGAAACCCAAAGGGGAGGGCTCTGATCCGACAAAAGACATGGTGATCAAGGTGCTAGAGGGAGGTGCATCCAGTTCTGTACCCGTGGAAGGATCTGGCGATCTACCAATGGGCGAGGTCTCAACTACGATGGGCGGGATGGATGGTAGTCACTGGACTACGGAGGGCGCCGTAGGGGAAGAAGAGGCTGTGATGATGATGCTATGGGATTGATGTCGTTGTTAGTGCACATGCATGGTCCTTGAGGGCCTCTACATATTATTATCATTGTTTGGATGACATTTGTGGACAATGCTGCTGCATGTAATTAGGACGAGGAGTTGAAAATAATTTTGACCATAAGCTTATTTTGGCAAATTTCCCTGGTGATGAGAAGCACGATCGCAATCTGAAACCGAGTTCTAGGCGTCACTACTTTGGCCGCGTTATTCTCCTACACTCTCCCGCCTGTACATTATGATCGAGCCCGTTGGTACACATGGTGAGCTCGACACCACGCTTTTCTCTAGATACATGGTCGTTGACCAGCTCACAACAGTTCCGACCTTTATTTCGTCTCGTTCTGCCGATGTTATCCTGTCCGACATTCGTCCTACTAAACTAACTCCCGACGCTCTCAACTCCATAAATGCCCTACTGGACGAGTTACTCTATAGCATACTTAATGCAGCTCGGTCGTTCAGCCCTTCCCGGCTGAGGACCGCAATGCACAAAGTTCTACCAACCACCCTGGGCAAAGAAGCTATACTCGAGGCTGAGATGGAACTTAGAGCGTACTATCAGCGTACAGTTACGGCTGTAGGTTCGGGCTCGTCTAGCGAGGATGGCGTTTTCAATTTGCAGTGGGCATCCGAGGTACGTCTTATGGCTTTGTGTTACATTCACTCAAACCTCAACACTACTGTGTACAGCTTTTAAGACTTAAATGTGAAGCATATTCGACTTTAAGCGATACCGACGAGAATTCAGATGCCGAAAATCGTCTTAAGGAACGCATGCTTGCAGATGGTGTCCCTCCTCCCAAGCAGGAAGTTCTTTCACCAGCCTCACTCTATCTGACCGCCATCATTGAGTAAGCACCCTCTGCTGTTATTCAGAATTCTCGACCTGATAACCTCTCTCGTTAGGTCCATATGCGAGTGAGTCTTGTATTCAAGTTCTTTCGAAAGTGATGTACCTGGTCCTGAGCTCATCCACATGACAGGCACATTCTGTCAAACGTGGGACGTGTCACGTCACGAGACAGTAGCCGAGCAACAGCCAACTCTCAAGATTTATTCATTGCACTTTGTGAAGACAGTACGATATATGGGTTTTTCAAGAACATGAAGGGTTAGTTCATTTTTGTCCGAAAACTGTTCGGCACATTGATGACGTGTTTCATTGCTTCTAGTCTACGGACAAATTGAGACATTGTCAAAATTACCGAAACCGAGACGGAGTAAATCTTTTACCCGAGAAAAGTTGTCGGGTGCGACGTCCCCGGCGTCCTCTCGCGAGGGAGATGCATCCCGAAAGGACAGCTCGCGCCATCGCATGTCGTCAGAATCATCTAATACTGGACCCGCCATGGTTGTGGGCTCCAATCATCACTCTGCGAGATCATCTATCGAGAAGGCACGCGCGATTAAAATATTTAGTGGCAACAGCAATAGAGGATCAAATGACCATCCAAATGGAACTGACTCTGTAATTGGTCATAGGAAGACAGATTCGTTAGTGAGCGCGAATGCGAAGCAATCCATCCATAGTGGGGACAGGTCTCCCATCTCACCAACATTCTCCGTGCGACTTCTATTGCTTCTCCATTATGGATGCGTTGACTCATAATGCGTTCTAGGAGGATCGATCACAAGAATTCGATGACATGATGCGATCAGGGTCAACCATGAAGGTGTCACTCACTCCGGATAGGCTGCGGACGATGGAGGTATATAAGGTTCCTTATCACGAAATTTTACGGATTGGTAATGATTGTTTGCCTAGGCTCTTAACAAAGAGAAGGCACGCTTCAACAGTAGGAAAACATCCCTCCAGTCATCCCACAAGGACTCCATCTCGTCCGAAGTATTACTAGCACCCACTGCGCCTGACCAGCCAAAGCGGACGACGAGACCATCCTTGCGGCACGTTGACTCTATTCATGAAGACGACGAAATACAGCCCATAACGAAACCCCCTCCAACCTCACGCCCTCGACAGCTCAGTGCCGCTACTGCTTCAGGATTTAGTCCACCCTCTTCCACTCGCGCTCGCTCTGCCTCTTCCGCTGATCCCATGGTGCTAAAGCCTACCTCATTTCCACCACCAAGGCTGCCGCATTCGAGCCTTGGTTCGTCCTTGAAGCTACCGAACTTGACACCAAGCAAGGTACAGCAGAAGCGAACAAAGCCCGTCCCTCATGGATTGGACGTCAACCAGTCACGACCTCCTCGTACTCACACCGTCGCGAGAAATCGAGAGTCACTTGATCTTGATGATATCATGGGTGGTTCGGATAACGAGGATGAGTCAGAGAAGCTGAAGAGTACGCCGTATAATCCGCAGAGAGGCATGTCAGCAAGCGCTAGAGAGTTGATTGAGTTTCTCGCCGAGGGCCCACCAGAACCTCCAGCGACTTCCCCAACCAATACTACCTCAGGATCTCTTTTGACGCCAAAAAAGACCGGTCGCCTGCAGCGCATGATTTCTAAAATCACCCTCAACGGCAACGAGAAGGTTCGTTCCGACAATGAATCTGGTAAAAGCTCCCCCCGGAGGGCAGACGCTCCCACCCCTCTTCTACCCAACAAGTCCCTGACGAATATCAGCTCCCTTGCGAACAAACCCGTTCCGCCTCGATATCCCACTGATTTACCCTCTGCCACATCATCAGATTCCCGCAGCTCTGTTGATAATGCACTCTCAGATCATCGGGTTCGGAAACAATCTTTTTCACGCAAACCAGTGCCTCCATTCGATCCCAAAACAATCTCACCAGACTCTCTTGTCCCTACATCGGCTCCTGGCATGGTTGCGGTGGATGTTGGCTCCCCTGTACCTCCCGTGCCCACCAGTTTTGCAGACCCAACCACTTCCAAACGTGTATTTGAGCATGATTCCATCAGCAAACGTGGTTCTGATGATAATTCGTCGGTCGTAGCACGTGTGGAAGCCCCTGCTCGTTTGAGCTCAGAGTCGAAGGCGCCTATAGTGCAAGCACCAGAACGTTCCTCTTCCAGAGTCGTTCTCTCTCACCCTGCCAAACGTTCAGCGCAGTTGCCCCCCGCTACATCTTCACCTTCCATCCCGCCTTCTGTTATTGACCATGCTCATGAAATGCGGCGAACGCTCTCGCATGCAACGAGCGCAACCGAATGTCGTCTGCTCATAGATATCTTCTTGGCTCGGGCTGGTTTGGTGGCTGATTCGTCAGACCTTCAAGCTCTAATCCGCGCCCCGCTAACCCCCGAATCTGCTGCAAAGGAGTCTCAGATGGAGAACGCCATTGTTCAGCTATTACTGGGTGGCGATGAAGAGTCTTCAGATCCGCCAGTCCAGTCTGAATCATGATCCACGCAGCCTCATACCCGTTTCAAGATTCGAAATTATTATGGATACAGCCTAATGATACCCAGCTCTCTTCACTCGATTTTCCGTGTAGATCTATCAACTACTCATTTCTGTCAACTCTCGTTCTCGTTATCACTGTCAGCAAGCTGATAGTAGGCCCTTTGTTCACTTGGTATCCGTAGCCTAATGTTATTAACGATGGCCATGTATGATCTCTGAGCCACGAAAGCGATAGTAAGAATATTGATCTGGGTGGACGACAGCTGTTGTCATCGTACTTCCAATGAGATAGCAATGCCCATGGCAGCTAGCTCGGCGCAAAGATAGCGGAACACGTAGGGGACCGCCACAACATCGAGATCACCACCTTTTGAAGAACTGCGCAGCACGTTCGATGACGGTATAGCCACCTTCACACCTGGCAACAGACTCCGATCGGGATTCTGTCCCGTGGCCAGAGCCTGGCGAGCTCGTTCGTCATCTTCCTCGGCAACTGCGCGGCACACTCTGCAGTACTCTCCACCTGGACCACTTGCTTTCATCGTGCCAGTAGATGACTCGCCCAAGCTAATGTCATCGTAACCAAGGGATATGAGACTGCCGCAGGTCCGACAGACCCATGCAGTGGAGTAATCCGAACAATTCATTAACCGGTCCTGGAGAAGGAACGATGTCCCATGAGCGATCAGAGCGTCGCGTTCCATCTCCCCAAATCGGATACCGCCAGCACGCTTGCGGCCCTGTTCTGGTGATTAGCAAACAGACAGACCACATATAACAGCTTCCCTACCTTGACTGGCTGACGTGTCACGGGGTCAACCGGGCCTGTGGTTCTGACCTGGAATTTGTCTAAAACCATGTGCCGCAGACGTTGGTAGTAAACAACGCCGATGTAGATATCCGCGGCGAACTCTTGCCCAGTGATGCCGGAGTACATGGGCTCGTTACCGTAGTAATTATAGCCAGCTGCTAATAGCTGTTCGCCAAAGTAATCAATCGCTCTGTCTTCTTCAGAGAACCTGGATGCCGTCAGTTAGCGTCAACAGGAGCAGTGAAGATTTACTGGAAAGGAGTTGCATCTTGTGCCAGGCCGTGCATAGCGCCAGCCTTACCAGCCATGCTCTCCACTAACATGCCGATGGTCATACGACTTGGGAACGCATGCGGATTGATGATCACATCAGGTTGCATTCCGCTCTCCGAGAAGGGCATGTCAACAGTGGGCCATTTTTGTGAGCATACACCCTTCTGACCATGACGAGACGAAAATTTATCTCCGATGACGGGAGAACGAGTTATGCGGAAAGTTACATGCAATTTTTGCAACTCCGTGTCTCCAGCATCACCACCTTGAATTCCGTCAACAGCTACCCGGATGAATCAGGCGAAGACCATACCCAACATGCGCACTCCATCCACGATTCCTTGTTCATCACCCTTGTACTTGACGAACCTCGTGCGCCCAGTAATCTCATCGATGTAAGCGGCTATTGGATCCCCAGAGTCCACTTTTGTGCCGATGAACGGCAGGCCATCCTTATCTAAAAAATGACAACAAGTGTGCTGCTCATTGCCTTCGGCCGTTCGAACATCGTGACCAAGACCAAAATGCAATGTAGGGGATGCTGATGATTTAGCGGCCCCTCGCATCTCCTTTAGATCGATTATCTGAGATTTGTAGACCGTTCCGTAGCCGAAGCCCCGTTCATGAGCGGATTTGTTCAGGATCATGGCGTCCTCCATGTCGTAACCGGTGTAAGAAATGACAGCAACGATAGCGTTGGTGCCGTTTGGGAAGGAGTCCATGGCGTAAGTGTTGTGTAGATGTGGTCGAACAACGGGAGTTTGGCCAGTCTGTAACCGGTAGAGCTTGTTGTCCGTTCTGTGTTGTAGTGCGGTAGATGGGGTACCCATGGTTTGTTTACCCATCTTGAGACACGAAGTCAAGCTGAGGTGATGGTTATCGCGTACTGTAACTTACCTGACACTGATAGATATTTCTAGGACTCTACACAGCAAATAAGTAGCAGCCTACAGAGTTCGTTCTTGTGCGTTACCTGATTGAAATCCGAGAACGGCGTCAAATTAGCCAAGATGGACAAAAAATTTGTCGGCGCATGTTCCACGTGTGTTGAGACATCTGGCTCGACCTCGTCAGGTTTGATTGCGATGTTCATGTACACCTGTTCGAATGATCCAACTTGGTCGTCCTTTCCGTTGGCGATGAACTTCACAGGACGCATCATCCTTGCTCGGGTGGAAAACAAGAACAAACCTGGGTACTGTCCACCTTTCGATTCGGGAACGAAACCGATCTCTAGATCAAGGGGAACCTTGTGTCGACCCTCGGTTTTCCATATCCGCAGATTGGTGGCAAGCTGCTGAGCAACCGACTGTCTCGCCCAGCCGATGACGCGGCCATCAAGTTGAACGCAAAGGTTCTTTCGGCCATCTATTGAAGATGAGAAGGCCAGTGTCATGCCGTGAGCTGCCAGGAGTGCAGGGATCTCAGCAACGGAAAGAGGAGCTGTGACGATGCGGCACGTCCTCGATAGATGATTGAGCAGACCACATGGGGAACCATCAGGCGTGTGCACTGGACACAGGAAACCTGGATGATTGTCAGTAAGAGACCAGGATGAGTGGAGCGCACTACTTTACCCCAAGCTTCTGGTAATAACTTTCGAACGGTTGTTGTCTTGAGCTGGGCGAAGAAGGCACCACGATGGATACATCTAAAATGACTTATATACCTCATCCAGTTGAGTTTTTCGGCAACAATGGTGAATCCAGATGCTTGCTGCAAATCAAGACCTGACGGCGAGATCAGGTTACCAGTAGCCAAGAAACTTGACATCTTGACACCGATATCCCAGTTCACCTTAACGACAACCTTCGTAATATATCGTTCTACGAGTACCATCAGTTCATCGCAGGGTCGAAGCATGGCATTTGTGCGTACTATCAAGAAAATCGACTGGTGGTTCTTCCTTCCTGACGTCTGTCGCAATCTGGTTTCTCACTTGATTCAACGCTTCCTCAAGGCGCTCCTTGATGATCATGCCGTACAAGTAACCAGGAAGCAGTACTTCCTGGTGCTGTGGCGAATCTGGATTATCTGCGCAGCACGAGGAGGATACCACACTGTACAACTTTCGCAGCATGAATCTGCAGGTGGATGTCAGCATATATCAAGAAACAAAGAAAGCAGCGACGAACACTAGCATCCGGAATTTATCGCGAGCCAATTCAAGATGCACCAAAATCATCTTTTGGATTAACCAAGCCCCAAGAGCTTGGTTCGTCCAGTCTTCAGGCATGCCAAGAACGACTCGAAATTTGTCGCCCAAGTACTCTAGACACTGGTCACCAGTGTATAAGCTATACATCTTGAAACTACGCAGCAGAAGCTCAACGCGATCCGTTAGAAAAGTGTTTTCGTAATCTTGCATCATGATGTTGTCAAAAATTTCCCTATCAGAAGCCCCGATGAGGGCCTTGAGGATAAGCATGATCGGTATAACATATTCTTGTTTTCTCCAGCTGAATCGTAGCATTGCACTTCCGTTTGAGAGATAGTGGAGAGTATTGGTAACGCTGGATTGATCGGGGCGGACGCAACGAATTTGTACTGCATACTGCGTGTACGAAGGTCCACGGTTAGCGAAAGATGGGCGAAGCAGCGAAGTGACATGATTTCGACGGGGAAGGATCAAATAGCGAATTAACCGTTCGTTCCCATTGATGATGAAGTAACCGCCAAATTCTTCTGGCTCTTCATGTCGCCTCACAAGTTCTGCAGAAGGTAGATTACGGATATTGCACCGAACAGACTAGTGATGTCAGTCAGTTCATCGTCCAAACAGGCATATAATGAATGCTTACCCGAACCATGATCGGAACTAGACCACAGTCCCGCATTACAAATTGATCGGGATGTATGTTCCCATTGATGCTCCAGCAGACCTTTGCTTGCATACGTCCCCGATAAGAGGTCAAGCGCTCACGAGCCTGTCATGTGCGTCAGCTTTAGAGCACCCGTCTTCCACCCCGTAGAGCTTGGGTTTATGTCACGTTCGACGGAAGCAACTTACCTCCGTAGGAAATATCTTGCGCTCGGTGCTCCATGTGTCTCTGTCTGGAACTCTAGGAGGGGCTATAGATACCTCTTCTATCCATACTATTCCATGCGATGAATACTGTGTACAGATAAGAGTCAGATGCACCACTTACTGCTCAGTCTATTGCCCCAACCACGTTGACCACTCTCTGTCCCAAGCTCGCCGCTGCCATCGAATACGACGCGTTCGCCTATGTCCTTCAGACCTAAAGACAATAGTCCTCGACCATCTCCGTCTCCCTTTGGCAGTCCAGAATCATCGAAGAGGGCGTTGAAGGATTCGATATGAGGCGTGACAAATTCATTGAGGATCGGATACGTTGAGCCTGTTTTTGGTGGATTTTTGAATGACTCTTCACGCTGGATGGTGTTAAAAGTAGGCTGCTGCCTTGACTTCTGTGAGCCGTCGGGCATAATGTTTGATTGACTTACTTCCCCTGGCTTTTCTCAGTCCACACCTCTGGCCAAATTTTTGGCTGAATAAGGTTAGTTATTGCCGTGAGATATAACTTCTAAATGTGTGCATGTCGGACCTTCGATATTTTAAACTCCGCATCCTACTCCTGATGTCGACGGCACCAGCGACAAACGACTACAGGCTCTTTCTTCAGATATGTTCGGAAGTAACACTGTGCAATCTTCCTGGGCAAATCCTCAACAGAACCAGGGTCAACAGCAGAGTTCTGGTTTTGGTCAGCCTAGTGGTTTCGGAACCGGAGCAGGTAAGCAAGTCATTTGCCTGTACAGCGTTTTCCGCACCTATTAATCGCCGAACAGGCTTTGGATCAACAGGTGCATTTGGTCAGCCCCAGCAGCCCCAGACCAACCCAATGTTTGGCAATTTAGCGAACCCAAGCACGGGAACTTCAGCATTTGGTGTGTCAAATCGCGTTTATATTGTATTCCTCGTGATTGAATCATATTCGACGCAGGCGCATTTGGCCAGAATCCCCCACAACCAGCTGCGGGCACTTCAGCATTCGGGGCTCCAAAGCCTGCCACGGGCTTATTTGGAGGGGGAGGCACCTCAGCTTTCGGAAGTGGCAGTAATACTTTTGGCTCAACAGCTGGGACGGGGACCACGGTTTTCGGATCCAATCCTAACACTGGGGGTGCGTTTGGTACTTTTGGACAGAATAGAGCCACCACTGGTTTTGGTGTTACCTCTCCAAGTAAGCGCTCTTTTCTTTTTATGAAATCACTGAAAGTAGCTAACGCCTTCTTCAGCCACTGGCAATGAAACTACTGCGCCTGTAACAACAGGCACATCGAATCCTCCCTACAGTTCTTTCGGTGAAAAGGACCCAACTTCAACGTCTACCCTGCAATACCAAACGATAACAGCTATGCCTGCCTATCGAGGGACGTCGCTCGAGGTAATTGGTTGTCACTTGGATGTAATTTCTCGCTTAACAGTCTTGAAATCTTATCTAGGAGCTTCGTTATCAAGACTATCAACAGGGACGGAAGACTGCAGGGGCATTCGGTCAGCCATCCTTTAGTGGCACAACCACTACCCAACCAACGAATTTATTCGGAGGTGCACCTGCACAGCCTGCAAGTACACCCATGTTCGGCGGTGGCGCCAGCGCGGGGACAGGCACGTTCGGAAGCACGGCAACAACAGGTAATCCTGGTACTGGCTTTGGAGCTTTCGCACAACCCCAGCCTACGCAATCGGCGACTGGTACTGGAACGGGAATATTTGGGTCAGCCTTTGGTCAACCCCAACAGCAGCAGCAACAACAACAACAACAGCAACAACCTTCAGGCTTTGGTTCCTTCGGGCAGCCACAGCAGCCAGCCGCAACTGGGACTAGCATTTTTGGTTCAGGTGGTGGTACTGCATTTGGGCAGCAGAACAAGCCCGCCGCTGGCTTCGGGAGTGGTGCCTTCGGGACAACAAGTAGGATACTTGCCGCTGTCGATCTCATACCTTCTAATATTTTACAACAGCAGGTGGCGCGTTCGGTTCTACAGGAACTTTTGGACAGCCAGCCAGCCAGCCCGCTGCAGGTACCACAAGCATTTTTGGCCAACCTCAACAGCAGCAGCAACCTGCAACTGGGAGCACATTCGGTGGTTTTGGTACATTACAACGTACATATTATAAGAACAATACAATACTGACTTCGACCCTTAAGGTTCGAACACAACTGCCAAACCATCGATTTTTGGTCAGCCTGCTCAAAGTGGCACAACGTCCACCGGCTTTGGCGCGTTTGGCAATCAACAGCAGCCACAGCAGCAACAACCTCCGCAGCAACCTCAGCAGCCGCAAGCGGGTAGCATATTCGGCAACACGGGTGGTAGCCTATTTGGCCAGCCCCAGCAGCAGCAGCCGCAACCTCAACAGACTGGGTGTAGGTTTTTCTTTTTCCCACTCGTTCATCTTGGTGATATTTTTCACAAATAGTATTCGGTCCTACCACAGCCCAACCTCAAGGTGGCCTATTTGGAGGTCCGGCGACGGGTGGTTTATTTGGGAACGCCCAACAAAATCATCAGCACCAGGCTCTACAGCCTCCTCACCAGGGTGGGCTTTTTGGACCCAAGCCAGCCACTGGTGGTGGATTATTTGGAAATACATTTGGTCAAACGGGCACGACGGGAGCAATCGGCTCTCAACCCCAAACGAATCTTTTCGGGCAGCCCGCAGGGCAAGCAGCGAACCAGCAATCAGCAGCTGGGACGAACGCGTTCGGCACATCCTTGTTTGGCCCCAAACCTGCTGCACCGGGGCTTGGCACCTCGACATCAACGGGTGGCTCATTATTTGGAAATGGACAATCATTGTCTAGTCTAAATGCCTCTGCTACTGTTCCTGGAGCACAGGGAACTTTGTTCGCATCCATCGCCGAACCTCTATCTCAGAACCTGCCAATTTTCTCGATGCTTCCCCCTGGCCCACGTGCCGTAGGCCTTGACCAACAACCCAAAAAGAAACCCGGCTTTTTCGTCGATGTCCCTACACGTTCGCCTGTTCCATATTTGCAGCTCGGCTATACCCCCGCTAATTCGAAGCTGCGAGGCTTTGCGACATCAACGTCCGGGGCTGCACTCGGGTCGAGCACAAGTCCCTTCGCCACTTCGTTGACGAATGGGAAATCCAATGCGTTGGCACTTAGTCGCCTTGATGGGAAGGGTCCTGATGGATTGTTGGGGAGAAGCTCCACTCCATCTTTAGGAAGTGGGGGGCGTCAAAGCGTGAAGAAATTGATACTGGATAAGAAAGTTGAGCCTGCAGACCTCTTCAGTCAATCTGGTTCGCGCGCTAGTCCTAGCAGAGTAACGTTCAGCCCTGCCCTTAGCCAGGCTGCACGCGAGAAGGAAGTTGCAAGAGAGAAAGAAGCTGCCGTCAGTGCGACATCTGCCGCCCCTCAAGTGGAGACTCCAACACCTATTGTTCGCAAAGTTCCTGGCCGCTTTTCTGCACAGAGCACCATCAACGTGTTGGGCTCCCAACCAACCTCACCTGCAAAGGAGCCTCCAGCACCAGCAGCATTGCAACATGGTAGCTACTGGGTGAAGCCTGCCCTCCCGACCCTCGTCAACCTTGGTTACGAGGACCTAGTGGCATTCAAGGATCTTGTCGTTGGGCGCGTCGGCTACGGCGAGATTCAATTCCTGGAGCCAGTCGACCTCACTAATCTTCCAAGACTTGGCGCTCTCCTGGGCGAGATCGTCAAGTTTGACGATAAAGAATGCAGCGTTTACCCGGACACTGATGATGCAGACAAGCCTGCACCGGGCTCGGGGCTCAACGTCCGTGCTCGCATTGTTCTTGTCAGATGCTGGGCGACGGATAAAGCGACCCGCGAACCCATCAAAGATGAGAAAGATCCTGGTGCTGTCAAGCACCTGAAGCGTTTGAAGACGATCAAAGAGACCCACTTTGAGGGCTTTGACATTCGGGAGGGAAAATGGACATTCAGCGTGGATCATTTCTGAGCATGGCTCCACGAGGTGTTGATTCTCCGTTTACATACCTGCGCGGTGCAGTACTAGTAGTATTCCTTTCCATATCTTAAGTGTTGTCTATGCCAAAAGTGCTGCTATTAGTTTAGGCAGTTAGGAATACTCTGTATGCAAGTAGATAGCTTTGAATAATAACAAACTCCAGATGCGGACGATGATGATATCACTTTGCGCGCGGTTGAAAGGCATGAAATTAGTACCAACATTCCAACCAAGTTAACAACTTCCATCATCGTCCCATCATGTTCAATGTAAGCACAGGTTGTAGTACATTGCCCGAAATCATGCTGACCGCGTTTGACAGAAACTCGACAGCGAGCATAAGGGTGAAAACGCGGCCATCGCGCGCGGTGCCATAGAGGGCGCACTCACAGGTTCAGCAATCATAGCACCGACATGGTACCTGCTGAATCGAAGATGGCCCGCTTTTCGTGCCTTGCCAAATACGGTGAAGACGCTAGGTGCTATCATCGTCATAGTGCCCTTAATCTCCATAAGGGCTGAGCACCGCGGGCTAGACTTTCATCGCCGGCATTGGTATGTCGGATGTTTTATTGTGGAGACATCGTCTAACCTGGACTTGTCTAGGACGGGCATTGAAAAGACAGAGCTGGAGAAGGAACGAGAGGAGGAGCGGAGGAGGTGGGCTTCGTTGAACACAAAGGACAAATTAGCGGAGTGGACAGCTCAGCACCAGCTCAGCGTTATTGTTGGTAGTTGGGCCCTTACTATGGGTCTTGTCGGGAGTAAAGTTATGCGTGACCCGTGCGTTTTCCTTTATGTGGTTTGAGCTAGGCTGACCAAGGCTGATGGCAGCTTGATCTCTATGCCCAACAAGGTATGGTGAACTCTGGTTGCTTCAGTCACTGCTTGTTTTCGTACTGAACCTGTTATATCATTGGGTCAGATTGTTCAAGTGCGGCTCTGGGCTCAGGGGCTTACTATCGGTGTCATCATCGCAACAGCCGCTCTGACACACTCCCAGCGCGCACGGGCGGCCAACATGAGGAAGGTGTGCTTCTTTGCTTCTTTCCCCTATTTTTCGTCGTCGAGACTTCTAACGCTTCATTAGCACTCTCCAGATCATACTTGGGTCTACCTGGTATGAATTTTTCTTTTCATTTTATACATTGTGTTGACTTCAATCCTAGCTGGACGAACAGCGCATTGAGAAGGAACGTGCACAAAAGGCTTAGTATTTGTCCTGTCCGTGGTTTGCTTGCATCCTGAAGTGTTCATCTTCTCTGTTGTATCAATACGCAGCCTGTTTCCTGTGCAGAGGGTCTGACTTCAGTGGGGTCAATCAATCATTTCATTTCGGTGTTCTTCAATCCAATACAGATCCTGGTTCATCGGAAGTTGATTCACGCTGAGCCTGCAAGAAAAATGAAGCTCTATATCCCAAGGAACCGTGATAGATATAGCGACAGACGAGGTAGGTTCATGGGTAAAGGGCAAGAATACCATGAGGATATAAACATGATGTACGCCAAGGTGCCAGGAGGGACAGAAGGTCGATCCATGCCTTTATGCTCCATAGAAACGCCATGCAAAGTATGCTCCCAGTAGGGTCAATGGGACAAAGTACATCAAGCTGCAGAAGAGGTTAGTTCTGAAGCAAACGCGCGTGCAAGGAAACCTACTTTGAACCCTGCTCGACGGCGTTAGAAACTGAATCGCTAGAGCCGGGGGTCTTGGTATCGCCGATTTGAAGAGCCTGATAAACCGAGTTAGTAGGGTTCAGATTGAAATCGTGGCGCATCTTACGCCATCCTTCTCAAAACTTCCAACAAGGAGGGGAGGGAGGAGGTCGCGGGCCTCGTCAGAGTGGCCAACATCTTCAAAAGCCTGGGTTGCATCTTTGCCTGTAGACGGCATATCTTTAGCCCGGGATTAGCCGCCAAATTTCACGGGACACATACCAGCTTCAGCCAAAATCACATCGTCACCTCCTGGATGCTACAATGAAAGGCCATCATCAGGGAATAGTTCAGTATCAATCCCGGTAGCTGAATACCTCGTCTATGAACTTAGTCACATCGTACACTGTTTAACACGTCACTACGTAGAAACGGTTTGACAAGCTCCCTTGTACTCACCTTCTCCGTGGAGAAGAACATAGAGGCTATCCTTGGTAGAGTGTGCCTTGAGCTCTTCGTATGTGACAACCTTGGCCATTGCAAGTCCTGTTAGTTGCAAACGACAAAGACGGGGATGACTATGAGACTATGAAGCAAACAGGAAGTAACTCAGTGTTTGAATGGTAATCCATTGTATAAAAACTCGAGATATTTTCTCACACCAATCAGAATCTCACCGTTTGAATAACTAAATATGTCGCGATTTTGCACCAAATCATCACTTATCTATGATTCTGCACCAATTTTGACATTTGACCCACATACACTGGGGGCAGGAACCAATTTGCCCATGGGAAAATACTTCGGCTGTACCTTGTCTTGGGGATGTTACAGACCTCCAGCACCGCTTGGCAAGGTATCTTCTGCTCGTATATATGGCCATCACACGTTTGATTCAAACGTCCGGTACTGCAGTCTCCCTCCGTCCACCATCATCCCCTAACCCGCGCACTCCGGTGCCAGGCCCAATCGTAACCGCATGAAGTCTGCCTGCACATCCAGAAGCCTTACCCAGAGCTTGACCTACTTCCGCCCAGTCACCTCAGAGCGTTTGTTAACCGCACAAGATAGAAAGTGATGTTTTTATTAACAAAAAATTGTGGAAGGCGATTTAAGAAGAATACAAGGAAATTTGATCACAACATAAAAAGACAAAGCAAATGTGACTGGCAAACAAATTAAGATGCACTTGTCCAACTTCGACGATCGCGAACGATACCGAAACGGACAACACGTCGAAGTGATCATTAATATTGCCGTTCGAGTTTCCACGAGTGCGAGAAGGTTGTCCTATAGTAGTTGCGAGGGGCATACCCATTTTGATCGGGAAAACAAGCGCACGGCTGTGGATGATGGCGGTAGTATCTGCGCAGGCTTGTGTTTTGGAATACCAGGCGATGACGATGACGATAAGACACAAGCAGTACAATGTGACTGCGTGTCCGGCGTTGATGGTGGTATGATGTAGAGTAAGTTGGGTGAAGGAAATGCGGGCTTTGGCAAAGGACAACGGTGACCATACGAGGGTATAAGCAAACCTTCGATCACCGGAGAAGGACAAGGGCAACCAACTTGAAAGTGACGGACGAGTGCGGTGGATGGCAGCGAAATTTGACCTGAGAGTTAGATGAGCGCGGGTAGCGGGTATTCTGAACAAGCAAAGTGATGGATAATGAACAACCTGAGTTGTTTAGGTGGCGCCTCGTCCGTCCGCGTCGCAGAGCGCCATTCCTATACATATTACTCGAGGGAAGCTGGCGAGGTTTTCGAGGTCTTGTTCTCACTGCACATACTTTGGAGAGCCGATGTACAATGACATCGTGGAAGAAATGGATTGTATAGATTCTAGAATGTATATTCGCATCGGTTTAGTACTCGAATGACCACAGTTATTTACTGCACAGACAGCTGGACATTCAAGCGTGGAACCAAGCACGCTCTAATAGCTAAATCTTCCACATCATCAGTGTAGGGACGAAAGCACTGTGAGCCATGTCCCTAGGCATTGGCGAGTGGAGGTCGCGCATGAAATCGATCTAAGTCTACACCAAGTCACTTCAACGATGCCAGTATGGTTTGGCGTAAACTCCGGTCGAAATCGTCTGCGAATAAGATACGAGCGACAAGAAGGCGTTGACAGCGGTAAATGTCGATAAAAACTGCCACCTAAGGAAGTAAAATTTGGACACTGGACAACCTTCGTTATAACAGCAACGCCTTGTAAAAAAAAAAATATTAAATCAAGTTTTGGATCTCCGATTCACTCCGCACTCGGGCCGCACCGAGGAGTGTGGGACACCTCTCTTGACCGCTCCTTCAACTCTCCCGCAAGACGTCGAACCATGGCTTATGATGATGAGCACGCTGACATTCTTGGCGGCCCCATCTTGCAGATACCAAATACTGGTATTCTAGGTCAATGGTCCCAGTATTCGATTCTACTCAGGGCTAGTCTCATCCTAGCACTTGGCCTATTGGTATCACTCATCTCAGTACGCGCCTGGGACATATGGAAAAAAAATCAGGAATTGGGCTACAGAAAGTACGTCATTCTTTTCACATTGCTTTAAGCTTTGCTTATGACACGTATGACAATCAGAGCGATGCGTCGCAAACATGGAATCCCAGACTCGGACTGTCGTCCCTTTGCTGTAGCATATGCTGCGGCCACCCGGGCGCGCGCTGAACGTGAGGCTCAGGACAGACTACAGGCCAATAAGGTCACGGAAGAGCTTCCGGCGATAAATAATCAGGTTCCGTTTTCAGACGCGCATGGATTAAGGCGAAGGGCGGCCGAACCTGGTGTGTGGAACTTTTCATGATTCGTCTGTCTCGATCTGATCGGCATATAGCTACGAAGCCACATGCTAATCAATCCCCTGTCACAAGGCGGGCCAATTCTGGCTTTGATCACAAGCCCAACGGATTTGACTTTGCGCACCGATATAATCCTCGCCTTCGAGATGACCTTCCTCTCTCGGGAGTGTCCCTAGCGCCTGGAAAACGATCTTCCTATCGTCGTGCTAGCAGAAAGGATTTCGTTTTCGACACGAATGCGGCAGTGGAAGGCAAGAAACGAGCCTATGATAATGAAGGCAATCATGGGCCTGAAACATCAAAGAAGTCTCGTGTGGATAGTGATGAACTCATTGACGACGATGAGGAACTTGAATTGCTCGAGGAAGAGGACGAACTAGAGCCCGCTCAGCGGGGATCAAAACGAACTTTTGACTCGGATGAGGAAGCCGATTATATGCGCACCGATGGTCGCGACAAGCGCCCTCGAAATATGTCGCGGGCTCAGACACCTGAAGATCAGGAAATGGAAGATGTCGAGGACGATGTCGCTGAGTTGCACCCAGTTCCTCGTGGGAAGAAGCGTGACCGTGCTGAGGCTGGCTCGACATTCGGCGGTGATGATGAAGAGGAGGCACTAGATGAACACGATGATAGGTCTCACCGTCATCGCAAGCGTCGCACGGTTCGGCCAAGAAAATCAGATGGTTCGTCTCGCGGTAGGAAGCGCGATCGTGATCCTGAATCCCCAGCAAGCGAGGGCAGTATTGGAGGCTCTCATCAGCACAGTGAGCGCACGTCCAAGAAGAAGAAAGGCGGCAAGAAAGCCTCTTCTGTGGCAGTCAGCGATGCTCTAGACAGCTCGCAGGATCCCCTCTGCAAAGGTAGAAAGATTGGTGAGGAGTGGGAATCAAATGGTGTTCAATACAAGGTCGGGAATGAAGGCGAGCGGCTTCGTCTCACTTTGGTGAAAAAGGCTCGGAGCAAATATTCGATGGTAGGTCGCAGTCCCTTTGTCGGTGTGCGTGTGACGCTAACCGAAACACAGCCCAGAGATTCTCAGCACCCAGATCGACAGGCTAATATGGAGATTTACGTGGAAACTTGGCTGACAGACGAACAATACAAAGACGCTGAGGAACGGCAGGAACTTGTATGGCAAGAGACGCCTAGAGCCTCGATTGAGCCTAGCACCCCCAGTGAAGCTCCCGTATCACCGACAAAGACGGGTAAGGACCTACTGTGGGATTCGATGAAGAACAGCCCCGTTTCTAGTCGTGCGTTTCGCCAGTCATTAACCAATGGCTCAGCCCGGGTGAATCCATTCAAGCAGCCTTTGCCGCAGGCTACAACTGGTCGACGTGTGGCCTCTTCAAATATCCATACTCCGCCATTAATTCCTGGTGTGGCCGAGGGTCCATCTCGTCCTGGGTTCCGTGCATTCTCAAAATGGGAGAAGCAGGATCTTGAAGCTGAGGCGATGGCGAGGATGCGTGCACGGATGCTGGAGCAGAAGAAAGGAGTGACTCCGCAATCAAAGGTCTTTGACCTTCCGACCAGTGCCACAGCGCCTGAGCTAGGCCCTAAAGCTCCGGCCGCGCCCATCATTACACTTACCCCACCCCCTGCTGCATCCACGTCTGGCGGCACTGAGGCAAAGCCGGCACCATCGTTATTTTCATTTGCTAATATCTCAACGAGCACGGACGCCTCAAAGTCCACCGCTCCTGCTGCGTCTTCCACACCAGCAAGTGTTACGCCTCCGGCCTCAGCTCCAGCTGCCAACAAATCCAGCCTATTCCCTACCTCATCTACTCCACAAATAGCCTCCGCAGCGCCGGTGTCCTCATTTGGACCACCCACGGCACAACCCTCTACCACCACTGCCACCAGCACTATCGCACCTACTACATCGTCTGCACCCTCTATACCCAACTTTTTCGCCAAGCCAGCTGCACCATCGACTCATGCGCCTGCGGTAACCGCAGCTCCTTCATTTTCTTTTGGTCCCACGCCTGCACAGCCGCTGTTTGCTGCACCTGCTTCCGCATCCACCAATCCCTTCCCTGCGCCTGCAGCATCAAGCACGGAAACCAGTAAACCGGCACCATTCCCCTTTGCAAAGCCTGGTTCACTACCTTCCTCGACGCCAGCATCAACATCGGCACGGGCTAACCCACCGTCGATATTTGGGGCACCTTCAAGCAATGCTGCCCCGGCTTCTGCTCCATCAGCACCTGCCCCGCTGAAGTTTGATTTTGGCAAAAAGCCTGCTGCTACATCCCCCCCTACCACAACTGCTCCCGATGCCGCAAAGCAGACCGGCCCTTTATTCTCCTTCTCGGCGGCTACTACCCAAGCCAGCTCTTCGGGAGCGAGTTCACCACAGAAGTTCCCATTCGGTCAGCCCACGTCGGCATCAGTATTTGGTCCTGGTGGCAATGTCACGGCTGCATCGAAACCTGCTGAGACTTCAGAAGTGCCTAAGCCTAAAGCAGCGGAGACTGAGATGCCCAAGTTTTCATTTGGTCCACTCACCGGTGGTTCAGCATTTGGCTTTACAGGTGCTTCATCGGCACCCAAGTCAACGCCAAGCTTTGGAGCACCGTCAGGAACATCAGCCTTTGCCACAGCTCCATCATCCGGTGGTGACGTGAAGAAGACGGAAGCGCCATTATCAATCTTTGGCGCCGCAAATGCTACTAAGGAAGATGGAAGCAAAGCCAGCACTTCTGCACCCGCAGTCTTTGGTGGTTCCGCCTTTGGTGCAAATGCACACAGCGGCTCGAGCAATATCTTCGAGAAGTCCAGTGCTCCACAGCCCAGTGGCGACGCAAGCACGTCTACATCGACTCCAAAGAGTGTATTTGGCGATGCCACGTCTAGCAATGTATTCTCCACAACTCCTGCCGGTTCTCCTGCTGTATTTGGCAGTACCCAATCAAGCACTCTCACGTTTGGCAATGGGTCAACCAAACCTGCAGATAGTGCAAAGCCGTCTCCATTTGCTCCTCCATCAACCAATACTGCCTCTTCCATCTTTTCGTTTGGGAAGAAGGAAGACACCACAACGCCTTCTTCATCCGGCACCACTACTTCCACTGCACCTGCATTATCGACGCCTGCGTTTGCATTTGGATCTTCTGTGTTCGGTCAACCTTCCACGGGTACTTCAAATGGGCCAACGCAACAGCAATCGGTATTTGGAAAGCCGTCGGCACCTACGCCCAGTGCGTTTGGCTTCGGCAGTGGGACCAGTGGGACTGGGACTGGGACTGGAAGCAGCACATTCGTTTTTGGAGGTCAGCCCGGAGGCCAAAATCAACAGCAATGACGCAATTTCCATGTTTTTGTATAAACTCCAGTGGGACCGCATACGTGATCTTGTATAGCAAATACCTCTTTTTCTGTATTGCGTTCGTCCCGGTACTTTATAGGCATACAAGTATTGCATATCTCATTGCATGTCATCGTTTGTTTTTTGTACCATCACGATCCATGTGTTCGGGGCATTCCGCTTTATGATTGGAAGCTCCTGCATTCAGATACTTCTGCTTTAATGCTCACTTCTACCAGCATCGTATCTCATAGTCGCTGACGATTGCAACGACTGACAGTTCGCGCCTAGAGAGGCGAACAACCAACAATGTTACTTCAAAAAAATATGTCGAAAAAGAGTCAAAATGTATGACCACCGCAGGGGTCGAACCTGCAATCTCCTGATCACGTAATCGTAGTCAGACGCGATGCCATTTCGCCAGGCGGCCGTTGAAACAAGGGAGAATATGCATGCTATATACTGATAACATGACGAGATTACCATTCATTCATTCAACAAGGTTGGAATTACCGGACTCTACCATGTCCGTCCTGTTCGAAACATCTCTAGGCGACCTCGTCATCGACCTCGAGGTGGAACAGTGTCCAAAAACATGCGAGAACTTCTTGAAACTTTGTAAGGTGTACTACTATAATTTGAATGCATTCTTCAATGGTGCGCAATTCTTCCCTTCATTATTACCTTTTCCTTCAATGACAAGAATGCAGTATCCAAAGATTTCCTGGCCCAGGCAGGTGACCCCACTGCCACGGGAACGGGTGGGGAATCAATATGGTCCTACGTTGCCTCGCAAGAAGAGAAGGATGCCGCAGCCGACCGGTATTTTGCCCCAGAAATCGTTCCGAAGTTGAAGCACACACATAAAGGCACAGTGTCTATGGCTGTAGCACCCTCTGTGAGCGGCGAAAAAGGTGGTTGTGGCAGCCAATTCTTCATCACACTTGCAGACAACATAGACTATCTCGACGGGAAGCATGCAGTTTTTGGTCATGTTGTGGAAGGATTGGAAACGCTGGACAAGTTGAATGATGTTTTCACGGATCAAGATGGAAGACCATTCAAGGATGTGCGAATAAGACATGTCATCATTCTCGGTGCGTTAGCACCTAAGGGGACCCTGACGTCTCCATGTGCTGATTGACATTCATAGATGATCCATTCCCTGACCCGTCCAACCTAATTCAACCTCCGTCATCTCCCACTCGCCCCCCAGATAATTCTACCAGAATTGCGGAGGATGAAGACCCGCTTGCCACTCTTCCGGATGAGGAAGAGGAGCGTATACGCCGCGAAAAGGCCGCAGCAGCCTCTGCCCTGACACTCGAAATGGTTGGCGATCTGCCTTTCGCCAATGTCCGCCCCCCAGAAAACGTCCTGTTCGTGTGCAAACTCAACCCTGTCACACGAGACGAAGACTTGGAACTTATTTTCTCGAGATTCGGGACCATTATGAGTTGCCAAGTCATTAGGGACAAGAAAACGGGCGACTCGTTGCAGTACGCTTTCATAGAATTTGATAAACGAGACGACGCAGAACAGGTTCGTGGCGCACAGCTCCTGCATAATGAGACATGACTCAAGGACCTGCCAGGCCTATTTTAAGATGCAAAATGTATTAGTTGATGATAGACGAATTTGGGTAGATTTGTACGTGCGAAACTACTTCATTGACAATTGTCTGTCTTACCTCATCTACGCAGCTCGCAGTCTGTGGCACGGCTCAATACTTCCTGGTCCAATAACCCCAAAGTGGGATTGCATAGCAAAGAGAGGGGTGGGTTTGGTGGTCGTGAAGATTTGGAAGAAACTCGACGATACCGGGCAGCTGGAAGAAGCGATGGCAGAGATGGTTATGGAATGGTGTTCGAAGTCCCAGATGACAGAGGAACATCGCGTAGAAGCAAACGTGATCGAGATATGAAAGACCCTCGGGATCGGCGCCGACGTTCTGCCTCTCCACGCAACAGATCCAGAGAGCGGCGCCGCAGCCCAGATGGACATTCTCGGGATCATAGGACACGCCGCAGCCCAGATAGACATTCTCGGGATCATAGGACACGCCGCTAGTGGCGGATCTGAAACTGAACACCGTGCTTGTATGTTTTTACTCATTGTGCTTTGTGTACCAAAATGATTTGCCCCTATGAGGCAGCCACCAGTTTGGACTGTAATTCCACGATTGCTGTGCCACGCACAGGCTAGCATATAAGTGGCAAGCCCACAATTGCTCAATAGGAACTGGAACTCTCTGTCTCTCCTTTGGCTTCTCTCTGATGACCGTCCACTCACACAATGACTTTTACGCTCCCGGCTCTGATATGCTCCTGCTCTCGAGTGATGATGTCAAATTCTGCGTTCACCGTTGCATGCTAGCGGCCGCTTCACCATTCTTTGAACATATGTTTGCATTGCCACAGCCCCCTGACGATCTAACAAGTGAGGAACGTCGTCCTATGATTCCCGTGTCGGAGCCCAGCTCGACCCTACATACGCTTCTGCGTTTCGTGTACCCCGTACCTCATCCCACCATTTCATCCCTCGACGAGCTTAGCACTATTCTGGGAGTCGCAGTCAAATACGACTTCCTCGGCGTCATCTCTTCTCTTCGCAAGCAGCTCATCTCCCCTGCGTATTTGAGAGACGATCCGGTGCGGGTGTTTACAATCGCGAGTCGTTACGACTTTGAGGATGAAGCTCAGGTTGCGTCACAACACACGCTCTCCGTCAACGTCCTTGATTGTCCACTGTCGGATGACTTCCGCTTCATCACAGCCCACTCCTACCATCGCCTCCTCGTGTTGCACAAGAAACGTTCGAAGGCCGCCCAAGCGCTCCTCAAGATTCCAGAAGACGTGAAGTGCTTGCAGTGCTCAGGGCCGTATTATGGGGCGTTTGTACCGCCAAAGTGGTGGAAAGAGTTTGAAAGATTAGCAAGAGCAGACTTGGAAACACGGCCAACCACAGACGTCATCTTCAGCATGCCATTCCTTGCACGTGCCGCGGAAGCATCAGGATGCGCGCGATGTGCGAGTAGCATTCTGGACTCGCATCAGTTCTTGTCAGATCTCAAGCGACAGATCGACGAGCTTCCTGCCACTATATGATCGTTCTTCTTCCTCACGACTATCACGACATTATCATTGTCATATAATCTAGGACTTTTCGGGGACGTTCTTTGCATGCGCCATTCTTACGTTAATATCCTCAATAACTTTATTGCCGCGACATTGACTCGCCACTACTCTTGATTTATGTTACAGTCACTACAATACACATTATACTCTTAAGCTTAGATCCCACTTTGTATGAATAGTTCATGTATATCACACGTAGGTGATCAAATTTCGGCTGTCGATCACCAATACAACGGTGCCTAACTGTAATATCGTATAGGCACTGCGAGGCTGGGGACTCGAGGCAAGTCTGACGCGGTGTACATAGCACAGCTGGCTATCCGTAATATTGTGGGGAAATGCCGTGATCATCTCAGGAAGTCCTTTGGAGGATCCATCGTACGGATATCGATTCGGGAAACATTCTCGGAGTAATTATAAAGGATAATGGAGAAAACAGGAACTTTTCAGTAATAAGAGTGAGACATTTTCCAGAGATTCCCGAGTGGCGAGCTGACGGCCAGTAACCAGGTTTTTTTTGTGCGCGTGACACATCTGCCTGGCCTAAAATTAAAGTCCTGGCCAGCTCTCTCGGATCTAACTATCTCAACGACTTCGAGTTTGTCTGCAAGATGTCTACACCACAGCTAGCTACGTTCAAGGTACCTGCAATCGAAAATGAGCCTATGGTCAGTCCATGCGAACTTTACGAGTCACTCTTTCTGAGGCTGAACCATATCGGCAGCGAAGCTATGCTGCAGGATCAGCAGAGCGTAAGGGCCTCGAAGCTGCCATTGCTCAGATGCAACAGGAACTTCCATTCGAGGTTCCCTGTATCGTGAATGGCTTACCGGTATGTACAGCATGTCACTGGCCAATTCGTTGATGACTTAGTTTCTCCGTGGATTTTACTAGATTAGAACTGGTAACCTCGCAAAGCAGCCCATACCCTCCGATCACGCCCGTCATCTCTGCATATACCACGAGGCAGATGAATCGACTGTAGCCAGTGCGATTGATGGTGCGCTGGCTGCCAAAGCTGAGTGGGAGGCCATGCCTTGGAACGATCGCGCTGCCATCTTCCTGCGTGCTGCAGAGCTTGTTAGCGGCAAGTACCGTTACAAATTGGTAGCAGCTACTATGCTTGGCCAAGGCAAGAACGCTTGGCAGGCTGAGATTGATGCCGCCGCAGAGGTGTGTAAGATGGAATTATGTTGGTGACAGTTGATTGATAGGTCTGCCGTAGCTCTCGGACTTCTTCCGTTTCGGCGTCAAATATGTTGAGGAGCTCTACGCACAGCAGCCTCCTAAAAACTCTGCGGGCGCATGGAAGTAAATCCAATCTCCCTTCTATGAGGCTACTTCTGATATTTAAATAGCCGCATCGAGTATCGTGCACTCGAAGGATTTGTTCTTGCAGTTTCGCCATTCAACTTTACAGCAATTGGTGGCAACCTTCCAGGTGGTACGAGCGACTATTCTATCACGATTATTGCGTTCTAAAAGAGTTATCTCATAGTTCCCGCGATCGTCGGTAACACAGTTGTATGGAAGCCTTCACCGGCGGCCACATATTCAAACTACTTGATCTACCAGATCCTTGCGGAGGCCGGTGTTCCAGCCGGTGTCATCCAGTTCGTTCCCGGGCCACCTCCAGAAGTCGTCGCACAGGCGATATCGCACCCCAGCTTTGCAGCCCTCCACTTCACAGGCAGCACCTTTATATTCAAGAAGCTATGGAAAGACATTGCCGCAAACCTAGACAAGTACAAAGGGTATCCAAGAATCGTCGGTGAGACCGGAGGGAAGAACTTCCATGTCATCCACAAGTCGGCAGAGATCAGAAATGCAGTTTTGCAGACCATTCGAGGCGGCTTTGAGTATCAAGGTGCGCATATTGTGTGTATGAGTGGGGCGTAAGATTGACAGGCGTGTGTGCAGGACAAAAATGTTCTGCATTGTCACGACTATATGTTTCATCTTCACTTTGGTCATCTGGATTCAAAGATTTGCTCCTGTCTGAGGTTGCGAAGATTACAGTTGGGCCACCATCAGACTTCAGCAACTTCATGGGACCCGTGATGTGCGTTCCATTTTTATGCATCGAGCTGCGCACCGGTCACTGAATATTATCGCAGAGGTCGTCCGGCTTATGACAAAATAATGGGCTTCATCCAGAAAGCCAAGGATGCGGGAGGGGAGGTCCTTGCCGGAGGCACCGGTAAGGCAGATAGCATGACCTACTATCTGCGACTTTTCTCATGATCTTACAGGTGATGACTCGAAGGGCTACTTCATACAGCCAACCATCATTCTAACCAAAGACCCTGAATCAATCACGATGAAAGAAGAAATCTTTGGTCCCGTCATCACTGTAATGGCTGTGTTCAGAAATGCGACTGGTTTTACTAACGACTTTTCAGATCTATGTGTACGACGACGCGAATTATGAGAAGACTCTGGAAATCATCGACAACACTTCGCCTTATGCGCTTACTGGCTCTATGTAAGTCGCAAGGTCTCTGCGACATGCGTCGACTGACAACTTCTTTTCCAGCTTTGCCGCAGACCGCAAAGCCCTTCTGACTGCCACAAACAAGCTACGCAACGCTGCCGGTAACGTCTATTACAATGAGAAGTGCACTGGCGCGGTCGTGGGTCAACAACCCTTTGGAGGAGCACGAGCAAGTGGAACCAACGACAAAGCTGGGAGTATTAGCATCTTCTACAGGTTCATTTCGGCGAGAAGCATGAAAGAGAACTTCGTGGGCCTGGAGGACTTCCAATATCCATCGAACTTGATTTGAGATAATTGGTATCAGAATAGCAACACTAGGAATCGACGTTGTATCAATTAAAGAATCGTATTGCTTGTGTTCGATGAGAAACACTGCGGAAAACAATAAAGCATCATGAGGAGCAAGGGCTAGAGCAGCAGACTGTCGCCATCTCGCTTCATCCAGCCACCATTACTGCATGGTACGTACTTGGTAAGCTTGTGGAATGCACTGGATTTAGGAACCTTGTGCTATGCTCTCTGAGATATTGCTGCAACCGCGATAATAGCGGGGACGGCTGGCATGGACTCCAGTCACTCTAGAAATTCTTTGTTTGAAGTCTGGCAAAGACCTACTAGGCTCGAGGGCGATGCCGTCCGATAATATATATTGTGCAGCACGCCAGAGCTCCCAATCGATCTACACAGGTTCTTGCTGCACCGTGACGTTCAAGACCCCTGCGTACTGCCAATGGTATAACAATCTTGTCAAACTCGAGTTAGAAGTGAGTATGAGTCGACAAGTGCCTGAATCTCTGGGAGTCATTGTAGGAGGATGCTTCACATGCATGAAAGAAGGCTAGGGCTACCATGGATGAGATGCTCAAAGATGGTCATCTTGGCGCCAAGGGTCACTTATGCTCAAGGGGATTTGATCATTGAGTGGCACGAGTCACCAGGTTCGTAAGGACGACTAACGGGCAACTAAGTCTTTGATGGAATCACTTGAAAAGTCCTTGGTATGCGCTCTGACGAAAATTTGTAGTCATAGTATCCAGTCTGGTTTGCGGCGGGTCGTGTCACTTGAACAACTTCAAAAGCTCGTAGGATTGACATGGAACAAAACTCTACACTCGGTATTGTTACAATTAGATCATCGGCAAATAGGGCTAGAAGTATTTGATTTAGCACCTGCGAGGGACGATCAAGGCCAAGAACTCACGCATCTCGACAATTCGACCAGTGTTCTCCATGAGCCATGCGACTCAAATCAATCTCTAGCCCACTGGGTATCACAAGTGCAACCCCAGGATAATAAAATGGTCGTCGAGAAGCAGGCGGTACCCAAAAAAGCAGCCGACGATCGGCTCCTGCCACCCATCCATCATCCAGCAAGACGGGGGTTGAATCAGATTCATGATGAGAGCCCTCGAGTAGCTCAGCAGGGTTGGGCAGTGCATGTTCCAA
>JRHT02000074.1:6048-179180 GCA_011800875.2 Suillus brevipes Sb2
TCAACGCGGAGCAACCCAAGCTCTAAATGCTTGCTAAACCACATGAAGTAAGGTATGTAGCATTAGGGGACACTTACCGGGGTCCGGGCATACTTATTGTAATGTTACTCGACGTCTCATGAGCTGTATCGACGGTGAGGTTGTAGTTTCCTTGAAAGGTCTAATAATAAGCCAGTAAGAGCGTTAACCCTGGATCCGATCTTGATAATACCAACCACTTTTTTGAATCATATAGTACTATCGAGTGTTGAACGTTCGTTACAACAATTGAGGTACAGCAGCGTCGTCTTAGAACCGGACAGTGTCGTCCAGGAGTGCTTGAGCTGTAGTTAACGGAGCGCCAGGGATAGTCGACCAAAACCGGCGTACTTGTTGGACTTTCAATTACACGCCGCGAGCAGAAGATGTTGATTGTCGTGATAGGGAGGCTGAGGGTGGTAGTAACAGAGACTTGGTCACCATGTGAGAGGTTGTGATCTTTGGTGTCTCCTTGCGAGGGCGTTCCTTGAGCTTGAACTGTCCTTCCTACGGCTTACGCTCAAAAGAGCAATACTTCTACGTCCATATGATACTTTGTCGACTTGCCTTGTGTCTATAGTAAGTAAAGACCCTCCATACACTATATAAAGACAGTCATTAAGTGTTCGAATTATCCATAGTGCGGTCTGTTTTCTTGTATGTAAAGCGATTCAAATCGGAGTTTCGAGTTGAAACGATTTTGGTCGTTTCCGAACCGAATCGATTTCACATCGAGTTTAACTCGCCTCGACGGCAACACTAGCTAGGATAGACGATACGATATTCCAAAATCTTCCCAAGACTCTTTTTAAAAGCGATATATACTCCCTCGGTTGTGTCATGTTTTACGTAAGATTGAACACTGCCTTATCAGCTTTGAGCTAAGAACTTCTTCCTCCAGGTTTTTACAACACGGATGCCTTGGGACGATATACCCTCTGTGGAAATTTCTAATCAGCTTCTGAAGCGCGTGACGCCGTCGCGACCCAAGGGTTCGATAGTCAATAATGAGCAATGGGCGCTTATACAACCATGTTTGTTACTTCCTCCACAAGCTCGACCAGCCATATTGCCTAAGATCAAGGATTACCTCGTATCCATCGGTCCTCCCGATCTCACTAGACAGATCGAAAAGGGGGATAATCATCCCGTCAAAGGAGGGTATGGGTATGTCTACGAATCCATCTGGAACAGAAAGACTGGGGGCCGAGTCAAGGTCACTTTTTTTACATTGGCATATGTCACCGACCTGATGAAAAATAGATTGCCGTTAAGGTTTTATGTATCCAAGGTGACTTGCGTATAGATGAAGTCAAGAAGGTAGTCGCAAAAGTCCACTGGCAGATATTCATGTGGTAACTGTCAGTTCACAGAATTTGAAGCGTGAACTTGCAGCTTGGAGACGACTATCTCATACGAACATCGTTTCGTTGTTGGGCACTACGACAGGATTCGGTTCTCTCGAAGGCATGGTTTCCCTGTGGATGAAGAATGGATCACTCCATATGTACTTGGGTACCAAGAAGGATGTGGATGTGCCCCTGTCAAAACGTCGTCTTTGGGTAGGATTTCCTCCTCTTTTAAATCATCCCTAACCACATTTAACAGGTGAAAGACATTGCTAAAGGGCTGAAATATCGTACGTCCGAATTCCCGCTGAACTTCAGAAATGTCTAAAATACCGACAGTTCATGAACATCCTATAGTACATGGCGACCTCACTTCAGTAAGCCTCATTAAGCCATCCAAGAAAATTTGCTAATATCTTTGCTTAAGTCGAATGTTCTGATCGACGATGACGAAAAGGCCGTGTTGACTGATTTTGGCCTCTCCGTCATATTGGGCGGCTTTACTAATTTGTCGGTCACATACACCGATGCAAAAACAGGATCGCCAGTCTGGGCAGCCCCAGAGTTATTACTTGACCCCACATGTACTAAGGGGCCGGATCCAAGCCCACCAAGCGACGTGTACTCTTTCGCATGCCTAATGTATATGGTACGAGACCCACCACTAGTCTTACTTTAGTTCTAATTTTCTCCAGATTTTCACCGGATCCCACTTATGGAATTTGACGGGGACTAACGACTGGATTCAATGGAGCATTGTATCTCGCATAAAAAATGGCGAGAGGCCTACCAATCCTGGCAATATTGATACCCCATATTGGGACTTGATCGAGCAGTGCTGGGCCCAATCTCCAACTTCACGTCCAGAAATCAGAAACGTCTTGCTACGATTAGAAAACATGACTTCTGTGTAAACATGATGACCAGAAATGTTGATAGGTTGTGGCTGAGCGTGGCAGAGTTGACTTTGGTCTTGGCTTCCTATACAATCTTTCTCTCAATACCTTCGTCTGTGTTATATATACACTAGCTCCTGCTAAATTCGCAGATAAACTCGGTACTCGACATATGGAGAAGTTGCGGCAAATATGTTACCACTTCCACCGCTCAACAACCATGATGATAGTAATGATCTGAACTCTTTTAACCATAGTCAACCACACTGGCGAATCCCCGCAGAAGAATAATTCGTACGTGCTCATGCACTGAACTCCAGTGCTACCGCAGTAGCTGCGCAACCCTCTTTCTCATGCCTTGTTTCCCTAATCGCCTCTCAAGCATCTGGTGTACCTGCCCATTCCCGGAAAGGGGAGGTATACCCTCATCCACGTTCCACGTCGGAGATACTGAGCGTGTGAGGCGAACGTCCGACAGAGCACCGTTCAATACCTCTTCCCCATTCTGGGCTGAATCCCCATGCGACTTGTGAAGTAAGGGTGGTGGCAAGCTTTCGCGCTTGATATGTGCATGAGGAAGCTCTCGGAGTGAGAACTCGTGATGCTGGTCATCCTCGTCAAGCTGCTCCGCATCAGGGGGCGCAGGCTCGGGTTCGTTGTCGGTGTGGTATTGGGGATCATCCTGATCCTGAAGGTCCTCCAATAGAGATTCAGAAACGAGCCTCGCCACAACACTCTCCTCTTCTGCTTGTTTGACATCGTCGCTGTTTTCTTCATCCTCTCCGGAGGCGGCTTCATCGCCACTCCCTTCACTACTGTCGACAGCAGTCTCTGCCGCCTCGTCCTCTGCCTGGTTAGTTCTGTAACGCCCAACTGCACCCACCCTCCAGCTGGCGCCCATACTGTCACCTTCACTCGACGCAACCTTCTTCGGCGCCGCCTTTTTCCTAGGTAGAGGCTCATATTCCAACACATCTGATCCAGGTTCATGCCGTACCCGCAGCCCATTCGGCAACCGCCGCTCCGGTAAAGCTTGCTGCAAAGATGGTTGATGACGAGAGCCACGAAGCGGTTCGTCGTCGCTATGATCGCTCTCTCTGCTCTCCCTCTCATTAGAGGCTCTCCTGGCCTTACGCGCTTCCCGCTCCCTCTGCTGGAGTTTGGCTTCAATCCAACACTCAGAAGCATTACGCATGCCCCTCACACACTCCTCGGTTGCCTTCAAGCTTCCGACGCGCTTGTAAACCTCGAGCACGACGTCTGGTGAAAATCCATTCGCAGCAGCGATATGTGATATGAAGGATCTAAATCCAACGGAGGCTGACAGGGGTATGTCAACGGGTGTTATGAGCGCATATGGAACTGGTGGAATCGCAGGCCCAGGCGTTATTAGGTGGCCGGAGAGGTCAGCTGGGATAGCCGATGGTGTGGAATGGACAGGGAGGGGGTGGCGGTGAGATAAGTGAGATGATGAGCTACTGCCTCTAGAACGAGGGATTCGGGAAGTCGGCACTGCTGATAATGTGCGAAGGTCCATGCGTGGTAGGTCATACCCACTAACTGTCTTTCTCCGATGTCGCTTTTGAGAACGATTGAGCAGACGTCGAGCATGTGTCACCGGAGGCTCGGCATGACGCTGTTTTCCTTTCCCTTCGCTTTTGTCCGTGTTGGAAGGTAGGAATGGTGAACCCGGTGTGAGAAGTGGCTGCACATTCGATTTGTGAGGGGCCGAAACAGTCGAATGTGAATTCCTGTCTTGTGGTAGGACAATTGAGTTAGATTCTAAGACGGGGGCAAAATCTTCCTTCGATGGAACCTGTATCTGTTGGACGGCAGCTGTCGTGCTCGAAGCAGATCCGGTGGAAATTTGAGCCAACGACGGTGCGTTCGGTAAACGTGTGTTTTCCTTGCCCGTTGGTGGGGAAGAAGGCGCATCAACTGGCTGTCCATGCGGTGGTTCAGCAGAGGATGCGAGATCCGAAGGTACAGCAGCATTGGTTAGTTTAGAAAACCCAGCCGCAGGTTGGGCGATAAGCGATGCTGAGCCCTTAACGTTATCTCGTTTTCTATCCCACAAACTCTTATCGAGGTAACCCACCCCATTCGCCGAGCGATGCTTCAGGGGAGATTCGGCTGCGTCTGCACCACTGCGATTATGTGGAGGATGTGGAGGGGGAGGATATGGGACTTGGCTGAAGGGGTGGTGTTCAGATTCTATACGATGTGGTGGAAGAGGAGCTGGAGGTCGCTGAGACTCTGGCTCGCACTTGGGAGGCACTACAGCCAGTCGTGATGTCTGAGACTCAGCTTCGTTGATGGGATGACGTTCACGTTCCTGAGCCGCTGAAGGAGTCAAGGCAGTCAATCCTTGTGCTACCTCCTTTTCTTTGCCCTTCTTGCTCCCAACGAGAGGCCGAGCTACCGTCTGTTTCTCATGAGAACGAGCCCCTGGTCGCACATGACCCAGTCGATCAGTAAGTGCCGTTCTAAAGGGCCCTTCAACCATTTTGGGGAGATTTTTCGTCCTCAAAGGGGGAGGACGATCGGGTATTGGCGGGGGCGAGCCGAAGGTGGTCATATGCTTCAAGGCTCGTTTGGGCCCTGATGGCAGCTTTGGGGTTTTTACCTGCTGTGAAGATGACGCAAGCGGTTGAGAACTTGGTGGCAGCTGGGACGAGATTGGTAGCAAGGTTCCGGGAGGAGAATTGAGTTGGGACGACAGGACAGGTAGTGTATCTGAGCGAGAAGGGAGCGAAGGAAGATCGAACATGCTTGCATGTTTCGGGGAAGGCAGAGGCACGTCGGACACTGTTTCTGATGGCCCATTATAAGGGTGAGAAGTACGAGCCTGGTCACTTGGCCCAACAGCGGGAATTTGACGTGTCTCATCGGCCTTGATCAAGGGCGAGCGACTGCTCCCAGCATCTGGCTGGTCTTTCTCCAGTTTCGCACGCTTTGCTTTCCGCTGCTCAGTGCTGTCTTGGCCGCCGGCCCTCTTTTTTCCTTTGCTGGTCTCGTTCGAACGGTCCTTCGCAGCTTCTTCATCAGAAGGCACAACCTGAGGCTCCCTCCCCGATTGCTTCTCCGGGTCAATTCCTTTTTTCTTCTGATACTTCAATATCTTCCTATCGAATTCATCCATATTTTTCCTGTATCTGTTCTGCCAGGACTGCCACGAGTGTGTCCTAGACCAGTTCCATTTGTTGTCGACCTATATCAGCGTTAGGACTTGTTTCACAAGATAGACATGAGAGAAACTCGCGTTTGCCTCGAGGTACTTGTACAAGGCGTTTCCGCTCCTGTTCTTCTTGGTAGGATTATATGTCGCAATGTATTTCATGAGGAGGGTGTCCTCGTCTGCGGTAAAGCTCGTACGAACACTAGGAGAAACATGGCAAGCAAGTCAGCAGCATATTGATTATGCAAATTCAAGTACAAACGTTTTTACTGGGAGTGACATGCTTGCTGTTTCGGAATATGCATATGCAGTAGTACTAGGTCAAGCCTAAAGTGGACGATGGAACCAGGCGCGTCTCGCAAGTGACGCGTCGAAATCACGCGGATAATGTCACGTCACGCCTTCCTAATATGGGTCTAGAAGCCCCTAATTGGACGAAAATAGGTGGTCCAAAGGTGGTCCGGACTGTCTATGGTTCTATAATCTCCATGGTCACTTAATACTCGATTGCACGATAATTTGGGACGATGCTGGACCACGTGTGGAACAGCCCAATCGCAACGCTCAAAGTAACTGCCAGAACCCCATAAGTTAGTGAAACATAAGTGCACGGGCAGCGACAACAAATCCGGAGAACAAATCTCAGATAATTTCTATGCGTGTACCACTTGTATCACACAATCCCACAGTAGGATATTGTTTTGTCTTATGGAAAAGGCTGAATCGGCCAGGCGCGCTTCTCTTGTGCAGACAATGTGTGACTGGCGCTTTTCTCAGACGTGTCAAGACACAGGATGCTCAACGAAACAGTTCATTCTCGATCGAATAAAAGGAATGCTATACAACAAGTACAGGTAACAACTTCCCGATAGATAAATCAGGAAGGTAGATATTATCGCCCTGCGTACAGCGCAGCATTGACAGCGAACAGGTTCCACATGCTCTCACCTACTATGGTTAGAGTAATTGGTACACCGCGGGAAAGTTCTAATACTGGGAGATCACTTCCACTTTCAATACCAATAAGTCGACCCGACGCAGGATATGAGCGTTATGCGTGGACAATGATGTCACTGAGAGACTGGTGTGCGACAAGGACGCAAACATCATATCCGATGAATAGGGCGCAAACCGAAGGCAAATAAATTTGAAGCCCCAGGCGTCATGTCATGAGGTCGCATACAATGGCACAACTCGCTCTGTTGAAAAGGCAAGATGAGCAAGGTGGTCTTTGAGGATTGGTAATGCAAATATACCAGACAAAAGCCGCCCCTCGTGATCTTCCAGGCGGAGCTTGCTCCCCTTAAATAGCTCCAATGCGTGGACGAGTGCTTTGCGATGATTCTTCAACAACTCGTTTACATTGAAAGAGCTTGTAAATCGAACAGTGCGCAATGCCGGCATTTCGTCCTTCAAACGCTCAAGAGCGGAAATAACGAACTTATAAGATCTTGTGGACGACTGGTTCTGACGACAGCGTAAACCTAGGAAGTCGACAGAAATCGGTTTGAATGATTCGGCATCGAATGATTCCCAAATACCAAGGATAATTGTAAGACGGCGAAGATTCGGGCAGTGGGTAGCAAGTCCTTTTATTGGATCGTTAGTGTGGGCGATATATCCAGGCCAATACAGCTGGACTGAAGTTAATTTGCTCCCGTGACTCTTCATAAATGGGATGAAAAGTGGTTGTTGCGCCAGGACAAGACAGTGGTACGAGAGTTCGCGAAGAGCAGGTAACTGGGTTGGAGTCATACGATAGAACATGTCATCCAACGGAACTGCCAACGTCGTGCATGAGGAGAGGGTGCAAATAGCCTTTGCTGTTGTGCGTCCAGTCAGAGAATAAGGACAGCGTAAAATACGCAGATGCTGCGTTGCAGTGACTACATCATGCAACCCATCAAGTGGCGGCAGCAAGCGACGTGTTGCCCAGTCGATGATTTTGAGACTAGGGGCAACATAGGCAAGAGCGTCCATTACAATGTCAGGCATGGCCAAAGAGCCGTACTGATTTGTTCTGACATTAACTGATACGATGACGAGATTTGGGAGACATCTGATGACTTCTGCGAGAAGTTCCAGATCTGTGTTACCATGAGCCTGGCTTTTGTCGCGCATTGCGATGTCCAGCCGTTCTGTAAAAGAGCCCAGAGGTCGTTCACCAAGAACCACGCCCTTTCCGCGAGCCGAGAATGCTAGTGCGCTGGCGAGTGATGACAGACACCGACCTCGGCCGATAAAGATCGATCTGTAAAGAAACGGCGTAGCCAGGTGCCACCATGTTTTGCAAACCCGAACAAGGTAACGCCTGGTCAACAAGGAGCGCCTGATGAGAGGATAGTGGTCGCGGTTGAAAAGGTATCCAAGACCGCCCGAATGTTTGTAAATCTCAGGAATGAAGATGTCGGGGACATATGTGGCATGATAAAAAATGATCTCCCAAAGTTCTGGAGGAAGCTCCGGAATGTTCACGCGACGCCTAGCTTTGAGTGCAGAAACGGAGTTGGGTATCATTGTAGGATGATTTGAATTTATAACCAAGCTCCGCAGGATCACCGTATCTGAGCACATACTTAGAGATGAACAGGACGTGAAGAGTAATACTGACCTTGTAATTAATTGAGCCTCAGATACTATTTCGTTTGATCACCGTACAATTAATGAAGAGTTGTTTTCAAGTTGAGACTCTCGAGCGTGACCATAACTATTACTTACATAATGGGTCACAATTCCGAAACGTGTGCAGCAACAAGAGTACTTACTGCTGCGAGCTACTGCTCGTTACATTTGAACGATGGCGCAAAGCTCAAAGTTGCGCATTGCGTTTATTCACCCTGACTTGGGAATCGGTGTGTATGTCATGCCGAATTTGGATATAGAGCCCAACTTACATTATGACACGTAGGAGGAGCCGAAAGGCTGGTTGTGGATGCTGCATTGGGTTTACAATCCCTGGGTCACTCTGTGGATATATACACCTCTCATCATGACAAGCACCACTGTTTTGACGAGACAAGAGACGGTACGTCAGGAAATACTTGTTCAGTGACCGCGTCACCATTATATAGCTCTCCTTTGCAGGAAGATTGCGCGTCCATCATGTAATTCCACCGCTACCCCGGTCTCTACAGGGAAAGTTTCATATCATGTTTGCACATGCAAGGCAGCTACATCTCACAATGCACCTCATCTGCACGTCAGCGCATCAATACGATGTCTTCTTCGTCGATCAACTCTCGACTTGCATACCATTCCTCCGAATGTTTTCTGGAAAGCGTGTCGTTTTCTACTGCCATTTTCCGGATAAGCTTCTTGCAAACGGTGCCTATGTAGAGGATCAGCGGGGGAAGAATGTCAGTATCTTGAAATACATATATCGCTTCCCAATGGATTGGCTGGAGGAAGTGACTATGAGTATGTGTACCACCACTTGTACAGAATTTACATTTACCGGAGACTTAGGACAGGCTGATCTGATTCTCGCCAATTCAAAGTTTACTGCACGAGTAACCAAGTCGCATTTCGCTTCCCTAAGACACCAGTTGAAAGTCGTCTATCCTGGAATTAATATCAAAGCCTATAGGTCACCAATCGATCTATCAGATCCCGATACCATTCAGACCGCATCGTGAGTGTATTTTCTTTCCTTAATGCATGAAATATTTAATCACTCGGTGAAGACAACGCCGAACATTATTGTCCCTGAACCGGTTTGAGATGAAGAAGAATGCTGCTTTGGCAATAGAAGCATTTTCGATACTGCGGAACAAGGATCCGAAAACATCAGACGTGAGGCTGGTTCTTGCTGGTTGGTTGGGTAAAAGTCATTATACAAGTTCATCACTGACAATCTTCCAGGTGGCTATGATCCTCGTCTAGAGGATAACATACGCACCCTGAAATCTCTCATTGAACTTGCACAGTCCAGCGATTTAACTTACAACGTCATCACCCCATTGCAGTCCCGCGTAGCAGTCCCGTCTTTTCCGAATATAACCCCGAACGAGCCGGATATATTGTTCCTTTTAAACTTTACCACCGCTCAGCGTTCAGGTTTGCTCCAGGCCCAATCTACACTCGCTCTATTGTATACCCCAGCTAACGAACACTTCGGAATTGGACCAGTGGAAGGCATGATATGTGGCCTGCCAATACTTGCCTGCGACAGCGGTGGCCCCACAGAGACTGTCGTTGACCAACCAGCAGATCAGAGGACCGGATGGCTCTACCGTCCCCAGTCATTGGTGTGGGCTCAAGCATTGGAGGAAATCTGTAATCTCTCAGAGACAGATAGGAAGGCGCTCTCGCAGAGAGCTCGGGACCGTGCCCAAAAGATGTTCGGAATGGATGCGATGGCGAAGTCCCTCGAGGAAGCTTTGAAAGAAGCGGTATCTATGGGACTAGTGTCAAGAACGGGGACGTGGCTCGCGGTGTTCGGAGCTCTGGGGTTACTGGCGGTTTTAATCTTTCGGTATGGGTCGTTTTCAGGGTAGCTCTTTGATTGCGGATAGACAGGACCTTTTTGCGGTTATTTGATAGGTCAGGATCCTATCAAAAGTTGCGCGTAATGGCGAAGTCCTTGAACCACGTATACTGTTGTTTGGGAGTGGCCCAGCCGTCTCCGTGCCCACCGAAGAAAGTGCTGAAGAAAAGACCGACGAAGCCGACCGCTGGCTTATCGCTGGAATCACTGGTAGTAGTATTACTTGAGACAGAGATCTTGTCAACGATAAGGACAGTCGGAGCTTCTCGTGCTGTACGGATAACTGATGGGTGAGAAGCCACGGCTTCTTGCGCTGTGGCTGTCACTGCCAGAATTCCCAGCAGACCACCTCGTGTTTGCTGTGGACTTGACGACGGCAAAAAGTTGGAAATCGTTTTTGATTTCGGCTTCTTTTTTTGCTGTGGTGCGTCGCGATAAAATATGTCCGTCCGTTTAATCGCCTGCATGCCGTTAACGAACAAAGCGAATGCTCCATCCTGCTTTCCAGGCGTGTTGAGTACGACGTCCTGGCGCAATGTCGTCCAATTCCCTGTGCTGTAGTGGAACGATCCCCTTCCAATTGAGAGCCCATATTCGGCATCGCAGACTGATTGGGGATCAGAACATAACGCATTTGTTTGCTTTCTCTTTGGAGCGTACTGTGAACAGGTCAGCCCTTTCATAACATGGTGAGTGAATCGACAGACTAAATATAGTTCGCCGGCGCCGCCTTGCCTCCACATGAGCCGTGTGCTGAAGCAGTCTTCGGCAGCGGCGCCCCCTGAACAGCCTGTATGGCCACCATACAGACCCGGCAGCTTTCCACCCTTCACCCAGTCGAAATCCGCCGGAAAGTAGACGCTGTATTCCATTGTGACATTCTTAGCATCGCTCAGATTCAGTGGCGACGCATAAAACTCCGCCCCACCTGGGGATTTGCTGGAGGGGTTGACAGAGTATGCTGGGTAAACAAGCTGTAAGGCGGAGGTGAAGCCCGTAACGTTCTGTGTATTTGTTGTGCTCTGTGACTCGATTATATCCTGGGCGTACACAGATCCTCCTGGTACAATGGCGAGTGCGGAGATACTGTCGATGATGGCGACATTCTGCTTCCCGCTTGGGAAGTGTGTGACGTTAAACGCAGATAGGTCTTTCATGTCTGGAGGAGCCGCCCATGCTGTCCGATTGCCCCATGGTATGCTAGGGGTAGTCACAGTGGTTGTTGTAGTCACAGTCTCGACGACTGTGCTTGTAGATGTGGGAGTGATTGCAATCGTAGTTGTCGCGACGTCGGTGACTACAATTGTAATGACTGTTGTAACGGCAGTTTGTAAAGGAGTCAAGAGGTAGGTTGTGCCGACAGAGACGGACGTTGACGCGGGACTGTGGAAAGACTGGCTGACAGAGGGAGCCGCAGAGGCAGTCAAAACAGTCGGTATAGCCAGCGCTATCACAAAAAACAGAGCCATGAATGCCATCCTGCAGAGAAAATGTCGCTTTTGTCAATAAGCATGTGCAGGACGTGCGCCACGCAGACATATGCATATGCCATTTGAATCCGGCAGTCCAGAACAAAATTGGTGAGTCATTGAGCAGACGAAAATTATATGGTACTATTTTGAACCTTTGCAGGAGCAGAAAGAGGATGGCTACCTTCCCCAAGGAGGAGCGTGCCAAGATGATTGAATAGCGGGGGCGGGAAGGGACTTGAGCAAGAAGACTGAAATCGTTTTAACAGTACGAGTCACACGTGTTTTTTACATGGGAAAATGGAATCCAGTTGAGCGACAGAAAGAGAGGGAATAGGAAGAAACACGATACGAGCGTCATACAGGCCCTCCCAGCGATGGGTGAGCTACAGGCAGATCCGCAAGTCTCGAGCAGTGGTATGTGCCCAAGGAAAGAGGAAGAACAAACCCCAAACCTGGGCACAGGAGGACATGACTGAAATGGCTCAAGAATCCAGAATAACGGACGAAACACAAACTGCTAGAACAAGGAGACGATAAAGAGCTACATTAAATTTAAAGGTATGACAGCGAAATAGCAAAATAAAATTCAAAAAGGCCAACCAAAACCGAGGGCAGAGGAGGGCGCGTTGTTACCAGGAATTTATAAATAACAACGTCTTTAGTCGTCACCTACCACCAAAGCCTCATGGAAATATGATCAGCCTCATGCGATGATCCTGTGTGCACGTGCCAATATTTGTTGTTTGGAAGTAACGGGGATTGATATATATACAATCCGCCCTTTGAGCGGGTTGATGCGAATTCCAGGGAACCAGAAACGGTCAGGGACTTCGACGGTGCGTTCATTGTGCGGCTACTCGGATATCAATATCTGCAGCTGCAGTCGAAGGGGGGAAAGCATACAAAGACCAATAGATCAATATCGAGCGTAAGAATGCGTGCTCTGGACACGACAATGTTAATTGCAGCGGAAATATTAATCTTGAACCAGGGTATACTGTATACAGGCAGGCGAGCGCGCGTTTATCCGAGGGAAACTATGGAACCACCGTCACGTACGGTGATCTGGCCTGGTAAGCTTCCATCAGACTTGGAGGAAATCAATGAGAAGACTTCTCCTCCCAGTTCCTACCCGCCGATCTGCTCCGGTGGAGTCGGAATCTGTGTCAGGCTCCCCAGGCTTCTCCAGCGTGGCGTTTGGGCGAGTGTGAAGATCCTGTCGACGATGGCGACATCCTGCTTCCCGCTGGAGAAGTGTGTGACGTTCAAGTTAAACGCAGATAGGTCTTAGTCTGGAGGAGCTGCCTATTTTGTATTTTTAATATTTGTGTCACGTGCATCTGTTTTGTAATACCAAGGGAGAAAAATGTCCATCCCATCATCGCTTCGCCACTTGAAGGTAATAGCGAGCAAAGTGTAGACAACTGCGAAGTCGTGGTGCAGGATTCAAGCTTTCAAATTTTCAAATTGCAAAGTACGCGAGGAATTGCGCCACGACGGATCAGCCCGAAACCCCGTACGCACTCGTGCCTCGGGCACTGCGGGGCCGAATGCACCCAGTCAAGCAGCTTAACTTGATCAACTTTTTGTTCATAATGATCTCATTTCATGTCAAAGCTGATCGCCACACATATGTCCGAGTCCTCGAGGCCTGTTGCCATCACCTGTCTTGAAGTTGCTTATAACATAAGTACCGCCGGCCAGATCTGTGGGGAAGACGCTCAAAGAGATGTCCAATTCACGATGGGCGTTGCGCCTCGCTAGGGTGAGGCGGTTAATTTGAGCCTCCTGGATCATATTCTGGTGAGCGTCTACACACAGTACTAGCTTACTAGTAACAGATCTGTCCACAACCATATCTCTGAATCATAGATTCATAGTAGTGCATGGCTTGGGCCCGGGTTGATTCAGCAGTCTGCAGCTGATGTGATCACCATCTAATTAATAATAACACCTCGTATGCTCAGCGCGCTCAGCACCTCATGCGAACGGTGTTGATAATCCTGTGTGTCAACAATTCGCTCAAGTTGTTTTGGAGTAACTTCTAACGGGGGTTATTTGGACCAATCCTAGCGGCGTGCAGCGCCCATCATGAAACAGTATGGCGTTAAACCTGCACATTTACAAAGTTGCCGGCGGATCTGGCCGACGCTACTTCTTTGATGAAGAAGCGGGATTCAGAACATGTTTGCGATCCACCGTGGCAGTCGTACCAGCAGCACGCTGTTCCGCGGTCTCATTGGCAGTAGCCACCATCCAAAAATTTGTGCTCTAGACATGACAAAATCATGGCCTGCGTGCATTGGGCAGGCGAGCGCGCGGTCTAAATTGGTTCTTCCGGAGTCTAATGGTTTTACCGGAGAGGGAACGCTTTTGCAAACATACCATGGAATAAGCTTGCATCTAACCTCCCGTGCCAGCATCAGCCTGAGGGAATCTTAATTCATTATAGATTATTTAAACCCGCTAGTACACGGCCCGGTGACACAGCAAACAGTGCGTGATTCGTATCGGATTTCAGACCCAGTAACAAGTTAGGCAGTGCATTTCTAAATTCCTGCAACGGCAACATGACTAAATATTCTTCCCCCAGCAACTTCCCAAGCACCTTGGTTTATTCCCTTTCCTCCCACCAAAAGCGCAGTCTGCTCTACTCCCTGGCCCAAGAGCGTAGAATGCTTCGGCAGCCATGTCCACAGGCTTCAGCGAAGCGTCTCGGAAGTGAACGTTTGAACCTCCACACATACACATCCTTTGGCAAGCTGTCATGTAATCGTATGGTCGACTTTCCAATCTTCACCACGCAAATGAACAAAAACACAGCCTCTCTATTTCGTCGTGGTGCGCCCTGCTGGTTTTTTGGTACGCCATGCTAGTTTTTATAAGTGATCGTGTCATGGTTTGGTTAACTTTCAATAAATAGGTCGATCTGCCTACGCGATGCTAGTTCTTGGTACGCGATACTGGTTTTTGGAACGCCATGCTGGTTTTTTAAGTGATCGTGTCATGGTTTGGTTAACTTCCAGAGAATAGGTCGTCATTCGATCATCTCATGGTGGCAGTTTCGCATATGTTGTTGTTGCTGTGGTGGGCATGGTACAAAGAGAGAGGAAAGCCATTCTCTCCCCAAGAACTTTTCCATCCCACAACTTGATCATGTCCGCTTCGACACCTCAAAAATCAACAACACTTGACGATTATGATTTTGCGTTTAATTTTCCGCCCCTTCAAGGTAGCCAGCACAACAGAGGCATCAGCTTCGGTTCTAGTCCTCCGATGAGAAGCAAAGAATGTGCCTTTCAAGTGTATGACCTTCGTCTGTCCCCATTTACTTTTCACATAACGAGCCTCGTACACAGGCAGGGTCCAAACGACTACAGTTCGCCTGCATCCTCACAACACGCCGTGACTACTCCAGTTATGCGTGCAGTAAACCCGAAGTACGTATCTTACCCTCTGTTTCTCTCACACAAATTAAACATCACGAATAGCGCTTGGACACCAGACAATCTCGGGACTGCTGCCGCATACAACCTCTCGCAAAGTGTGCCATATCGCCAGGAGTTAAGAGATGCCAGGTCCTGGGCCGGAATGAACAATGCTCCACACAGCACACTCCCAATGTATGTCCTTCGTTGCGTTTATTTGCTCGCATCTGTTCTCATACAGATGCGCAGGCCTGACCCGATCGGCCATGCTTCACTCATGTCCTGGCACCACGGCTCGGGTATGACCACATCGGATACGCATTCCTTCGCGCATATGATGGCGAACCCTGAGTAAGTATCTTGCTCTTTGATACTCTCAAATCCAACAACACGAATAGCGCTTGGACACCAGACAATCTCGGGACTGCTGCCGCACACAACCTCTCGCAAAGTGTGCCATATCGCCATGATTTAAGAGATGCTTGGTCCTGGGCCGGAATGGACAACGCTCCACACGACACACTCCCAATGTATGTCCTTCGCCGCGTTTATTTGCTCGCATCTGTTCTCATACATATACGCAGGCCTGACCCGATCGGCCACACTTTGCCCATGTCCCGGCACCACGGCTCGGGTATGAACACATCGGATATGCATTCCTTCGCGCATATGATGGCGAACCCTGAGTAAGTATCTTGCTCTTTGATACTCTTAAATCTAACAATACGAGTAGACCTGTTCCATTTGACCTTGTGCGAAGTGAGCTGGATCGCCACAACCCAGGAGATGCCAGGTCCAGGGCCGGAATGGTTGCTCCACACGGCACATCCCTGACGTATGTCCTTCGTCGTGTTTATATGCTCATATTCACCCTCATACTGGTACACAGGCCTGGCTCCATTGGCCATGCTTCGCTCACGTCCCGGCACCACGGCATCGCCACATCGGATATGCATTCCTTCGCGCCTGTGATGGCGAAGCCCTATCCTCGCGACCTTCACGACCCGGGAGTCATGAACCGGCAGTCGGAGCTGCCAATCACTCAGCCACCTTCCCGCGTCAAACTTGAAGCCTGCAAGTGGGTACATAACAATGCATGCTGCACATATAAAGGAACCTTGGAGGATTTAAAATAGCATTGGAAAGACAGCCATCTTCCTCTATGCCCGGTGGGGGAGATCAAATGCAAATGGGAGAAATGCAGGTATCGAGGGAGAACAGACAACTCAATTCGCGTCATGAAGCGCTCCTCTATGTGGCGCCATATATCTGAAAAACATTTCAAGTGTCGGAGGCAGTGATTGACAACTGCGTTTTACTCCATCCTACCATAACTTGAACGAGCGCTCCTTTCACCTTCGGACAACGTTTTTTCATCCCTGTTTATTGTGCTTTTGGGCGGGGCCCTATGGCGGACACTACGTACTGTACAGTAAGTTATGCTGTTCTGTTTGTATGCGCTTTGTCCTTGGAGTGTCTATGCAATGGTCTGTGCTTTTCGGACAATGTATCGTAGTACAACTCTGGATTACGATAACACTGTACATCATGTCTGTATACTACGTTTGCTGTCATATTCTCTCGGTCAATCAGTCTTCTCCAGCATGAGTCCTTGACATCCGTTGAAAGCGGTGGCATGATCAAGCGGCATTGGGGAAAACCTCCTGGACTAATGCACAGCTAGTAAAACTGATTCGACATGATGAGACTAGATTTCATCTTGCCACGCGAATATATAGGTTATGACGATACTCAGCCCTAGTAGCGTATGTATCTATCCAGCGACAAAATGATGGCAGAGTCGATACAAATCTAGCTGGTGCGCTCATCACTGTACATGTTGCTCGATCGATGTCTGAAACGCCCTCTGCACAATCCTGGCGCCCCTTTGGTCCATGTCACATCAGTCTGCTGAGCACCTTTCAAGGGCGTGGTACTTAATACTTAATATGTCATCCTTAGCGCTGGTAAGGGCCTACTAGTCTAAGACCAGCTGCGGAGCTGAACTTCGTTTCCAAAGCGGATCATAATGTCAGACTACCACCCACCCACCGACCTTGAAGAAGTTGTCAACTCTGAAGTCAAGTAAGTGCCCCAAATTCACTACTGAGAGTACTGATCATTGACTCTGTCTCATGGCTTGTTCGCGCTTTGCACGACAGAGAGTGGCACTTCCGTAAGTTGAGAGTTTGGGTGATACTCGCTTGGTCGATCGCTCAAGAATGTGTGCAGATATCTACTTCCATCAGCGCAATGCTGATCAGCACCAGGCTGCCTTGGACTTGCGTGATGCTGTCCTGCGTCTAAGGCATGATGGAGCGTTTGTCGCTGTGCCATTATTTCGTGTGAACACTGACCCCATTGGCCCTCATCCAGTTGGTAAGTGCCTACCATACCCTTAATCATTTCCACGTCGATGACCTGTCCCAGGTTCATACGAGATATGGGTGCCTTCGACCTCGTTTTCCTCTGTCTTTTCGTACCTTTGCATGAACAGGGGTGATCTAAGGTATTTCTTTATTTCTCCTCAGTCAAGTCGACTCACCCTCATTGCAACCAAAGCATACTCGTGCACCCGCTGACCCGCGAAGCGGTAATCCATTTGCTTATCGAGTATTTGACTGACTGACCGATGCGCGGGCCATTTGCAGAGAACGTGAGTACGATTATTACCGATGTAACGCACACCTGACAGTGGCCACCTAGAGACCATGAACTCCGGAATGCGTGGATTGGCCCTCCATTCCCTCTTGTTCTGTCCGCTCTCCCAGTGAAGACTGAAGAGTTACCTATACAATATCCAAGTCTGAGTAAGTTTATTACCATGGGCGCATTCTTGCGACCATACTGATTGAACCCACAGAGCTTGGCTACTCTGCACCAGAACCCGAGTTTACCCCCGATCAGCGCCGTCGCATCGGTGCCAACCTCGAACGCATTCTAAAGGGCGAGAAGGAAGCTGCCAAAGCTCCCATGAATTAACAATTTGGGCCATCTGAGCGATCGGAGTTGTTAGTTCTGCGACCTGTGGTGATATTTAGCTACGATGTTTGTGCGTTTTGATGTAGCGATACGCAGATGCACATGACGGTGAGTTATTGAATTTGTAACTGGCTCGGATCGGGATTCGGCTTGGCCTAGCCCTTAGTACGCTGTTTCATTAAGTTCAATATGAATGTCACTGCTCCGGTCTCGCTCGTCCTTCGACATACAACAGCATACAACTGGTGTGCGATTTGCCGACACCTGAGACCATCAGAAGACTCCAGGCCATTTCATTGATTCATATTGACCGAGTCAGCGCCTTAGAAAAGTCGCCCATCATAAATTCACTCGTCATCTTTTCGACGCGACCACATACATCGCCTCGGCCCTCAACCTATACAGAATGTCACGGTCAGTAAAACGTGGACCTCCTAGCACGATCGTTATCAAGCTTGGCGAGTAGTAGTCACTATCCCCGCCCCACCTCCAGCAGATATGTAATCTGTAAAACCCATAGGAACATCCTCTATCGTCCATGAAGAAACGCACCAGCCCCTCCTATCCATACTTTCTGCGGTTGTTGAGACCGTCATCAGTCTGCGCAGCCATGGACATAAAGTGGTACTCGTCAGTTCTGGAGCTATTGGAGTTGGATTGAGGACGATGGATATCCCACAGAGACCAAAAAGTCTTTCTAAAAAGCAGGTGTGTCTTTTTTCTGCAACCTCTGAGACTAGGACTGATTAACGGAAGGCTTTGGCAGCGATAGGACAAGGACGTCTCATCGCACTATGGGACAACCTCTTCGGGCAGTTTGATCAGCGAACCGCTCAGGTTCTGCTAACAAGAGGAGACATATCTGATGTAAGACATTTTCCGCAGATGCCCTGTCCAAGCACTCATCATATCCTAGCGTACACGATATTTGAACGCTGTCAACACACTAAACGAACTTTTGTCAATGGGCGTGGTGCCCATCGTGAACGAAAATGACACCATATCTGTCAGCGTAAGTGTATACTACAGATATGTTGAGTAACAATCGAGCAAGCTAACTGTCTGCAGGAAATTAAATTTGGCGACAATGACACGTTGTCTGCTATCACGAGTTCCATGATTCATGCCGATTACCTTTTCCTGCTTACAGACGTTGATGGTCTATATACATCCAACCCGCGAAAAGATCCGTCCGCGAAAAAGCTTGATGTTGTAATCTCTGTCGCTGCTATCCGAGCACAAGGTACGGATCCAGAGATAAATATCAAAGTGATCATTCGGTGGAACCTAATCCCGTCCCTCTAGTCAGCACATCCACGCTAGGATCTAGCCTTGGAACCGGCGGAATGGAAACAAAACTAATTGCTGCTGAAATCGCCACTGGCGCTGGTGTAACGACTGCTATCGCATCCAGCAAACAGCCCTCAGTGGTCGTCGATATTATCGACTACTATGCAGCACTGAAGAGCACATCAGTACCCACTTCAGGTGCTGCTAGCCCGACCGCTCCACAAAATCTTAATCAGGTTAATTTGGATGAAGTCGCTGCATCTCTCAGTTGGCCAAGACCTCCGCATACTGTCTTTAAGCCTGCCTTGATTCCCATGCGGGATCTGAAGGCATGGACGAGCCATACCCTTTATCCAGCAGGTAGTGTGATTATTGACTCTGGGGCACATTCTGTATTGTCTCGTCGAGAATCTGGTGGCCGCCTGCTGCCAGCTGGTGTGCTCGGAGTTCGAGGTTCATTTGCCTCTGGCCAAGCAGTCCGCATTCTGGTCCACCGCCCTACTGAAGGAGTTCCGGTTGAGTCCAAGGAAGTCGCGCAAATACCATATTCTAACGTGGCCGCAACGACACCTTGCACGCCAGTCCTAGAGCCGGGGGCGTCAGTAACGGCCTCAGTCACATCCCTCGTTCCACTCTCACGTTCTGGGTCGTCGGCATCTTTATCAGATGATATGATCTCTGATTCCCAGACGATTACGGACGATGAGATCCCTTTGATTGAGAAAACAGACGAATGCGAAATCTGGGATTGTGTAGAAGTGGGACGGGGTTTAGCAAACTACAATTCTGCGCAGATATCCCGCGTAAGGGGCCTAAACAGGTGGGTTCTTTGCTTCTGGTTTCCGACGTGCTTCCCATTCAGCTATTTTCAGTGCCCGCATAGCTCAGCTCCTCGGTTATGCAGACACAGAATACGTTGTAGAAAACATCACCATAAGAGTGTCTGCTTGATGTGGCAGTGTAGATGTAGATTATTTGTGCTGCGCAAACAAGGTCATTTTATCGATATATTTTTTTTTTTGGCAAGCTAGGCGATTGTGCCAATCAGTACTAGTGTCACCTGGCAATTGCAACACTCACCCTTTTCTTCCTCTTCATCCTGTTCTATGTTATAAACCATCCAGCATTTTCTAAATTATGTATCACGGAAACTCGATCAGACTTCTTGCGGGTATGTCCATTCGGCACCAGTGTTTTCCTTCCACTGATCTAGGCTCTCCAGGCAATAGTCACCCAGAGCTCGCCCGTGCCGTGGCCGAGCGGTGAGCTGCCGCTTTACATGATGCAGCAAAACAGCCCACGGACTAGTGATTCACTCACATAGGCTTGGAGTGCCCCTTACACCATGCATGCCCAAAAAATTCTCTAACGGCGAGATAAACGTCAAGATATCCGAATCCGTCCGCGAGGAAGACGTCTTCATAATCCAGTCAGGGTGCAGCGACGTGAACGACAACTTGATGGAACTCCTGATCCTTATATCCGCATGCAAAACCGCTTCCGCCCGCCGCATCACCGCTGTGATTCCGTGTTTTCCGTATGCCCGCATGGACAAAAAGGATGAGTCTAGAGCACCGATAACAGCAAAACTGGTGGCAAATATGCTTGTTAGCGCGGGATGTGATCACGTTATCACTATGGATCTGCACGCTAGTCAAATACAAGGATTCTTCGACATTCCGGTCGACAACCTTTTCTCAGAGCCTTTGATGGTATCGTACATCAAGAGGCACATCGATGGGTGGCAAAATGGCATTGTTGTCAGTCCAGATGCTGGTGGAGCCAAGAGGTCCGTGTTTCAGGGGATTGACGTCAGCTTCCTGCTCAACTGCGGACAGGGTCACTGCAATGGCAGATAAACTTGGCATTGAATTCGCCCTTATACACAGGAAACGTGATGGGAAGTCTCAAAATGCTCCAGAACGCATGGAGCTCCTGGTAGGAGACGTTCGAGATAAGGAATCACCTGCTTCTTAAAGTCTGCCCGAAACTTTATTGATGATTACCCCAGGTGGCTATTTTGGTGGATGACATGATAGATACTGGCCACACACTCACACTCGCTGCTCGGACGCTGCATGAGAAAGGCGCCAAAACCATTTACGTTCTTATTTCACACGGTGCGTGTCCTGTAGAATGCAATGATTGCCAAACGCCTGATGATCAATTTGATCCCTCAAGGACTCTTCGCAGAAGCCCACATGGCTTCTTTGAATAGCCTTCCTATAGAGCAGCTCGTGGTAAGTCGTTCATTGCTTTCATTGTGCTGCTAATGTGCCTCGCAGGTCACAAATACCGTTCCGCAAAACGAGCACAAGGAACAATTTTCGAAGTTGATAGCGTTGGACATCAGTTCCACTATCGCTGAAAGCATACGTCGCACACACAACGGTGAAAGCATCAGCCTCTTATTCGGTGAATGGGCCGAAGGCAGGGGTCTTGACATGATCATTTAGTTTGTTTTCTCGCTCCGGATCCTCTCGTTTCGGTACATACTTACATCCGAGAAACAACGCAGTACTTTACCAGTTCCTGACTCCTACGTGTGAGACCGTGATCCCTGCAACTCCGATTTTTGAGATTTGTTCTGACAGAAGCTCCGCGGCTACCCACGATTTAAAACCTTCTAACACTGGTCAAGTGGAGTGGGGGATTGCGCAACAAGTATCGCCACAGCTAGCCTTTTTCTCATTCTCATCGTTCTGAGTCTTGGTATTCACATGGCTATTTGTGATCCGAGTCTAAGCCGGAACAAATTGTGTGAAGACGAGCATCGAGTGTGAGTTCGATCGCTCAGATATTTAAACAGGGAATGCACAAAGGTAAGTTCATCTCGTTTCAAACCAACGTCTCTCATGCCAACAATGGCCCAAAAACTCACTTTTACTACTGCCAGCGTCCAGAATCTTGTCATTTCCAATCCAACTGACGCACTATTCTATGAGGTGTTAACCCCTGAGTGGGAGTCGCATCAGACGACAGTGCGCCGACTGGATACCCGCGCACAACGTTATGACACGGTCGGCAGTATCCGAAACCAGTCAGGCAAACCCGTCGCAGTCAGCATGTACAACGGAGAGTTCATAAACGAAGAGTTATGGTTGCGGAAAATTGAGGGACAAGGCCGACAGAGGTATATTCATCTCTGTGATGCTGAACGATGGCTTGATCGAATTGTGTAGTCGATGGGAGTTTGATGACGGCGAGGGAAACTATTTCTCCTGGGCTGTAGCAGGTCCCAATTTTGAGGTCAGGAAATAACGCAGCAATACTTATACAGTGTAGCTGACAAGTGACAGCTCCGCAGCCTTGATGAGGGTGGAGTGCAAAGCCCGAACCCCATAGCAACATTCTTCCCCCACAAGCGTTACGGCGGGGTGGGGATGATATCTCAACATGCATTTTTGGAGATCGAGTCATCTGTGGTGGATTCCCTGGATACAGTACTAGGTGCGGTATGCTGGAACGAGGAAATGAAGGCGCTAACGATGTTGCAGTTTCTCTACTCGTGCTTGCTCAGAAACGGAGAAAGCGCAGTCTTTGAATAAGCTAGAGCAAGAGCTTTGAGATACTTGACATTTTTAACTAGATTCCACACCATTAGTGCACTTTACGAGGCAGTTAATCAAGACGAATATGTCTTCACCTCTTTGGTTCCCTCCATCCATCATCCAACGAATCTTTAATCAGGAAGTCATACCAGAACTTCGCGAGAGGGGCGGTACTGAGGTGCCACAAGGCATGAGCATCGATGATACGACCCCACGGAGGGAAGTCGAAGAGCTCTAGAGTGGTTGCAGCCGTCGTAAGAGCGACAAAGACTGCCGCCTTAGATGCGTATGATGGTCTGTACGTTTTTGATTTGGAAGGAAAGCGTCGAATGAGGGGTAATGATGCGGGAAGGGAATATAGCAGCCACAGCAGATTATGCGTAAAGCCAACGGTGAGGTTAAATGCCATATTATAGGTATAGTCAAACCGTGGTAGAATGCTGAGATAGGTGACATGGCTAAGGTAAGCTATAGTGCAGATGGACGACCATAGGAAGTGTATGGGGGTGCGCTGAATACGACCATGCTCCCATGGACGGGTGGGGTATTGATTGAAAAGCCGTAGAACTGTGTGATACAGTGCATATAAGATGACGAGAGCAGCAGAAAAGTAATCCAGTTTTTCTGTGTTTGGCAAATCTTCAAGGAGTCGATAAGTAAGAGAACATGATCACACATAATGTGAGGGCAGACCTCTCGTGTGAAACACCGCGGACCAGAACCAGGCGTTAATGCTCACTATGGCCCACGTTAAGTAGTAAGATCGCATCGGGTGGTCGCTTGGGACTCTGTTACGGAGCTGGCGCCACCCTTGGATATGATAGTACATATTCCACAGTGAGAATGCGACAGATGCTGGCTCTTGCATTCCAAATAGCCGCCAAAAGGGCCACTTTCCATAATATTGATGTATCGTCGAGCTTCCACGGATTGCGATATCTGTGAGCATGTGCATACACTGGTACTTGCAGTCGTCTGTACACGTCCAACGTGTCAATCTGAGGGTAAGTGGAAGCATCGTAGGAGGATGGCAATGGTCCCCATAACACGCAGAGACGCAATTCTGAAATTTTGATGATCTGTCGCCGGAGGAAGCAACGACAAAAACGAAAAACGGAAAGGTTGCCAACACCCAGCGATACGCCCGCAACATCATGATGATGGCAAGAGCACCAGACGCGGACTTGGACTTCAATAACGTTAATTATATAAGCGAGCATGTCCCCCGCCTCACGGAGTCAATCTTAACTTGGACCAGAACTTCAAGAACCCAATTCCCCCGTCAAGCTCTCTTAAACATTTTTGTACGCGGCAGCGTACAGTTGAATCGTAATACAGGTCGCCACAGTATCTCAAAATACCATTGACTATCTCGCAAGGTCTCATTCAAGCTGTAAGTTGCGTATCTCATCCTTGCCAAAATATCGCAGACAGCGTTTCTGATACCAAGAAACTGCGGTGTATTTTACATGACGCAGCTATATTACCACAGGCATCCATGGTTCGCGCTTCACAGGCGACTACCTTCTCATCTTCTGCCTACTTCGACGATCGGGGTCTGCACGGTACTGCTCAGCCGATAACTGAACATGTCAATGTAAGTTACCTTCTTTATTAATGAACTATTTTTCCTAGAGATGAATAAAAGCCGCATTCTCGTCCAATAGTTTCGTATTTTTTCCCTAAAGGCGTTGGCGAACATCATTATGGGGTATGCATCGTCTCATTTATATTGCTAGGCTTGGCTCTCACCAAGCAATGCTAGGAACGCCATCCGATGAAACCACACAGACTGACCTTGACTAATGCGCTGGTCATGGGTTATGGTCTTGACAAGCAAATACATCACATATATAATCCCCGTCCAGCTACTCAAGCTGAGTTAGAAATGTACCACGACCATGACTACATTGACTTTCTTTCACGGTACGGAATTTACACTACCTTGTTGATAGCTTATCTTAAGGCATTGTATAGCGTGACGCCAAATAACCAGAATGAAATGCGGCATCTCATTGACACGTTCAACTGTGTTGAAGACTGCCCTATATTTTCCGAAATGTATGATTTTTGTCGTATGTATGCTGGAGCATCCCTTGCAGGCGCAAGGAAGCTTACGGCGGGTGCTTGTGATACTGCAATTAATTGGTCGGGTGGGCTTCATCATGCCAAGCGTGGAGAAGCAAGTGGTTTCTGTTACGTCAACGATATTGTTCTGGCAATACTTGAACTTCTGAGGTGAGCGGTCGTATCGCCAGGTGATGCCCAAACCTGACTCAGAGCTCCACAGATATCATCCCAGAGTCCTATACATAGATATCGACATCCATCACGGGGACGGCGTAGAGCTCGCGTTTTATCATTCGAACCGTGTTATGACGGTATCCTTCCACAAATACACCGGCGATTTTTTCCCTGGAACGGGTAAACTCGACGATAATGGTGCAAGCTTGGGCAAGCACTTTTGCCTGAATGTGCCTTTACAAGACGGGATCGATGACGATATGTACTTGACAATATTCAAAACTGTCATTGAAGATACCGTCACGGCTTTCCGCCCGACATCTATAGTCTTGCAGTGCGGCGCAGACTCATTAGGATGCGACAGACTCGGGGCGTTTAATCTATCTATCGCAGCTCATGGCGAATGTGTGAACTTTGTTAGGAAGTTCAATGTACCACTGCTTGTATTAGGAGGGGGAGGTTACACCATCAAGAATGTCAGCCGCTGTTGGACATATGAAACTGCCGTTCTTGTTGGAGCGACAATACCCGATGAGCTTCCAGCCACAGTTTATGATCCATTCTTCCGCGACTCGCAGTGGAAGCTTCATCCTCCCCTCACAGGACGCGTCGAGAACCAAAACTCCCCTGCATCATTGCAACGAATAACCATCAGCATTCGGAACAAACTGCGGTATTTGCAGGGTGCACCAAGTGTGGCCATGCAAGAAATACCGCCTGACCTGGAGGGCTGGCTTGCTGATGAAGAACGTAAACAGGAGGAGATCGATGAAGAACGGGGAACTGCGCTTGCAGGAGAGCGAAGAAGCGACCGGTCGATGGCGCGTAATGAGTTCTTTGAAGGGGACAACGATGTAGAGCAGGACGAAGGCCCTGTATCTGTTAAGAGAACCGTCAGCTCAAGAAAGCCCCGTGCGCCAGGAAAGCGGGCACGGGGAAAGGCACGAGGGAGACCGAGTGCTACTGCAAAAGAGGATGGAGAGGAGATGGAAGAAATTCCGGTCGTGGCAGCCTCTCGCTCTACGAAGTCCAGGAGAACGGCGAAACCCCGAGCTCGAGCACGCGCAAAACCGGTAGATAAAGATAAAGACCTTCCGGATGCAGATTTCGAAGCCACTGCTGATGCAGAGACTGACGCACCGACTCCAGTGGATTTGGAGATTGATATATCGTGAAACTGCGACGCTTGTCATTCTGTTCCACTTCAGAACCTAAAATGTTCTGTAAAACACTTATAGGTACTTATGACCCTTGCTGAGGCATCAGATTACTCGCGTGCCGCCGCGCACCCGTCAGTGTTCGGAATACTGCACTGCTCGCTGCATAAAGAAGGTGGCACGGTTTTGCACAGTATTAGGGTCTTGGGTTTACCCTATGAAGATATTTCTGTTGTACATTAACCTGAAAGGTTTTCCGTTATAGTTAAAGTTATTCTTTTGTTTTACTAGCTGAATATGATGGTTCGAACCAACATAGATGGGATATCTCCGCAGCAACATTATTATGGACTGGCGACATGGCTTAGGCGAGCGTTCAATCAAGGTTCATTGCCATGTCCCAGAAACCCTTCTCCAACTGCGTACACCTTTCCCAAACATGTTGCCAATCTGCGAACCTGATAGGTGAAGGTGCATCCGCTGCTGCACGGCTTTCAAGCGTCTCTGTAAAGTTACATGGAGTCGTGTGCACCAAGAACGTTCGTTACATCCTCACCTAGCCCAGCTTTCACTGCCTTTTGATAGACGTCGCCTGAATAATCCTCCATCCACTTGAGGTACGGATTCCCCTCCCATTGAACCCACGAGTCGGGTGCTCGTGCTTCTTCCTTGAGCCACAAGCCAACTTCTCCGTAACCAAGCAGGCAGGCGGCGAGGGCGACAACGAGTTTCATAGAATCACCTGACAAGCATATCTTCAACAATCAAATATCGACAAAACAGGCCACCGTACCCTGCATTCCGGTATCAATGAGGAAAGCCCCATAAGCTGTCAGGGTGGGAGACTCGGGGGTGTTGATCAGTTCGTCCTCTGTGATACCCCACTCAGCACAATAACCCATGTGCATCGAGCTCTCTTGAACTATGCTGAGAACCACGTCGATAGCTGCAGATATGGGTGCATAGGCGTGTGACTTGGCTGCAAGGAGTCTGGAAGAGAGACATTAGATACGGAAGGGGAGATGATCCGACTACTTGCGCATATGCCCGAGCATAATATTTGAGATAAAGATAATCTTGTCTTTTGAGGTGATCAGAATGTTCTCTTTTGTTTGTCAACAAAGTCCTCACTTGATAAAGTGAAGGAAGTTTTCCTTTGGAAGGGTACCCTTGCCCAGTAGTACTACGAATTCGTGTTGAACATACTCCTTCCAAATTACCCTTGAACTTCGTATCAGGGAACTTGTGAGTGGGTATGGGTTCGTCTTGGTTCGCCTATACTCAAAGCAGTTAATTCATTGTCATGTTTTCCATAGGAGTTACGTACGGCGAGACGAGACGTGGAGTAATTGAATGAATATGGTTCAGAGGACCAAAGCCACTCCCGATCGGAATGGCGGTCTCAATTCCATTATGGGTATAAGCAGTTGCAAGCCTTACAGCTTCACTCACTGCATAATTTAACAGGATAAGTGAAAAAAAACCAGTCAGAGGAGGGTGACAAACGCGATGTGCCCCTCGCAAGCTGACAGACCAACGCAGCGCTCAGCGTACAACCAGTACCATGGGTACTTGTTGATTGTATTCTAGTCCTAGCAAATATGGTGATGTGGCTGTCAGATGCGCACAGCACATCTACCACGAGTGAGTCTGAGTGATGTTCATTCCTTCCATGAATCCGGAGGATATTCGAGTTCTCGTCCAGAAGATCGTCTCGAACCACATGCGCGTCGTCCGATGAAACATTCACAAGATCTCCTAGAGAGACGACGCAGTGACCACCTTTCAAGAGCACAGCTTGAGGGCCAAGTGTCCTCAACTGTCGAGCAGCATCAATCATATCTTGTAAGTTTGCAATGCGAGACGGTAAATTGCGTTGTTTGAGAAGGAGTTCCGCTTCCGCTTTATTTGGAGTTATGAGGTCCGAAAGGGGGAAGAGTTCGTCTATGAGGACGTCCAGGGCATCTGGGTGCAAGAGGGCATGACCGGAAGTGGATACACAGACGGGATCGCAGATTAAAGGAACATGCCCCTTGGCATCAAAGTGCCCCTTGAGTGTCTGCGCAACTGCCTTTGTATTCTCGGTATCAAAAAGCATACCAGTCTTGATCGCCTTGATGTCAATGTCGTCCAGGACAGAGTTCATCTATGAGAAAGGTTCAAGCTGAATCGGGGAAAGTATGCCATGAGATTAACTACACACCTGCTGCTTCACGAAATCAGGAGGCACTCCGAGAACCGCTTGCACGCCAGCGGTGTTTTGAGCAGTCAGGGCAGTAGTCACGCTTGCACCGTAGCATCTGTGAACAGTGAATGTTTTCAAGTCTGCCTCCAGTCAAAAGTTTTAGATTTCCGCAGAGTAGGAGGACAAATGCGCACTTGTATGCCTGCTCCTCCGCTGGAGTCACTTCCTGCAATTGTCAGGACTGACGGACTTTCCAGCGTCATAATCCTCCTGGAGTGTATCGAAGTTACGGTACTTACGATAGCCTGAGAATGCATTGGTGTTGGTTTATTTCTAAAGCTGTTGCCAAACAACCCAAAAGAGGCAAACATATATAGTCACTGGATGGTTTGGTCATCGACACGGTGATCCATAACATAACATACACAGAAGAGTTTCTTCCTTCTATTTGGTTTGCCTACAGGACGCCAACTCGCGGTCCATCACCACCAAAAATATGACATCTCCGGAACCAGCGCAAATAGCACCCAGACCCTCCAAACACAAAATCAAAGAGAAATCAAAGAAAAAGTCAAAATCGCAGCCAGTCACTGTCGACGGCCATGGCAAAAACGAAGGAGAGAATCCGCACTGGGCTTACAAGCCTCCGCCGGGTTCTCATTTATTCGATAATGTACCCGAAACTGATACTTTTGACTGGGACTCCGTTCAGAAGGATGATGATATAGAAATATGGCTAATACGTGTTCCAGACTCGGTAAGCATCCGTTAGAATGCATGGTTGTTGGATTTATGATATGCTTATTACAGGTCAAACCGAAAAATCTTGACGGGCTGGAGATTGATGTGCCCTCGTCCTCACGGAGTGGTCAGGTCGGTAGCTTGTCGCGGAAGAGCGCTGTCTATGATATATGGTCGATGGGCGACGATGATACGGATTTCGCTGGAGCAGAGGAATTGAGAGGACTGACATGTTTGCTTCCTAGAAGAAGAAAAATGGGCAAGCTGTACATAGGTAAGTCATTTGTTCCGTGAAACTGTAAATGATTTTTGAGCGTCCCATGCTTAGCACCAAAAGAAATTACACGTCATCTTGTTGTTTCAGCCCAGCCATCAAGAGCGAGCCCTCCGGAGCACCCATCCATTCTGCACCAAAATCCTCCTCGCCCTTCATATCCAAAAGGATTACTCAAACATCATTTCGTGCCCTACGGAGCCAAACTTTCAATACACAGTGATCATGCGACTATGGATACTGATGTCCAAGCGGAGGGCGGCGTTACCGGTTCTAGCTTTGGAGAGTTGCCTTGCAACACAAAGGAGTCGAAGAGTAGGAAACGTAAAGTTGAGGGGGAAACACTTCGTAAGACAACAGTCAAAAAACCCAAAATAACAAAGTAGAGTGAATATTGAGCTTGTGATCGTGTCTTAGGTGTAATGCTTCTGCATAGTACAGGAGTAATTAAACGCGCATGTAATGTGTAAGGCACTGTACAAGAAACTGTGTAATCCATGGAGAGAATATGACAGATTACGGTAGACAAAGCTCTACTGTCTCCTATGTCATCCAACGTCCATCTCATCTCCATTCCCTTGGGTAGTCCGTTGATCTGACGCACTACTATGTGGATGTAACGACCGAGCCAGATCGTGGCGGATAGCGTCCTCAAGACCTTCATAAATGCTTCGTCGCGGAAGGTCCCATATTCGACCAGGACACTCCCTCTCCTTGTCGTCAAAAACCCCCCCGACGCTTGTCACCCACTGCCGCCGAATCTCCACGAGTTGCTGCAATTGATCTGGCACCACAAGACGAAGATCATCATCCGGGCCGAGTCCAAGTGCTGCAGGTGAAGGTTTAGGCGCGCTCGCGCCAGAAGTCGTACCGTTCACGCTGCCGTTAACCTCTGATAGTTTCTTTTTCTTTTTGTTTAGCTTCGGCTCATCCTTCTTTTGAACTTTCGAGTAGGCACTCGTGATGCTTTTATCAAGGGCAGTACGGTTGTCCAGATATTCCTGGTAACCGAGCCGATCACGAGCAATGGCAGCAAGACGTTCTTTCCTGGCCTTGTTCCTGGCCACCACAGTCCGTAATTGACGCTGAGCATGTCTGAGAGCTGTCGCAATTGGATCATCGACTTTCGCCGAAAAATCAGGCTACAACAGGGTTATTAGTGAGACACCTGTCATAAAACCAGTAATTATACTCACCGGCTCATGGAGTAATCCATGAAACCGCATCGTATCCTGAACCCTCTCCTCCAAATCAACTACATTAACTTTCTCCCGCTTCGCAGCTGCAGCACCAGTTCCGCCCGGTCTGCCCTCCATAGCATCCTCGGCAGCCTTGACACCTTTCCACACTGTCGAATCTGGCATCGGTAAAAGGGCACTCATCAATCGCTCTGTCAAGGGCCCGTGACTGCGCTCCTCCGTTAAGAGGTCTGCCTCCATCAGGGTCGATGGGTCCCATTTCGGTGCTGACGTCGAGCTCTCACCCAATCGACCAGACGAAAATCCAGGCAATGGCCCACCATACATGGCCATATCGGCATCCTCCCATACTTCCAAATAATGCCTGCCCAGTTTTGGTATCACATAAGGTTCAACTTCATCCGCAGTAAACTCAAGAAAACCAACATCCTCCTCTTTAATCCCTCGGATCCAAGGCTCAATACTTGAGTAGAAGGTATTGACGAGAGTTTGCGCTGGCGGTTTGAGCTTACTGAAATCTTCGGTGACATCCGTTGCATTACTAGGACCGGCAACGGGCGGAGGGGGTATCGGAGGACGGGTGGGTAGTAATACTGTGGAGGGTGGAAGTGTGAAGTCGGGTGCAAATGAAGACTAGGATGCCAATGAAGCGATAGAATACAAGATAATGCAGATCAAATACCTTGACGTGATTTGCCACAAATCCCAGTGATTTCGACGTTTTGATAGGGACACTAAGAGAAGGGCCTGGCAAGGTTTTCACAGCGCGGCTGGTATCTGTACGAAGAATCTGAATCACGGTCTCTATGGATGGTCTCTGTAAATTACCCTGCTCAAGGTCACCATCCTCCTCTCGTTTACGTTTCTTCTTCTTTTTCTTGATATCGTCCGGTATTCTAACATAAAAGATCAGACTGTGCATTCTGAGCTTCGTCGTTGGACTCACGATCTTCGAGGGTCCAGTGACGCCCTAGAAGAGGGAGGGAAGGAAGAAACCGGTATCGATGGTGCTCGAGCCCTTACAGAGCCATTGGCAGAGGGAGACATATCGCGTTCGTCCCCATCCAAAGCTGGGGTGACTACAACAACATCATTGTGGCGAGACCATAGCAGATTAGGAGGATGTTTGTGAGGTAACAACAAGAGCGTGGCATCCATCAGATCGAACGGGATACCACGAGAATTTGTCGTCCAGAATATGCACAGATTTTGGGGATTTTTCAACCGTAGATTGAGTAGCGAAAAAGTGTGGAACGGGGAAGAGAGATTAAGATTCATGAGCCAAAACTCAGGCTAAACAGATAAAACGGAAAGACATACAAGGGCGTTCACGCTTCACCTTCTCTACCGCCTTTGCCTTGCCTCTCTCTCTCTCCCTGATTCGCCTCATAGATTCCTCGATATTCTTCAAGTCTTCTCCGGCCCTCTTGGCCCGTTCCAACGACTTCTGCCGAAGACATTTAAGCTCTCTCTGCAGCGTTTCAAGTTCATCTGTCGGGGGGACAGTCTCCGGAGGATTCTTGAAGAGGGGAGACCGCGCCGAAGTAGGTAGAGGATAGGGATACAGTTTAGACGACATAGCAGCGCTTCCGACGAGTTCGGTGGCTACTAGGCACGTCAGGATTTGGCAACCAAAACCACGGGACAAAGCCAGTGACCGGTTACTGCAGTCTCGCGCGTAACCGATGCAGAGTAGAAGATACTCTGTGTGCCAGATTAGTGACGAACAAGTAGGTGAGAACCAGACCTTGCTAAGGTTTAAACGCTGACACCTTCAATACCAAGCGTTTTGTCGGTGTTTACATAATCTCTTTTCCCACGTGACCCGAAATCGTCACTTTCAGCAAAACTTTAAGTGAGCAAAACTGGCCACCTTGACCCCCACAATTTTTCTTGTGTTCTATTTCTGGATTGACTGGGACTCGCTAGAGCTCAGAAACTATGCAGGTGGACCCCAGGAACGAATCATTTCTGCAACCCGTCGATGACAAGGACAACGACAACATAGAATTAGACACCTTACAGGACATTCTGGTCACACCCCGGGCAAGCTACAGGACGGCCGAATATGACTCGCAGGACTTTTACGATGATGTAGAGCATATAAGCGATGGTAGCGCCGCTCTATTGGGTTCAAGTGGAAGAACAAGGGGGAACGAACGGATACTGTCTAGCACGGGAAGGGTTTGGTCACAAGTTGGCAGCATTGTTGTTGAAGTACGTGGTTAGAACTTGCAAAGCAGAAATACCTCTGATTGCTTAAAAAGTGTGCACCCACGCTTCTTATGACTACCATAAGTCTCCTATTCACCGGGGAACTCCTTGACCGTGTGTCAGTGAGTACGGTGGTGACGTCTGAGATCTCGAATTGATGTGTTTATAGCGTTGGCGGGCAATGCGCACCATTGATGAGCTGATAATGATTGTTCCTGTTGTCCTGAATCTCAAAGGCAACTTAGAAATGAACCTTTCTGCTAGAATGGGAACTGCGGCTAATATGGGCGAGCTAGACGACAGGAGCGCACAACGGAAGATCGTGGGTGGTAATCTGGCACTGTTACAAGTGCAAGCGACTGTCGTCGCATTTGTAGCAGCTTGTGTCGCAATGCTTCTCGGTCTTTTGGTCCCAGAGCTATCTTCGGGTCCTGTAGACCCTTTTCCACAGAACAGCACCCTATTGCTGACTGCCAGGGTGCCTCGGCCGCCACCGCCTCTAGGTGGGAAACCGAAGTCCGGTTTGATCGAGTATGTGCGGTTTTCATATCGAACGCGTGATAGTTAATCTCGTGACAGATTCACGATGGTGGCCTCTTCGGCTATGATGTCCGCATGTCTGTCAAGCATAACCCTCGGTTCCTTCATGTGTTTTCTGGTTATTATATGTCGACGGTATGGGCGCGACCCAGGAAAGTGATGCTGGGCTCGTATTTAACATGTACGCTAAACATTTTACTACACTTTCAGATAATATTGCGCCCCCAATAGCATCTTGCCTCGGGGATTTGGTCACACTCAGCCTTCTTGGTGCCATTTCCTCCCTACTCATCAACGTAGTCAACACTCCCATTCCTCTCATTTGTGTCACACTCACTATTCTCTCCGCCACGTTATGCGTGTTCCTGGTGAGGCGTAACAGCAGTGTCAAGGATCTAATCTACCAGGGTTGGGTTCCACTCTTTGGTGCAATGGTAATTTCTTGCGCTACTGGTATTGTGCTTGATATGTTTGCCTCTCGTTATCAAGGATTCCCTCTTCTTGCTATCGTTATTAGTGGTGAGTTTGGCGAATCTTACCATCTATATTTTTATAATGCAGGAGAACAGGGCTTCCAGGTAGCGTTGGGTCTATATTTGTCTCCCGACTCTCGACTGCTCTTCACGCGGCATCTGCGAACGCGCCCCTGCACAAAAGCGAACCTTCCCCAAAACTGGTCATGGTCACGCTTACTGTCATCACAATTCCCATAGAGATTTTATTCCTCTGTACTCTACGCGCATTTGGATGGCTAAAATTACCCATCATATTTGCCATACTATCAGTAATATTCTTTTGTTGTGCAGTGAGCTTCATGTCCGCCCTGCCCAGATGTTTACTGAAGTTCACAACAGGTCTTCACATCATTAGTTGTAGCTCGGTTGTTGACCAATTTCTTGTGGTCCAAAGACCTGGACCCCGATATATACGCTCTACCCATCCACTCTGCCCTGATGGATCTGATAGGGCAATTACTCCTCGTATTGTGTTTCGAGATCGTCTCGATTTTGGGCATGAACTTGTAAAACCAAATATTGCAAATACTTCACATTGACACTCCTCCGTCCGCCGGAAACCCTTCATATGTTGAATGCAATCTGTGTCCTCGAGGTGTGAATATTGTCAGAAGCCTTCAGATACTATCTTCCATGGACGCAGGATGAACATGTTCCTCTGGTTATCCGCAAATATTCGATATTGCAAGTCTGGTGGCTCGCGTATACCACACAGACACCTCTTTGTACATACCTTAGTATCGTCGTTGTTCCGCAATCCAGAGCGTGATTCTATTTTGTCTCGTGTGTTTCTTCAGTGTTTCTCGTTGCTGCCCATGACTTGTTTACAGATATATCAGCTCAGACCTTCGAGTCCGTCGTACAAAACCTCAAACTTCCCCCAGTCACGGTGGCCACAAATTGAAACATCCTCACCTGCTCTATGAGCACGTCCTTTGTGCTACATCAAACGTTGAAGTAACGCAAAGATCGTTTAAAAACGAACGCGAACCTGCATGCGCATGAATGAAAGAGTGGAGAGGGAAGAAGGACGGGCAAAATCCAAAGGCCCAAAAAGGACACATGTCACATGACGGGAACACCCAACGGAGTTCGAAACACAAATAGCGGCTCGCACACTTCTCCATCGGACTCACATGTATGATGAGGCTCAGTGAGCCCTTTTTGCCTCTCGCCATCTGTGACAAGCACCAGTTCCTCACGAAACGAGTGTTTGATCGGAACAGGCTATTGCAGAGGTTCACTGGTTACTTGTATGGTCTCCCCGAGCCCGACCTTTAGAAGAAAGGAAGCAGTCGTTCTGTCTAATAAAAGTGGTATTGTAGGTACGTCTAGTTAAGGTGTACGTGTTGCAGCACTGTTGCTATGCTAGCACTTGCAGAACAGCAGATGGATACTTGTAAAATCTCTGTGGTGATGCACCCTTCACTTTCTTTCCCGCCTTTGTATTTCCCACCACTTTCTTCTTGATTTGCCCCATAGATTCCTTGATGGCCTGCTAGTCTTCTCCGGCGTTTTTAGCATGCCCTAATGAATTTGGTCGAAGCGGTCTAAGCTCAACCTGCAGCACTTCAAGTTCATCTGAGAGATTCTTGAAGAGAGGAAACCACGCCAGCGAAGGTGCAGCGTATGGAAGACATGGCGGCACTTCTGACGAGCTCGGTAACTTCTAAGTATGTCGGGATTTGACAATCAAAATTGCAGGGCAAAACCAGTGACCGGCAACTACAGTCTTGTGTGTAACTTAGGAATGATCAAACTGGTGAGAACCAGACTTGTTAAAATTCCAACGATAGCATCTTACTACTGTTTGCCATCGCTTATGGGAGCCGCACGTTCTCCTACTTTGAAGCCCGAATTAGACGTTTGGTGTGCGGCCCGTAAGCTGTGTAACACTCGGCTGGGTCGATGTCCACATGTCAGGCCGGAAGATTTAACAACCTCAATTTTCCCTCGACTGCCTGGTTTCTTTGATCACATTCGGGTTGGACTGGGACTCACTAGAGACCATGCAAGAGCCCACCAGAAATGATATAGATTCGCCTCTGGAACACGTCGGCGATGATATCAGATTAGACACCTTGCAGGACATCCTGGTCACACCCCGGGCAGACTACACGACAGTCAATTACGATTCGCAGGACATTGACGACGACATTGAGAACAGAAACGATGGTAGCACCGCTCTATTGGGCTCAGGCGAAAGAAGCAAGAGACCCGAACGGAAACCTCCTGGAAGTGTATGGTCACAAGTTGGCAGTATTGTTGTCGAAGTACGTGGATAGAACTTGCAGAGCAGAAATCCCTCTGATTGCTTAAACAGTGTGCACCCACGCTTCTTATGACTACCATAAGTCTCCTATTCACCGGGGAACTCCTTGACCGTGTGTCAGTGAGTACGGTGGTGACGTCTGAGGTCTCGAATTGATGTGTTTATAGCATTGGCGGGCAATGCGTACCATTGATGAGCTGATAATGATCGTCCCCGTTGTCTTGAATCTCAAAGGCAACTTAGAAATGAATCTTTCTGCTAGAATGGGAACTGCGGCTAATATGGGCGAGCTAGACGACAGGAGCGCACAACGCAAGCTCGTGGGTGGTAATCTGGCACTATTACAAGTGCAAGCGACTGTTGTCGCATTTGTCGCAGCTTGTGTCTCGATGCTTCTTGGACTTTTGGTCCCCAAGCTATCTAAGGGTCTTGTAGACCCTTTTCCGCAGAATAGCACTTTATCACTCACTGCTGGGGTACCCAGACCGCCGTTGCCTTCAGGTGGCAACTCAAATTCGGGTTTAATAAGGTATGTCTGGTTCTCGCATCCAGTACGTGATGGTTAATCCATTGTCAGATTTACCATGGTGGCCTCTTCGGCTATGATGTCCACATGCCTGTCTGGCATTATCCTCGGTGCCTTCATGTCTTTGCTAGTTATTGTCTGTCGACGGTATGGGCGTGATCCAGGCAAGTGTAACCGGGCTTGTATTCAACATTTATTCTAAACATTTCCAGATAATATTGCACCCCCAATAGCATCGGGCCTTGGGGACCTCCTCACACTCAGTCTTCTTGGCGCCATTTCCTCTATCCTCATTCGTGTCATCAATACTCCCATTCCCCTCATTTGCTGTATACTCACTATTATTTCCGCCACGATATGTGTTCTCCTAGTGAGGCGTAACAAAAGCGTCCAGGATTTGCTCTTCCAGGGCTGGATTCCACTTTTTGGCGCAATGGCAATTTCTTGCGCTAGTGGCATTTTGCTTGATATGTTCGCATCTCGTTATCAAGGGTTCGCTCTCCTTGCTATCGTCATTAGTGGTGAGTAAAGCGAATGTAATGCTATATGTTGCCATAACACAGGAGAACAGGGCTTCCTGGCAGCGTTGGGTCTATATTTGTCTCCCGACTCTCGACTGCTCTTCACGCAACAGCATCTACGAACGCGTACCTGCACAAAAGCGAACCTTCTTCCAAACTTGTCATGATCACATTCATTATTATCACAGTCCCAATGGTGATTTTATTCCTCTGTATCCTACGCGCCTCTGGGTGGTTAAAATTCTCTATAATATTTGCCATATTATCAGTGCTATTATTTTGTTGTGCAGTGAGTTTCATCTCCGTCCTCTTCTGATGTTTGCTGCAATTTGCAACAGGTCTTCACCTCACTAGTCGTAGCTCAACTATTGACCGATTCATTGTGGTCCAGAGGTTTTGACCCCGATATATACGCACTACCTATTCACTCCGCTCTGGTGGATCTAGTAGGTCAAGTACTACTGGTATTGTGCTTCGAGATCGTCTCTTAGGCACAAACGTGTATAACCATATAGTACGAAACTTCCTACAACCCGACTGTTATCATTCAAACATTGATGCATCCATCCATTCGGAACCCTTCGTACTGACGAATTCAAGCTCTATGTTTTCGGGGTGTACTCTGAGAACCACGTCATGATCAAATAACTTCGTTGGATGTACGCGAAAGACAGACCTCGATGTGTCTCTCATAAGTTGCAGGGAATCTTTAGCCTCCGAAGCCATCGTCCAAGTGGGCTGATCGTCGTGTGCAGAGTCATACATGTTGATGAGGAGATGGTTCGCCGATACGGGTGGGACAACTGTAATCGTGATCGCACCAAGTTGATAATACACAGAAGAACCGAATTTGCCCAGTAATGTGCTGAACAGATATATCAAAAAGTTGCTAGAAAGAGCGAAGCGGTGCTTCGATCAGAACTGGTCCGCTGCATTACATGTGTTCTCACCAAAGAAAATACAGGACCGAGTCTCGTGCAAAGGTACGCATAAGACGTGCACCAGACCAGGTCTTGTCTGGTACCCGGAAGTAGTGCTGAAGAGATTTGTAGCCTGCCAACACGACAAGAACAAAGTCTAAGCCCATCATAGGTACCCTGAAGAGGTGGATGAGGTGAGACGATGATATTCCATCAACGTACACACCAAAAGAGATACAGCCAATCCATGGATCCGAGTAAACAGCATGCGCCAAAAATCTGGGCTTCATGGTCTAAACTTTGATCAGTGTACATATTCAAGAATATTGACGAGGCTGACCCTTCTCATATAGGTATACGATCACTGCCATCACCATCATAGTGCTGAAGATTCCGATGAACAGCACCGACACAGGGAGGACAATTCTTTTGTCTAAATAACAGTTAAGTAAAAACCAGGAATGTTTGCATAACCACGTACCATATGCGTACAGCGCATATACTCGATGTTGGAGAATCACTTGGGCTTCGATGGGTACATCATACTTTAGATGGATCGGAAACCTTACTTTGAATATTCGCCACAAGCAACAATACTGAGGCGTGTCAGGGTTAAGTAGACTCGTGGATGACCATGGTACATACCGATGACGGCAAAAAACGCATTTACAGAACCTGATGTTCAATGAAGGGGAGATAGGGGCTGAGAGTTTTTGAGCTTACATCTGTTCTGAATGAGCATTAGCAAATGAGAACAGTGAGATAACATACATGGCAGCGGTTGGTGTGACGTCGAACGTCACTGTAATGCATCAGTGATGAGCATCAATACATGTGTAAACCAGATTTTGGTGCACAACTCACAGAATGTCATTAAGATAGCTGTTCCAATCGCGAAGTATCGGTTCTGGAGGGCGTCAGATGAAAATGCCGGACCTATGCACTCATTCTTACCACAAAAAACAAAACTTTTGCAAGCGTCCATGTAGCGTTCTGCAAGAAGTCCTGGTCACCTTGCTGGCCAACATATTATACTTGAGCAGATATACCCATAATCGAACCTGCCATCACTGAACTTCTGCAACAATTTGAAAATTGATAAACAAACTTACCTCGTGAGGAAAAGTAAGAACTAGTAGTGTTCCCGTCAACGATCCCGAATAACAGCACAAAAGAGGGTCCGCTCACTAAGGTCCCACGTAAAGAGCGTCAAAGCAGCAACTGCATATCATTTGAGTAGGTGAACATATCGGTTCCAAGAAAGACAGGCTCACTGCTGAAGTATTTGATTTTCGGGGCTGTCAGGAGGTATAAATCCAAACCTTGGATTTCCTCTGGAGTAACGGCCGACATGGGCGTGTACAAACAGCCAGGTTAACGGGAGAAAGAACGGGTGGGACTCGGAGGTCTCCTTCGAAGCAGTTATCATAAATAGCACTTTTCATAAATGAACTTGTTGAAAGTGCTGATGGTACCATTCTGGCTATCCCTTTGTCACGATCTGGCCCCATCATCATGATATGATCAGCGCTTAGTTGTGACTGTGGGGCTTTTTGGGTGCCTTGGCGCCTGTGCATATTGTGGTGGAAGCGACCCTGGTAGTATGTGTTGCTTAAGTCGGATCCATAGTAAGGATCATACGGCCAAATGCCAATCCTACATTGATGAGCGTACCACTTCTGGCCCACCACTGGCAGTTGTAGACAACATCGAACCGGACCTCGAATCATCAACGTCTGCAAACATCGTCAGGTGAGTTCATTTCTCAAGTTCGAACTATCATGCAAAGATTGCGAGCACAATGATTTACTACATAAATCATGTAAGATTCATGATAGGCAACTTGAAGGCCGACATCCGCGTGACTCATTGACGCGAACAAGCATCACGCTTCGCGTCCGAGTCACGCTGATACATTCTCTTTTCTTACCATCACTCTTTCGTTATGCTCAACGACGAGCTCGGTCGTTTACTCTCATTCACAACTACACCCTGGACTTATCACCAAATCTTCTCTCGTCATTTCAGCCTAATTCCATTCCTTTGCCCCAAAAGCAGTCAAATACCAAACGCCTCTCGTCATTCCTGTGCACGGCGAGCTGTTATCATTAATAGTTCTTTTCATAAACTAACTTGTAAATTGCTCATTGTACCGTTCTCGCTATCCCTTGTCAGGCTCAAGCCCCATCATCTGTACGTCAGCGTTAGTTGTGACTTGGGGCTTTTTGGATGCATTGACGCCTGTGCATATTGAATGGTTAAAATACCCTGGCAGTATGTGCTGCTTAAGTCTGAACATGTAAGGATCATCGGCCAATGCCAACCTACGATGTCAGCGTACCAGATCTTACCAGCACGGCAGTTGTATCGACATCGAACCGGACCTCGAATCTCCACGTCTTCAACATCGTCAGCTGAGTCAGTTCTCAGTTCAACTATCATGCAAAGATTGCGAGCACAATGATTTACTACATAAATCATGTAAGATTCATGATAGGCAACTTGAAAGCCACGGATGCTGTAACTCAGACTGAGATGATTTCGGGCCGCATTGCATATTAAATTAATGCTGCCTCCTGCGCAGGCTCATTGAAATATTGATTTCACTGAGTATGCTACCACCTCTCGTCGGTTGGAATGCACGAATGTGTGCACTACTCTGAATTTGCAGGCATTGCAATGATGGCTATGTGTCGGACACAATATATATCAAGGTTTCATCAATTCAATGAGATGTAATTCATTACATTACAAAGTATGTAAGACTGTGAGCATAGCAACGTTGATTGCTCATGGAGCGCGCAGCTCCAGGGTTCGGGCCCAATAAGTTGCTGCTTCTAGTGTTTTCAGTGTTCCTTTGTAGAACTTCTGATTGAATTGAAATCTGTTGTCGAGATTTGGTCAAGCACACTTAAAGTACGGTGCCAGTGGTTTTGTCGAAGATGGGAAACAACATCGTTAGCCCTTAAGTGAAAGCCTGTGCGAAAGATGCAATACCCCCAGGCTAAAGCGTCCGACATAGCTTGAGAGTCGAGACACGCATTTGATCATAGAACCAGCTATGTATGTGAGCTTGGCAGTACAAATCTCATCAAACGACTACACCTCAAGTGAACCCTCCATACTCATAGACGCAAGCTCTACGTCCTTCAAGTTGTGGTGTGCCCTAAACTCCATATCCTCATGGTACACCCTGGCCATCACGTCAAATACATCAACAAAAGATGGATTAGAACGACAGACCTCTCTGGCTCAGCATGTGCCGAGTCATACATATTGATAAGGAGACGATTCGCCGATACAGGTGGGACAACCGTAATTGTGATCGCACCAAGCTGATAATACTCCGGAGGGCCGAATTTGCCCAGCAAAGTGCTGAACAAGTATATCAAAAAGTTGCTAGAAATAGAAAAAACGAAAAAGAAAAGCAGTGCTTGGATCAGAAATCAGTCCACTGCGCCGCGCTGCATATGCTCTCACCAGAGAAAATAAAGAATCGAGTCTCGCGCAAAGGTGCGCATGAGACGTGCGCCAGACCAGGTCTTGTCTGGTACCTGGATATAATGCTGGAGAGATTTGTAGCCTGCTAACACGACTAGGACGAAATCCAAGCCCATCATTGGTACCCTGTAGTGGACAATGAGGAGCGGGTCGCAAAGGTAGTCCTCGGAGTACGTACCAAAAAAGATACAGCCAATCCACGGACCCAATTATAGCGCATGCGCCAAAGATCTCAGCTTCGTGGTCTAGACTTTGATCAACACATATACTTGGTAATATTGATGAAGCTTACTCTTCTCGTACTGGTATATGATCACTGCCATCACCATCATGCCACTGAAGACCGTGACGAACAATGCTGATACAGGGAGGACGATTCTTTTATCTGGACATCATCCAGGTATCAACTAGAAGGATTTACATTGTCACGCACCATAGGCATACAACGCATATAATCGAAGTTGGAGGATCACTAGGACTTTGATGAGTATGTGGTACGTCAGGTGGCTCAGTGAGCTTACTTTCGATGTTGGCCACTAGTAACAGAGCTGGGAATTGTCAGTCTAAAGTCGATTGAAATCGATTGATGTGCATGCTACACACCGATGACAGCAAAGAAGGCATTTGCAGAACCTAATATTTATATGAGAGGGATCGGGGGATAAAAGCGTCTGAGCTCACATCTGTTCCAAATTAGTATCAGTCAAAGTAATCGGTGAGATAACGCACATAGCCCATGTAGGTGTAACGTCGAACGTCACTGTATCACATCTCAGCAACAAGCCTCGATACATGTGTATCACAACAAACTTCAGTGCACAACTCACAGAATGTCATCAGGATAGCCGTCCCAAGCGCAAAGTATCGATTCTGAGAAACATGAGATCGAACGCCTGACCGATATGCAAACGTAATCTCACCATGAAAAATAAAACTTTTGCAAGCGTCCATTTAGCGTTCTACAAGCGGTCCCCCGTCACTTACTAGCCAAAATTCAGCCCAACTAGACGTACCCATAATCTAAGCTGTCACCCCTGAGCCTCCAAATAATTTAGCTCCAGTTGAACAACTCACCTCGTGAGGAAAAGTTAGAACTGGCGTTTCTGTCAGCGGTCCATAATAAAACCACAAAGAGGGTTCACTAACTGAGGTCCCAGGTAAAGAGCGTCAAAGCAGCAACTACACGACGTTCGAATAATGGGTAAGCATTTCAGTCTCGGAGAAAAGGAGGACCCACTGCTTATATATTTCATCATTGGGGCTGTCTGGATGTACAAGTCCAAAGCTTGGATTTCCTCCGGAGTGATGGTGGTTGTGGTCGACATGGTGGTGTAGGTAATACCGACAAGATTCCTGCCTGTCACTGAAATAATAGATGGGACCCGAGGGTCAACCAACCCAGTATTAAGTAGTGTCAATGTGATACATCCGGCTGATGACTGAAATAACAGTCTCACAAATGAAACTGCCGCCACTGATGGCCCTGAGTTGGTAGGCGGTGCGGATACCAACCTCGTCATTCCGCGCCTCATGCTGTTTCGCAGATGCGTGGGCACGAGCCTATACATAGTCTTTTAGAATAGGCGCCTTCTGTGAATCGGGTGTTAATTGACCTTGTGCAAGCTTGCTATGCCGTTGTCATCGGGCGAAGGAGATAGGCTGCTTGAGTGCTGATCACTCTGGCTTTCGAATTATATGTATACAAAGCCCAGCTGACTATGAGGAAGTTTAAACTTTCCCGCGCTTGAGTAACATAATTTCCGAGTTCCACGCCGAACAGAAATACGGTGGGTGCACGACTTGACTCGGATCAGTGTCGCGGGCGTACTGATGTTCACCGTTGTCTCAAGAAGATGACCTGACTGGGCCCATATACTTAGCACTCAGATTTGCTCCGAGGCACATTAACTTGCTTACCTGGGGGACCAAACCGTGTGATAATCTCACGGACGTCCAGTGCCTTTGGACTCTCATCAACACTTATGAGAATGATTACACATGCATACCTCGCCTCAAACACAGGATGTTGGAAGTGATGGTAACCGACCTTACCCGCCAAGAAAAAACAGGGGTCCACGGCCGTCGAAATCGTTCCTCAGGACAGGAGTTGGCCGTACTAAAGGAATGAAATTCGTTTAGTAAGGGACACACGGACGCGCGACAGTTTCACTGCCAGGCTACAACTCGAAGATGCTGCATTAAGACACTTCAAATTATAGCGCCCAGCATAAATCGCTTCCTTTGCTCTAGACAAGTATTTTGATCTTATTAGCCATGTGAACTTGGCAGTAAGTTATTATATCTGGATATTACAAAATATGTGCACGCGTTGCTGGAAATTCTTCCTAGGTCAAGACTCGATCGCAATATCGATCTCTGGTCCACACTCGCGCTCAAGGTCTGGAGAAGATCGCCTCTTCCGCTTCTTCGGGCTTTTCGAGGATTTCGTAACAGCACTGGGACAAAGCCCTTTAGTGCTCAACGTGCACGAGTCGCACTTTGGTCCCACAGGAACACAAATGGTCTGTTTGGCAAAAGGGATTACTGCGAGACCCTCCGTGGCTATAGCGTAAACATACCTGACCAAAGCCAACAAGCATATGGTTAATCTCGCGATGCAACTCAATAGGTAACCAGGACTGAAGATTTAACCTCGTTTCTTCAGGCTTCGTGGTAGGCCGCTGATGCCATCCCAACCTATTAGTAATACGGTGCACATGCACATCTACGCCAATACCGTGATTACTGCACGTGCGTTAGCAAGTTCACCAAAAGCGTAGGAAATGCACCATGTACAGATTCCAAGCGACGAGGAGCGTAAGAAACGCCATTTTAGGACCGACTCCTGGTAAGGAACATAGCTCGTCTACCGTCTTGGGCACCTCTGAATCGAAATCATCGCGTAACCGTAAAGCCGTCTTCTTGATATACCTAGGATTGAAAACGTGAATATAGCTGCTCGCTCTTATATGACATGATAAACGGACCCAGTCTTCCGCCGCCAAAAGCCGACTTTTGCTATTGCGTTTGATATTGTAGAGTCGTCCGCAGATATGACTGCCTCAACAGAAAGCGTACCTCCTACAGCATCTCGGAGCTTCTCAACAGCCGCATCCGTGACTTCATCTTTCGTTTGGGAAGATAACATCAGAGAAACTAGTACAGCAAACCGTCGGTTCTGGTATACAAGATGAGATGGACATGTATGAGATTGGGTGGATATGAACCTTTGGGTCTTTCTCCTTGTGCTGGGCTTGTTCGCACCCCATTGTGTCTACAGGAGCGACGATTTGAGCGCGCATTTCTTTGATTGAGTCATAGGCCTCTTTCCAGCGTGGTGGAGCAGGATGAGGGGTGTCTAGAGACCGCTGAATTGGTTTAGGTTTCTTGGGAGACTTGGCCTTTACTCGTGAACTCGGGTCTTTTTCAGGTACCGGATCTTCTAGCTTCAAAGACGGTGACGTCTTCCGAAGGCTCGTGGAGGGTGTCAAATCTTCAGTCTTGGATTCGACCTCGAGCTTGATCCGCTTCGACCGCTGCGGACTGGAAGCCAATGAAGTTGACGACTGACCCGCATTTCCATCTTCAAACAAAGTGACTGCACTGTGATATGGGCTCGCACGCGCAGAGAGTCTAGTAACAACTCCTGACACCTGTCGCCGCGACGAAGACATTAAACCTTGACAGAGTGTGGCAAGTATTTGAGCTCTAAATTAGTCCCGAGACAATATTTACATCTGAAACATACTCCGCATAAGGAGATTACGTGCTTGCTGCCAAGTTTGTGTATTCTTCCTGTTTTGGAATAGATACCGGCGGATCACCTGTGCATTGTCCTACGGGTCAGGGAGACCTGCAGCGCGACGACGACGGTAGAGACACCGCAAGACAGATCATAATGCACTAAGATGAGTGCAACCGTCTGAGAAGAATTCCTTCAACTACGGTGGACTTTAGATGAGGGGAGGGAGAATATGCCACATGCGGAAGCACTGGAGATATCGATCTTCGAGAATTCCCCGATATCGATCAAATAAGATTGGGGTAGTTCTATTCAATTTGAAATCATTGACGCTGCATTAAATCTCTCGAGATCACACCAGAACACTAGGAAGTCAAAACTTCAATCTTGCATGGGCAAGTTAACAACCACCGTTCAAGAAGTCAAGTGTCTGGCATTGATTACTTCAGGAGGAACCAGAATATAAAGTGTCAGGGGCCGCCGATCTACCAGAGCGAACGTTCCAACTTCATCGGGGAAGATAAGGTATGGCTCAATTCAATACAATCACTCGCCAACTAGGGGAGGGCTGATAACGTTGACCGCAATGTCCAAATGAGAAACATAGCCTGTGTCTGGCAAACTGTAACCGGTGAGCAGGAACAAGTTCCACTGGCACCCGATGAGTGTGTATGGTTCTGTCGGCGTAACGTTGACACAGGAGATATAAACGATAAATCTCCCGAAGGCACCGTCTTGCCTGTGCTTTTATCGAAAGCGTTAAGAGCGACATCAAAGAATTATTCAAGAGCATTGATCTGGCTAATCTTCAGACCAGGGCTTACAGAAACAGCGCAAATAATACAGCTAGCGCAACGACGAGAGACTCGTCAGGAAACGTTAAACGATCTAACAAATCTGCGTACCTAGCAAGGCCCCAACCAATCTACTTCTATTTCCAAAAACCACGAATATTAAAGTTTGCACCGTGACAATAGGGGGGTCTCAGCCGACAAACTTGATCCGTATCTATATGTCGCGCAACGTTTGACATCATATTACTACTGCCTGAAACACCCAGATACGACGAACGTTGTATCTGTATCACTGGGTAAAAACAGCACTCGGTCTATCGTAGTGGTGCTGCTGCAGGGAATTCAGAGATAATTGGAAACCAAGGATGAACATCCGCATCCCACTTCAAACTCTTTGCATCCCATGTCGTCAACGCCTGCTCGCTTGAAGGGAGGTGTCTCTCCAGATCAATACACACATCTAGCAGCTTCTGTACGAACTTGCGGAAGATGAGAATCTGCAGCAGGCGCGACTAAAAAAATGTCTTACCTTCTTCCGTTCTCCACTCCACCGTCCCGCCCACCCATCAGGTGACGTCAGTAAACCCGATAAAACTTCTACAGCAAGCGCAATATTATCCAACGAAAACTGTTTCTCCTATCGCCGATGTCAACAGACACCTCATGTCCAGTCACCGCAAACACTCGCCTTTTGCATAGATTCGCACGCAGAAGCAAACTTGGTAAAGCTCGGATGTCCAAAGGGTTGCAAATCAACATCTTCGTACTCGGGCGTAAATGCCCACTTGTAGCGCCGCAGAAAGTTGAGCCTCGTGCGGCGCCACGAGAAGGTCGTTTTTTTCACCGTGATCTTTTCTTCAAGTCAGGATCTGAACTAGTGGCATTCACCATTACTCACAGCGAAAATAGTCATTGAGAGGGACTGTAATGCCGTGAGGAATCGTAACTGGAATGACAACTCGGAGTAGGCATTTGAATCTGGGCGAAAAGAATCAACTCTAGCTATCATACACATCGGACCACGTACCACTCGACATGCCAGGCATAAGTTGATCTATACAGGCCAAGTGCATTTCAAGCACCTGTACGACATACCAGTATGCAAACACACGCTCTTCGTTTGTGTAGAGTGACAGTTGGAATCCAGATAGGACGACTTCGCGGATTGTAGACAGTCTATACATTAGCACAGCTACCCTCGCGCGACGGACGTGGTCAAGCTTTGTTTGGTCTTGCTGATAGGAATCGTTCTGTGAGCCAAAATACTGCTTGCATTTGCTATACTCACCAAGGGCGCAAGGCGCACACACACGTCCATGAACACGACAAACAGCTCATGCCAGTCGAAAAGGGACTTGGCACAGAACCGGCGCCGCCGTGGTGGGTTGTACCACAACGACTTGATATTCGCTATCAGTATCTATCCGACAATCAGCACAGATGCAGGATATCACAACTCCAAACAAACCTGCGTCATAGTGCGTTCAATCTGTACGAGCGGCGGAGGCGCCGAGCCCTGCCACCTCGCCACGATATTCTGCGTGACCGCATCATAACAAGTATCTAGCGTCTCCCGGAAGAACTGGACTACAACGTGTTTGAGTGCAAACTTGTTGAGCACGAGGACGCCGTCCCAGAACGCGGACTATCATGGGATTATCATAAGATTCGACCAGATTCATTATCATGTTCGGATTACTCGCCTGTGTGATCGAACGCACGTATGGGAACCGACTATGGGGCTGTGGACACCACAGCTGTAGATGACCAGCAACCTGACACTAGAATTTAATGACGATCGAAGGAAGAGCGGTAAGAGTATATACCTCCCATGTCGTCAATTCAGCCGTGCCCGCCAAATCGTTGACATTCTTCAGCGATATCAACAGCCCCTTCAGCAAAGCCCACGTATGAGCCTGGTCAGGCAGCTGTAAGACATGCAGAGGGATATACGACACGATAACACGCGGAAACTGAGGGTCAAACGCAAGACGGGCTGGAGAATCTGGCCCCGGTTCTGACGGAGTAACTGCCATGACAGGATGCAATAACTGCAGGCTTAGATTAATCATCGTCGGAAGCAAACCAGAGTGAGGATGAGACAATTGTGTCTCAAACAACACGATTAGCGACTGACACAAGTCAGTAGACTGTCACTAACAAGGAACAAATACCCCAAACCTTCCTAAACATCAATCGGTTCATCAGCATTGCTTTCCAAGGTTGCTGAACTATAGTGATTTTCGCATGAACATCGGGTTAAACATCGTCATGTAAGCCATTTCACACCTTTGGCCGAGGTCTCGAGCCAATGACACGCTTCATCAAGCACCTTGCAGATATATTTGACGGGTAGAGCCTCGGAGAGGGGCACGTCACATTTCTCGCTTTGCCAGTCCTCGGCCTGGTCATAAATGAGCATAGCTAGCAACTCAAGCGGTACTTTTGACGAACATCATACACGTTCCCTTTATTCAGCTCCCTCCATGACAGGTCACAACACTTGAGAAGGCCTAACAGAGCAGCCCTTAGAACGACTGTGATTAGCTCTGGCGGACGCAAGATGTCTGAGCGCGGCGATGAGCCTCCGAGGACCAAGTCAGGGTCTATCTCTTTCAAAGAGTGAACGTAAAGGAATGAATATATGGTTTGTGAGAGTGTATAACCGGAGTGCCATTCCATCTGGGCGCCAGACAGGGGATGGATGAATACATGTGGACAGGTTTACGCTTGCTCTGATTTACCTCGCAGGAAACTGAGCGATCGATGATCCAGCATACTTCTTCGGGGGTGAGCGGGGCGAGGGGGTTGAATGACGGCTTGGATTTATCGAGGAGCGCCATGCCGCTGTCGAAGCGCGGTTCGCCTATCTTCAAATATTATCAGTGCATTGTTTGGACTTTGAAGAAGTATCGTTTACCTCGAACGATGACATTGCATCTAGAAGAGTAAATCCCTCGGTCAACACAAGAGCCCCAGGGTGCATGTCTTAGGCAATGAGCTGGCAAGTAGACAAATATAAGCATTTCTGGTCACCTTCGGCAGCATCCTCAAACAACGCAGTCACATCGTGGAAATGGTCGCCGCCAGGAAGGTCCACCAAGGGATCGTACTCCATGTGGCTGCGGTCGCCAGATGAGCCGGTAATGGCTGGTAATGTAAAGCAAAGCACTAGGTCCAGACAATGTACCTTAGGATATCGTCGGAGTTTGAAATACTTTTTCTTCAGCAGTACTGGACTTGAATCAAGCGCTCGTCATAGTTTTATACATGAACATTCCCCGACGCGTCTCCCAGATACGCCCGCGCGTGATACTATCTGGCATCCAACCAACTGGTATCCCTCATGTAAGATCATATCCTTTTTTATGGATTATGGAACAACTTATGAAGTAGTAGCTAGGAAACTACCTAGGCGCACTATCTAACTGGGTCAAGCTGCAAAAATCTGCACAACCCGAAGACAAACTGCTGTTTTCAATTGTTGGATGGCATGCGTTGACCCTTCCGCAGGATCCTGCTGCTCTGCTAGCCGCAAGGAATGATATGCTAGCTGTTCTACTTGCCATAGGCATCGACCCTAACCGGTCAATATTGTTCCACCAGGACCATGTATTTATTTGCTCTATCCCATCAGTCGTTGGGCTAACAGTGCCTAGAATCCCCATCATACCGAACTTTCCTGGATATTAAGCTGCATAGCGCCGATGGGGAAACTGCGCCGGATGACGACATGGAAGGTACGGTCTTCCAAATGCAGTCAACTTCAGTTCTTATATTCCTCAAGTCAAGATTAGCTGCGGCACGAAACTCTGGCTCGGAGGATGAAGTGGACGAGTCGATGCTCAACGCTGGTCTATTCATGTATCCTGTGCTACAAGCCGCGGACGTGCTTGTTTACAAGTAGGCCTTCTTGCGGTGATCATGCTGACACGACTGATATGCTACTAAGAGCCACCCACGTTCCTGTTGGCGATGATCAACAGCAACATATAGAACTCACGAGAGATCTTGCTGATATCTTCAACCGAACTTACAAAGGAACGTCTCCCCTGTTCCCCCTTCCGACCTACGTCAACAGTAAGTACCCGAGGTTGCGCATGTATATGTGTTAAACCATCCCTTCAGCCCCATCGAAGCGGATTTTATCACTCAAAGACCCAACGTCCAAGATGTCGAAATCTTCGCCCGATATCCAGTCTCGCATTTTGCTCACCGATACCGCTTCCCAGATCCAATCGAAAATTAGGGCTGCTGTCACGGACTCCATTCAGGGCATCACTTACGACCCTGACCGTCGCCCAGGCACCTCAAACCTGCTTACCATCCTCGCTGCCTGCACAGACAGCGATGTCATCCAGGTCGCCAAAGCCTATGAGAGCCAGGGCCACGGAACTTTGAAACGCGATGTGGCAGAGGCTGTCGAAGAATTCCTGAAAAAGCCCCGGGCGCAGTTCGATCGGATTCGTCTTGAAACGACATATCTTGACGAGGTAGCACGACGTGGTGCTACTCGCGCTATTGAACATTCCATGGTGACCATGATGGAAGTCAAAACACGCCTAGGTCTGGCATCACGTGTATAAATGTAACTTTAATCATGACAAATTTCAATTTTGTATTTGTCAGCAAAGTCCACGGAGAATGCATCACTAGCCGCCGGCAGTGTATGATCGGGCAGTACACGGTTCTTGGCATGAGCGCAACCCTCAACTGAGGAATTGGAAGTTATTGCTGTAATAGTGAGACTTGCTGTCTCATGGCATTGTCCATCGAATGTCCACGACAAGTGTCTCCGAGTTGCTTTGGCCTGTGGTTTTGGCACTGCCATGATCCCACACGTGCTAGCACCCGCGGAGCCCTGCTTGAGCATGTCTGATCACAGCGAGGATTCTACCAGCAAACTTGCTACTATCTTTTAGGGTACGAAGGTACTTGCAAATTAGTGTCCACGGCGCAATGATTCTGATCAGGGGAGATCTAGATTTCAGCTGATCGAAGGGATCGAATGGATGTCTTGGTCATTAACCCATTTAAATTATAGGGAGCATTTCCAAGCTGTTTTTGTGTTGTTCGATGTTTCAATTTCCTGGCTCGGCTCCCCATCCAGGTTTCAGCCTGTCGTTGAATACAACACCCCACCCAACCCCGCAGCGGCAGCAAGCTGTGAATCTGAGATTGACTGCAGGTTTGCTGATTCATTCATATAACATAACGACTCTCTCTTGCACTCCGTTTTTCGGAACTCCCTTCAAGGTCTTCAATGGCTTTCACTGCCCAGCCTGTCCTCCGCGGATGGTCGCCTGCTTCCGTGGAGGATGACCATGATGTTCATCTCCCAGACCACACTCTTCCCCTGTCCAGACATTTCATAGCGTCCACCTCCTGTATCACTCACCAACCAATGGCTCCTTCATCAGATCGACGCGCACAGCGTAACAGGAGCAGGGATCCTAGTTGGATCCCTCGACCTAGAAACGCCTTCATCATCTTTCGCTGTGAGTACTCCCGCAAGCACAGTCAGGCAGCACAAGAAGGCGAAGAGGATTCGGAGCCTTCGAATCCTACTACTGCCAAAACCCTCTCCAAGCGAGCGGCTGAGGCGTGGAAGCAGCTGTCTGCTTCTGAAAAGGACGCCTATAAGGTGCTTGCGGATAAAGAGAGGGAGGAGCACGCACGCCTCTACCCCAACTATCGCTTTCGTCCAATGAGACGGCAGAGCTCCGGATTGAAGAAGCGTCACTATGATCTCGGCCTGAGTAACAGCAGTTTTCTGCTGGATTCTTCAGACGAGCAAGTGCCTACTTATATTGCAGATGCGGATGAAGACTCGCAAGAGGAGGGTGGGGCTGCACATCAGCAGGCCGTCGAGAAGGAAGGGAGCGAGGCATCCGGAGACTCCGCACCCAAAGATGCCCCTGGGGACAGCGCTGCACGACGGTCGTCGTCTGTTCCGCTGCCCGACGCATTCCCTGCACCCATATTCACCTCACATACTCCAAAGGACGATTCATGCAGGTCTCGCTCGACCGAAGGACGAGAGTGGCCTCTGCGTCCTCTTGGCTATGTGTCACAAGCCGCACATGTTCGGTTTGGCAAGGAATTTGAGGCGCAACCTCAGCAATGGCATGCTGCCTCCAACGATGCATCTCATTTTGTATCCTTTGATTTCGGTGCATCGACTGGGGTATGTATTGGATACGATTTTTTCCCTCGACGTGTACTTAGGCCCATAATACAGGAGCATAACAGCTCGATAGACAACCAGCCCGAGTCGCATCTGGCACTGGAACTTGGCTACCAGTCATCAGAGAGCCAGGCCGGACTCACCTACACTCCTTCCTCTTTCGCAACTCTCGCCTCTTCCCTTTCTGGCTGGAACGGCGATCCACTTTCCCCCTGTATGCCAGGGCAAGCAATGTTGCCTAGTAGCGATGGGCTATTAGCACCATATGAAGATATGGAGCGCGCACAGGCTCTGGAAGCTTATGCCCTTGGCTTACAAAATTTCGACTTCTTCACCAACCCCCTTCCCGTCCACGAATACCCCGATCATGGATCCGGCATTCCCTGCGATATTGAATACTCGGCACTCTTCCAAGAGCAAGCCACAGAATCGTAGAATTCCGACGCACAACTCTGCAAAACCCCGACCCGCGGGGATGATCTCCATCACCATTATTTTGACCCTGTAGCCCTATGCCTATTTGTTTTATAGCCCGACAGCGTGTTTCGTGTCACTTTCTTCTTTATGGTTAGTCAATACTATAATATTCAGCCCCTTGCTCCGTTCTAGTATCATTAATATCACCCCTCCACCATGCATATCCACATTTCTTTCGGCTCGCATTAATTCATGTGCATAGTATATTTAGGGACGGATTCGGGTTACTTATCTGTAGGAGGTATAATGCTAGAAAGTCGACATTCAAAATTACTGCGCGAATCTACGCTGAGCAAGAGGGGTCCCAGTAGTGCTTACCTAAGCTTGTAAGCGCAAGCTGAAACGGCACGCGGCGCTAGGTCCGCTACTGCCACTGCCAATGAGCCTATCGTAGTTCGCCACGAATTGCAAGCCAACCATGACTCTCAGAAGCATCTTTCTTGGATTGTTCGAAAACCCAAAATGGTCATTCTTGGCTGTTGACGACGCAGAAAAAATGTCATCCAAGGGAGATGGGTCAAAACTAAGACAGACAGTGGCAATTTTGACAAATGTCGCTCACGTCTCTGCGCCTTTCCTTTCAGTTTTCCTCCTTGTTCATCTGTCCGCGCCAGCACTCGCAAATGTCGGAGGTTCGAGTTTGTCTTCTAATGTCATGGTAGGTGACACAATCATCGAATTAGTAACCATGAGATCACGTTTTGAATCATGACTGGTGCAGCTTCTCGGTAGGGAGTACTACCAAACTGCCTTTGGGGAGAGATATCTCCTCTTTATACCTCTGGCGGCCCACGTAGCTTCAAATATCACGAAAAGGATCATTAATCCGCGCTCAGCATCCCCTCGCAAGATTACCAGCACCCTCAGTCTCGCGGCATATTCAACCCTTCTTGTATTTCTTCCTATACATTTCTACACCCACCGCGTATTCCCTGCCGATCCTTCACCACCGATATTCGCAGTAGGCCCCTCGGAGGTTGATTACGAGTTCATCAAGACTGGCTTGGCTAGGTTTCCCTGGCGGAGCTGGATTTTGTACGGCGGACTAGTCGCGAGTGTGATGCTCCATGCAGTCGAAGGCGCACAAATCATCCAAGCATCGCGTTTCGCTTCTCGGAAATTCCGTATGCGCCCACGAACACGTATGATTGTCGCAGGTGCGGCGGTAGTGCCTTTATTGGCGGGTCTGTGGACGCTCTCGAAAGAACCTCTTATGGTATTTGCTTCGCTGGCAGAGCGGTACGAGGCTGCATTCACTCGGTCTTGGGTCTATAGATTTTAGCCTGGGGCGTGCAGATGTTCATTTGTACTACCGTAGGTGCGTGTATATCATAAGAACCTCCATGGAAGTGAAATACAGTTTCATGCATAATTATGTCCAGTTCCGTGACAATTACCCAAAAATACGAAAGGTAAATTTGTCCATCAACGGTACTATCAATGGACACCGAGCTACTCGACATGAGCATCGATTTTCATGTACAAGGAAACCGGGCCTGCCTACCTTCAAAGGCCACAAAGAGATGCGTTAACCTCGACTGAAGTCACCGATACCCTCCCTAAAAACGCAGCCTGATTCCCAGTGAGCGTATTCATCGCTGCCTCCGCAACGTTAAACCCTGCAGTCGCAACATCAACAGCAAGGACTGAAATTGTCTTGCTGCCGTATGTTACGTTGTAGCATGTTCCGCAATAAGCTGAATCCCATCCCGTAACAGTGTAGACACCACCGACATTGGGGAATGAAGGCAATTGACCAAGAGTCGAGTAGCCCTTGGTCATGAGCCCGTTAGGCCCATTTGAGCAGGCGACGGTGGAGAGAGACAAATTAGGATTGTCGTAAGTGTTATCATACGAAAGGGTCTCAGTCTGAGCGAGGACGGGAAGAGTGACAGCAAGGAGGGAGATGACGGTCGATGTGAATTTCATGATGGGTTGGTGGTGAGAGGTATTAATTTGATGAGGTTGGGTGAATGTGGCTGCTGCAGAAGTGTACCATGAACCGACCCTTTTTATCTGTTTTGTACACCCCGCCAGTCGAGAGCCTGCGTATGAAATAGACCAGCAATCCATGCGGTATTCTCGCACTCGGAACATGATGTCCGGACATTTCGGGCGTCTCGTGCAGGTCAGCAGACTGGGAGGGAGCATGCTAGGCTGGCGAGAACTATTCTTGGCTCAAGATCTCTGGCTGGAGGGCAGAGTGTTGAGTTCAGTGGCATGCTGGAATGTGACCGAGCTGGTTTGATTTCTCAGGCAGGACAGGCTATGCCTTCTACCATCCGTGTGTCCGATGCCTGCGCACTGAACTTTCCTGTAAACGGACGGACGGGTTTCAAATCGCGAGTGCCTGGGCGCATCAGCGGTCAAAGATCTCCGGAGTCACTAGCATTAAGGTGGCAATTGCTGTTTAATCCTGCAGCAACGACCATAAGCTTGAAGCTATGAAATCGCTTACTATTTACCACTTTGCCGAGGGCCATTGTGAGAATGCCATATGATTGCAAGTTTATCTATTAAGAAATCTCTCTCTGGCTTTTTGGTTGCGTCTAAGGTCTTCATCCTTGAGCTTTCCTTCAAGAGCGACCCACACGTTCCGAGCATATTTCTCCCCATCCTGCGAGGATTAGATTGCGGTGATAAAAATACGTGCTGGATGCTTACCTTCAAGAGGCTTTTGACCTGTACAAGGTCCGACACGCCTGTCCCGAGCAAGCGCATGCCTCGTAACATTGGAGTTGCATCTAACGGGAAGGAGTAAAACACGAGGAGCTTGAGAGGCACAGAAGCTTCTTCTTGTAGCGTAGCATCCAGGAAATGCAAGGTTGGCAACTGTTCAGAGGTCAACCACGTAAATTTGAGCTCAGAACAACAAACCAGATTGAGAGTCAGGCAAACTGGCCATGTTTGTCTTCCATCGAGAGGTTCGCCCTCGTCCCAGTAGTCAGGAAGCTCAAAGTCAGTCACTTGAATCGTCTGTCGCGTGTCCAGTGCGCTGCCGACATGGGGAGTTTCATCCACGTCCATGTCCATAGCCTGAGTTGCATCACTCCGATCGCCTTTCTTCGCGCGGTACTGGACGCTCTTTGTTCTAGGTACCTTGGTATCCCATAAAGCGGCGCGTGCGGCCATGAAAATCGCATCAAATATGTTCCCTGCGTCAGAGAACACTATGACATCAAGGTTAAGTAACCAAGATTTCCTTCCGGGTAAGATACCGAGGTTTTTTGGTCGGATTGTCGGATGCGAGAGGGTAGCGTTTAATACGGACGTCATATCATGCTGCAAGTCATCCAGGGCATTTGGGGAAAGGAGAGGGTAGGCAGTGGGAGAACTATGATTGCAACTTGTCCAGTCTTTTCTTTTGAAGAGGTAGCAAGAAAAGCGTACCAAGACACAGAGCAGACTACTCGTCCGCCATCTACACCCTCGCCATCGCCGACGCTCTCAACTTCCAATTTTGCAGCGGCTACGACTTCGGTGCCTCCACCACCATCCTGCGCGTTTTTTCCGATGCTGACACGTGCGCTGCCATTTGCGATGGGTGCAATTCCAGATTCGAGGGCTATGGTTCGAAAATCTATCAAACCGCGGCCGTCTGCTCGTAATGGCGGATCGGATAGCAAGGACGATTGAATGTAGGCCTTTTCAGCCTTGGATATTGATGCCATGCTTGGTCAACAATTTTTAGTTGAGACTGGAGTCACCAGCCTGTCATGGAAGTTAGTACTCTGCCTAACATTGCAAGACGAGCATGTCCTATGAAGTGATATGTACCTTCAACAAGAATGAGCTAAGCGGGTCAGCCTGAGAGCGACAACGTTGATATGTGTTTGGCATTGATTTGACAACCCCTCCTGACCTCACCGCACTCAAGATGCAAATTAAGGAGAACGTCCGGAATGGATCTTCAAGCTTAATGATCCCGCAAGCGCTCTCCAAAGCTCAGGAAAGAAAAGCTGTTGAGTATGTTGAAGATTCTTTCATGGATATCACCAGTGCATTTAAGAAACGGTCGGCTGTCAATGTGTTGCGGAAGCTCTCAAAGTACTGAGATAGTTGTGGGCAGCTTAGAACCATCAATGACGAAACTCCCAACTCTCACTGCATATCTTGATGCTATGCAGAAACTGCTGGCATTTATCTTGCAGATCCCACCTATAGACCCTTCCACCCACCTACGAACTGCCTTCCTCCTTCGCATCACTGGCGACGTCATGACTTCCGTGCCAGGATATCCTCCCCAGATGAAGGAGCTTCAAACACTACTGGATTTCTTGGATGACCTTGACCAAGCATGGTCAGCAGTGTTGAAGAACCAAGTCTGGGACCCAGCTGCAGGAGAGGGTGCCGACCTCATTGTACCTGTGAACGAAATCAAACCCGGAGATCCGCCAATACAGTCCTCGCCTGTAAGTCAAACAGAACGAACGAGGTTACGTAGCCTTCTCGTTACAGGTACTGCTGGACTGGAGGAGTGGATGACAGGGCTGAACACAAGCGGAGAGGACTATCAGATTGCATTACAGAGGGCGGGCCTTCTCCAGGGCTTTGATGACCTTTTCTCGGTGACTTTGTCGGAGATGGGTACTTAAGATGGTTCTGCAAATGATACTGCAGGCATGGAATCAACATACTGAGCGGAGATGGAGTTTGGACATGCGCAGTGATGGATTAATTTTGAGCATGGTATAACAAGTGCCTCCGACGAAACAAGAAAACACAATAATGTATCATTATCGCCTCCTGCTGGCTCTGCGACTGTCGCCTGAGACGAAGTGTTAATAGTGCAAATTTGCAGAAAAGTCTCAACTTACCTTTATCCTTGGCTTTCTTCGGTGCACCCTTCCCTCTCTTCTTTTTGTCCTCCACATCTTGAAGTCTTTCCTCCTCTGCAAAGTTTATTATTTCCAACTCAGGCCATTGCCTCATGATCTGTGCAATGTTGGCCTCTGGAGTGTAGTATTTGACCATAGAAGGCCCGCGAAGTCGGGCGCGGAGGTATTTGGCTCCAGTGCGTGCTGATGTGGGGTTATACGCAGTTTGGAATATGGAGCAACGCGACCGCGTCAGCGCAGCAAGTCGCATAGGACGAATGGCGGCAGCTACGGCTGCCATGGCTGGTGTAGCTATAGTACGTTCGACTTACAGGTTGACAAGTCAATTTTGACTCTGAACCTTCTGATTCTAATATTACCAAACAACCGCTTTTTTTCCCAATACTCCTTGTTTGAGGAACACGGTCAACTCTATTCAATGGCATCATAAACCAGCATAGACTTCTCAACACAACTCTTTTTTCCTTGGAAAATGTCTGTCGTTATGCTGCCTCGTTGTCGTCTTCTCCTTTCGAGATCCATAATGTCTGAAAGTTGGTTAGAAGCCAGCCAAGTCCACTTCCGTCGGTTTCGCTCCAACGACTCGCGTCAACGATCAAGAAATTCATATAATCCTCCACAAGCTTTTCCCGGTAATCAACGTGGCGGCCGTTTCAACCCTCAGCACGTCATGAAGCAAAAGAAGGGTCATATCCTCGATGGCTTCTCAGTACGGGATGCCAGTGACACACTCTTCATCATGGAGAAACAAGTTCGCAAGTGGGCTGATCTTCCGCACGTCCACCGTCGCCTGGAGTCATTCGGGGTACCACGCACAGACGTCCAGCCTATTCTCTCAATATTCGCTCGAGAGGTCAGCTCCGGGCTCCTTTGTAACCCCGTCGAGCAGAAAAAGTACCACGTGGAGAGATTTGTTATTACAGCCAAAGAACAGAACGGAGGACTCTTGCTAGACCAAATTCTCACTCAGCTTTTCTATTCCTGGGCGTCCCACCCCGAGCAACAAAATGTTCTCCTAAAATCAGTGTCGCGTAATACGCTGGAACAAATATCATATCTATACTCCACCGCAGATATGTCGTACCCTGCGGATATGTATCCTAGAGCGCGTTCAATGCGCCGCAAGGTCATCTTGCATGTGGGGCCTACTAATAGTGGAAAGACCCACTCAGCTCTACGTGCGCTCGCAGCGGCGAAGACTGGTATTTACTCTGGCCCGCTGCGCCTACTTGCTCATGAAATCTGGGATCGGCTCAATAAGGGCCAGATTGTGCCCCTCGGGATGGACCCAGATGCTGATTCTGAGCCAGACGTAACCACCAACATGGATATAATCCAGGAGTCAGTATCCAGACCAACCGTGCGGAAAGTAGGGAAGGCAAAGTACGCACGAGAGTGCAACCTTCGCACTGGAGAAGAGTTTAGGATCGTTTCCGACCATGCCAGTCTTCTGAGTTGCACGGTAGAGATGACGTCTTTCAGTTCTCCGGTGGAAGTGGCAGTCGTGGACGAGATCCAAATGCTTGCTGACCCAGAGCGTGGATCTGCATGGACCTCTGCTGTGTTGGGTCTACCTGCCGAAGAACTCCATCTATGTGGTGAAGAAGCTGCGGTCCCAATTGTCCAGGCGCTCTTAAAGGACACAGATGACGAGCTTTTTATCAACCGCTACGAGCGTTTGACGCCTCTTGTCGTTCAAGATAAATCTCTGGAGGGAGATTTCAGCAGAGTCCAAAAGGGCGACTGTCTTGTCGCTTTCTCGAGGAGCGGCATATTTGCGCTGAAAGACAAAGTAGAACAGGAAACAGGTTTGCGTTGTGCCGTTGCATATGGACGACTTCCGCCTGAGCTCCGTGCCGAACAGGCGGCGCTCTTCAATGATCCCCATAGTGGCTATGATGTGATGGTTGGAAGTGATGCTATCGGCATGGGACTTAATCTGTGAGTACCCCGCACTCTTCATCGTATCACCCGTCTCATTCGCCTTAGCAAAATCAAACGCATCATCTTCGAAACCTTGCGCAAATTCGACGGTAATGTCGAACGCCCTCTATCAGTTTCCCAAATCAAGCAAATCGCGGGGCGTGCGGGACGCTACGGCTTACATGGTGAACCTGGAGGCTTCGTCACGACTCTCCATGCCCACGATCTTCCAATGCTTCGCTCTGTGATTCCGTGCGAACCAGATCCTATCATGTTTACAGGCATCTCTCCTACCTTGGCTTGGGCCGAGGGTGTTCTTCAAGCACTTCCTATGGGTGCTTCGCACCGAACGTTATTGGAGGTGGCTCCATATGTCTCCAACGTTCGGCCCCCTTGCCGTGCCTTCGTTCCTTCCAAGATTGAGGAACGATCTCGGTTCGTCGAAACCAACGCCAAAGATATGAAGCTATATGATAGACTCCTCATCGGTGGTGCACCATTGAATTGGCGAGATCCCCTTGCAGTGGATTTCGCAGCTCGCCTATGTCAAATATACAACGAGAAGATCCAGGTCCCTATCCTGCAAGCCCTCCGAGTTGGCCCATATATGGACGCACTAGAGAATGTGGAAGGGATGATGTCCGGCGGCAAGTCGGCTGCTGGTGCGCCGTCACAGGGCCTCGTAATTCTCGAGGGGCTCCACAAATCGCTCGTGCTCTATCTGTGGCTCAGCTTTCGCCTACCTGTGGCGTTCTATCAGTCGGAGGAAGCCCACGCACTTAAGGAGCGCACAGAGAAAGCCCTTGATTGGTGTCTGCTGAACATGTCTAAGAAGGTGGCAGACAGACAGCCCGCTACTTTCCGACTGAGGATTCCTTCGGAAACCGCGGATGATGTAGAATATCGCCGTACCCCGGCCACCCGCCAGCAGGATGAGAGTATGCGAGAGTTAGGGGTGAAGTATGCAAAGATATTAAACTCGGAAAGGCGGAGCGCTCGCAGTCAACGGTAGAAGCCCAAGGTCATTGGAGATAAAACTGGCTTACATACAGCATTGAAGCAGTTATCCCACTTGATTTTACGCACGTCGACCCTTTGTTCATCTGCTGCAGTAGGCCTCGTTGGACTATTCTCATGAGACATGCGTACGTATCGGCTTGAATCAAAGATCCCTTAATATTTTTTTAGCTCTCCGACTCCTCAGAGGCTCACAATGAAGGTCACATTACTCAATTGAGATTATTCGGCGCATGGCTGCGTCACTCGACTGTCTGCGGAGTGGAAGGCCACGACTCTGACATGTGCAACAGCCTCCATGCTCTTGGCGTCAGTACACTCCATGTAAAGTCCGACGCCACTCTGCCAGCAGCAAGCGGTGGGCACGTGGCTATGCAGGCAGTCAGAACCGTCCAGCTTGCCTTAGCGAATCAATGAAGATGATAATGGCAGTGTCTTATAGCTTCTTTTCAGAGGCTATTCTCCAAGCTTGGGCACGCTTAGCCGCGTTTCTTTTCGATTGGTGAGTACTAGACCGTTGAGCATGGCAGCAACAAGTCCGAAAATTGGCAACGAGGCAGAAACATAATATGGTCTCCTCATCTAGCCGGACATGAAGGTGCGGCTACATAATTCATGCTATCCTACAGTGAGCGTGTGCCATTATCGTGATAACCGCTCACTGGATTAAGGCAAAGAGACTCGTTCATCAGCGGTTTGTAGAGCATATCCACAGCCTCGTTTTGTCAGAAAGAAGGGAAGTAGATGTTTCACTGTGCTATCCACGTGAAAATCGATTTGCTGTGGTACGGTGCGGCGCGGGTGAGGCAAACCAGATGCCTACAGGCCTAGGCAATTCCGTTGAAGTAGCCGTACCTGACGGATGTTTGAACATGTGGGTGTTGTATAAATGATCCTCACGTTTGCATATAATCAGCAGAAATAAACAAACTGGTGAATGCAAAACACTGAGGATGGCACTTTCCGTGTTGGTACTAGCAGCAGCAGTTTTTTGGTCGCTGGCCATCGTCGTTCTCGGGGCGTATCACGTTACCCGCAGTCGGACCCACCGCACAGCTGACGCTGTTAAGGCGCTGCTGAAACCAAGAAACACCGAATATCAAACCGAGATCCGTTCTCGCGTCTATCCTCATGGACACTTCGCTCTAACGCCCGAAAGTGCAATACTCGACCCCACCAAGCATGACAGTTTCGTAGAAGACGCGAGAGAATTGATCGCCTCCGTCAGCCCCCAGAGATGTGCCGGGTGGCAAAGACTTGTGGAATGTGCTGAGAAATGCACAGAGATATTCCTGCCGAGCCAAGAGGTCAACTTCGCCGCTTTCATACAAAGCGTCACTTTTTGCATCATATTTACTGCGTTTTATGATGTGGATCCTGGAACGCTTTCCCCTGACGATGTAGCCTCCGTAACTAGCGCACTCAACAGCACCTCGCATAAAACTCCCGTCCATCCTGGCGAACTTGACGCGAGGGAATGTGTTTGTAGATGGGCCCAGGTCGGGGAGGAGCGCGCCTCTCAAGCCCTGGAAACTATTCTTCCTGCGTATGAGTCCATGTGGTATCTCGCTGCTGTCACATTGGCCTACGCGAATGGCAATCAACACATGCACAATGCTTTCCTGGATTTCGGTGAGAATCCCACCCAGAAGCAATTCCGTTCTTTCAAAGTCAAGAACACTCGACCGAGCGTAGAAGCTATCGTCAATGAAGTTCTGAGGTTGCACCCACCCATTCAGCGCATTACGCGCAATCTCAGACACCCTTTGTGGAAGCGTCCGTTTTATCCCGCGCAAGAGATAGCTGACATCGGAACTGTTCATCGCTCGGGTGTATATGGCACGCGTCTAGAGACCTTTGATGCGATGCGCTTCCATCCTCAGCATGAACATCCAGCCGATATACAACTACTTGCTTTCGGACTCGGCAGGCTAAGCTGCGTCGCGGAAGACTGGGCACCCATGGCCACAGCGCTAATAATCGCTAAGGTCATGGATAGAGTGGATGATGTCGGTTTTATTCTTGCGGGCCCGGGGAAGGTAATCGACGCAAGAATGGATAAAAATATGAGGATAGACTGGGATGGGTGGGTGGTCAGAAAGAAAGAGAAGGGAAGGTTTCTTTAGGCTCCTCCTGACATTTCTATTGGTTAGACAATCTGAGCTTTATAGCTGCGCATCAGAAATATCTAGCGTCCCATAAATATCACATCTATTTCAACGATCTAGTCATTGATGATCTTGGTTATCTGGCTTATGCGGTGGGCTGCGCTTGCATTCATCTGGCACACAAGCACAGGATCCAGCTCCACAATGGAAGTCCCTTCAAAAGAGCGTAACGGCCCTGAAACCATCATGCTTCCCAGGCCATGGTGCTTTAAAGGATGGCAGATGTCCCGTTTCGCCACGCGGGAAATAAACCGTATGTATTTATGCTGGAATGTTAAGTAAAGAGGAAGATAAAAACGATCTCACTGACTCATTCTGCATGTTACGAAAATTGCCCATGGTGATACTAAACAAGGCGATGCCAGTGACGAGATGCGGGTACTCCTTGGAGAGTTCATTTACAATGGTGAAGCAGAAGTTGGTAATAGAGGCTTGCACTCGTTTGCAATGGCGAATGATAATACAATCGACCGCACTAAAAATTTAAAAACTACTATCTACATCGTACTACTTAAACTCTGAGCCGACCATAGTCTCAAATGACAAATGATTTCATTTCCATAGATCATATCTATACGCATAATGGTATACTGCGAGTCAACATACTAGTACATGATTAGGTAGAACAGCTCCAAGACTCCATCGTCAAAAACCAACCTCCCTCTTCACAAATTCACGAATATATCACCCGCCGAGCCCAATCAGCGTCAATCTCTTGAACGATTCAGGTTTGTACGCGAGTTGCACGCAGAGTGCGAGATCAGTGGACGTGGAGAGCGGGCGGGGGTGACAGGAGGGACAGGGGTGTGTGAATGACCAATATTCGACTGCGCGCGCATACGTTCTGCCTGTCTACTACTCCCAAATACGGGAGCCCGGCCGTCAGATGTTTTCAGTAGATCCGCTACAGCTTGATCAGCGGTGGCCTCACGCCACCGTTTGCGGGCAGCGGAGGGGTTTGCTGTGAGCGTGGGCTGTGAAAAGCGTGTGGCTAAAGAGTGCTGCTGAATAGTTCTTTGTCTGCCTGCGATATGTTGGTCGCTTGTGGTGCATTTTTGCGGAGGCAGTCGAGGCCTGATGGAGCTCCCTGCGTTCAATGCGTTCAATGAAGTCGATCTTAAGACACTGCGGGTGTGCCGAGGAGGGGGCGGTGAGGGATTGGGAAATGGGTGCTGTAAGTTGGCATGTGTGTGGGCGCGGGTACGACTTGGCAGACGGTCGTGGACATCTGGGTACCACTGCTCGCGACGAATGTGCGGCGTCCTTGGCGCTTGCTCGATGTGCACGATGTTGGAAGTTTTAGAGGGGGTCTTGCCATGGTATATAGCCTTGAAAGGATCAGCACAAGGCTCTAGCATGCTCACTTGTGAGCGTCTGAATGGCATCGATTTGGAGTGCTTAAGCGATGGTTTTTTATCGCTGGGGCGCCTGAGGGGTATTATGACGATGAGAACAACCTGAAAACGGCCGGGTCGACTTACTTTTGGAACCACTTCTTGAGAGAATCCATGATTGATATAGGGAAAGCAGCTAAAGAGTTGCAAAAAATATCAACAGGTTGATTGTCTAGAAATGTGGGGAATCCGTGTTGTAACCTTTATAGGTTGAACTAATGTGGACAAGCCATAGTCCACATCCACAACTTCGAAGTCCACAACGGATGCAAGCGTTAGTGGATATTGGATGGATCACCTACATGGCATTGATGTCGCCCCATTTGCATAACAAAAGAAACCACTGGCCAGCTATCGTTGACCAAATGAATGCACGCGCATCGTGTTCAATGCTCCTCAACAGCTCATAGCTTGTGAATACTCGATAACATTTACGACAAATCCATGCTTTGCTAAGCGTACCTTTAAGGTGGATTGCCCCCAACCGACTATAGATCAATCCCCTGCTCAACATCAATAGACATAGTGCGTCCAAGCTCATGCAATGTGAAGGCGACGTACGCAGTAGAGTAAGTACTTATTGAAATCGATTCTAACGGAATTGCACACACGATCATTATGGCCGCCGGTGGGTCTAGAGAGGAGCCTCATCATAGCCCTGTATGATGCTATCGTTGATCTCTATACGTGTAGATACTCTGACTCACATCTGACAAAGTGGATCGCCCGCTCCAAGACACGAACTTGAAGGACGAGAGATACCTGTTTTATGTCGAATCGGCGACTTACGGAGCAGTGCCTAGCAGAATGAGTGTCCTCGACAATAGCCCCATCTTCCTTTTGAACGATCTTCAAGGACATAAACGTACGGGCACCTCGATGTCGGCAGGATACACTGGTTTTCTTATACATTCATGCAAAAAATAGCACGAGTAACATTTGCCAGTTCCGCAATGATTGTATTCAAGAGTCTGGTCGAGGAACAGAGGATTTTGTAGAGAAGTAAGGCCCATCAATCAACTCCGCAACGAACTGCATAACGTGCAATCAATCACCATATTGACGCAGAAGCAGAAACACGACTCACAGTCGCCACATGCTCAGTCTGCCAAGCTCGTCCGAGAGGTGAGTCCTGGGGTTGAAGTCCAGGTGCAATGCGAACGACTCATATTTACACCAGTCTCATAAGTACGGCCTGAGCAGGATGTGTCGTTTAACACGTTGCGCTGCTAAGTGATATGGGATGTGTCTGCCGGTCTCAAATAATCGCCCAGATACTGGCACTAGGAAGACGAGTTGTGGGAAGCACTTGGTAGTTTCATCATGATGGCTACAGCTGGCGGAATTCAGGGATACTTCAAGGAGGCAGAACCACAGGGCCGATGGATAAACAATCCGGAGCATGTGAACTGTCAACGTATAAACGTTTTAGTAGTGATTGCGATATACACCTTGTAGGCAAAGCCAAAGATACTGTCAAGATTAGTCCAAACGTCAATCACCGTTGAACCTAAATAGAAGGCAAATGTGACCTAGCGCATCCATGCCACATAGTAACCCTGGAAAATCCTGGAGACGGATAGATGTCAGCAGCGCGAACGTGTCGGGAAACTGATATACTATGCAACTCTATCTCCCTCGGGTCGGCGCATATTCTAGATGCGAAGAAGCACTAGACGTGTCCTTTGAATCACACGATCATCTACACTTGGAGTTGTGGAGAGTGCATCATAATATTTGCCCAAACTACAACCTGATGGGATATTTCCGGTAACGGAGCTGAAAGATCGGTGCTTGCTTGGTGGTAAACCCCTTTACCGTTAGGGAGTGAGATTTGTAAATCATGATGGACCTCTGCGCTAAGTATGGCGGTGGTGTAGGGTGGTGTCGTATTTACAACAACGCCAAGTTCTGGGGGAAAACGGCTGAACAGCGGAGTTTAAATTCATTATTGCGCGGTCAATTCCAAATTTCCAATTCCCATTGCCTACATGGCCCATCACGTGTATTTCCATGGGGTAGAAAGCACGCAGCGCCTGCTGCGATGCTTAGATTCAAGCGTTTGAAATGTTCAGCCGACCGAAGGTGGAATTTATCTTGCAATGCTTGTAGAATTTGCTTGATCCCAATGCGTTTTACAACTGACGGCCTGGCCAGGTTTAGCTGGGCAGAAGTCACTTATTACGTCCGTGCCATTTACAAAGTAAATGAGACCGCCGACATGTAAAAAAATACTAGTGTTGGATGGTAAGGCAAAATAATGAGGGCGATTAACCCGCCAGAAAACCTATGGCGCAAGAGAGCTGATCGAAAAACAGCGAAAGATCACAGTGACCAGACAGCCGAAAATTCTCCTTCAGAAGTTGGCAAAGCAGTCATTGGCACTAGCCCTTTCTTCTTAACGATCTTCGACTTTGATGTCAGTTGAATACACCAGTTTTCTTGTGCATTAATGGGAAATTGTATGCAAGTCGAGTGGCATGAATGTGATTCATCATTTGGCGAGGAAGATTTTCTAATGTTGTGTTGTTCTACTAGCCTAGAGTCTGTCCGACGCAGCCCAAAAATTCGTGCAGCAATAAGTATATCGATCAACTGCATATTGTGTGATCAACCATTGGGTCAACGTGAAAGCAGAAAGACGACCCACTGTCACGAACATGCTCAGTCTTCCAAGCAAATCAAGAGAGGGTTAATGGCAGTACAGGACTTTTCCAGCGCCGCTGAGAGGCTGTTGGTACAAGGCGCAAGGGGTGAGTCATGGAGAATTTCACATCCAAAGAGGATGGATTTTACTCACACCTAACTTGCAATTCAAGCCCGGGCAGCATACATCGCCTTCCGCGCTACTCGTGCCGCAAAGCCCATTTACGTCTGCGCACTGTGCATTGACAGACACAGATGCTGCCAAAGCAGCAACAACAGCGAAGAGGAAGGAAAGACGCATTGTGATAGTAGTTTTGGATTCGTCGAGGGGTTCTCGAATGATAGCTCTGATACTGGTAACAAGAAAAGTCGACGGCTTGCTTATATATCCCATAAATCGTGTTGTGGGAAGCACAAACTCGGCAGTTCTATCAGATCATTGATTGCGGCTGGCGGACTTCAGTAATACTGGCATAAGCAGAACCACATAATCGACGGATAAACAATCAGAACATCACCGCGGACGTGTACAACCTCTCGATGTAAGGTAGTGATAGGAACGGCCCAATAACCTATACCGATGGACGTGTGTTAGTTTCGGTACCAAATATAATGCTCTGAAAACGTTGTTACATCTGGGAGCTACTTACAGCACACGCACTTGGAGAGGCATTTAGTCGAGTTTTCCAAACCCTGGTCCATCGACTCGGACATGAAATTTGATAGCATATTGATGAACCCGACCGTGTCAGCAATGGCAAGCTATCGATCAATCCCCCTGCCTGTAAGTGGGTCAGCCGCCGCGCCTCATCTTTTGGTGGAATACTCAAAGCTTAGCTTTCAGTATCAGCAACAGTATATGTATTGATTATGAGAATTCACTGCCGTTACAAAACAGGTTTTGTATGAACTTCATTTTTTCCTAAATTTGGCTTTTGCAGGTACCTTTGCTGTGGCGATGACGTCGTAGGAATCCGAATGTCGACCCCGAGAGAACGGGATCTCTGCCTGTTATCCTTGCAATTTAGCGACCAGGTTAAAACACCGCACAGTTTTGCCAAGCAGGATGAGAAAGAAAATGATTACCCCGGAATTGAGGTCCACTTGCGGTAAAGATAATGACTCAACAAATTATGCGTTTCGCACCTGACGCTGGCATGAGGACACTTTCGCTTGGCTGGGCAGATCATCGATGTTCCCTCGAATTCGGGCCTAGTAGGTCTGCGACACGCACATGACTGTTCGATGGAGCTATCCAGTGCAGTAACAGTACCTACTTGCAAATTAATCCAGCCCTGGTACCCATCACTATATTGCTGGCAAAGAGAGGGGCTTTTCACAGGTTTTACTGTGGAAAGAAAGTCGAGTGCGTGTTGCGATGAGATTTAACTGCTCATGGGTGTGGGTAATGCGCGGAAATATGGCAAACGCAGGCCCGTGCCAGGTGAAACTGACGTGGTCGTGACGAGTCTGCGACGCGGCGCTATTGACGCGGCACTGTCACAAATCCCAAGTTGCAGATGTAGTATGGACATACTCTGAAAAATCATATCTCTCGCCTCAACTCCTTTGATTTGAGCTCCCATTCCTAATGAATGGGTGCTAGGAAGAGATTACAGCGAGAGTGAACTTGAAGTGAGGATAGTTGCAGCTCCTTCGCTGCTGCCAGTGGCTGGCAGTTGAAACGCTGCCCTTCGCTGCCGACTGAAGAATGTGCACCCGTTAAACGTCGCAGAGGGTGACATGCCGCGTCTAAATAGCTACGCCCAGTAGACGCGAGAGATTATGAAAGATGCGTCCATTGACGGGGAAACATTCTAATTCTTTGGCCAGTAGTAATGAAGCAGGTTGCAGTGTGGTGACTAGCAAGAGTTGGAGACAAACAAGTACAAGCTGGAATTTGTGGCGAACATGGCCCTGGCAGGCTGGCAGACACATATTAATTCTAAAAAAACATCATACCGCTTGTTACCAACCATAATGTCATTTGGCGATCGGGGGATGCAGAACGCTTCAGATACACACCATTTTCCCTCTCACAGCCACCAGGTAGGAACGTGCACCACCCCAACCGAGCTTGTACAACGAATGGTGACCTCCAAATCGTGCTCGAGAACCCATTATTTCGAACGCTGACTGAACCCAAATCTCCTGTTCTTATTTATTCATTTCAGGATACATCCGATGCTGCTGGATTAGCGCTCATAATCCAAATGGAAAGAATGCGCGTGGCGGAAGTTATAGCTGCCAGAGACACCGTTGTCGAACGCCTCGAAGACGCTTACGTATCTGTTTGGCAAAAGTCAGCAACCATTGATCGACTTCAGCGTGAGCTAGACAATCTGAGGCGCCCTTCTACCCCTGCCACATCCATGGCGAGGGATGATGATTCATCTACGCAGCTCCCAGTGCAAGACACTGCCACACCTTTTGATATTCCACAACCAGCCCCGAGAGAAGGGCACAGTGGTTGTCAGAATACATCCACTCAGGACTTTCCTTCGCAGGTGCCTCTTGTACGATGGAGTATTTTGACCGGTGCAGAGCCTATCGATGACTTACATTTTCCAGGACGCTCCGAACGGAGCTTCCCTACCTCTCACGCCACCACTACGCTCAGGCAGCCAGTGTGATTTCAATTCGTTCAGTCCGTCTTTTCAATCAAACTATTGCGCACGTCTCGAAGATAATCCTGAAACCGTCGACATCGACCATCCGGTAAGTCAATATATGCGCTTTCTCCTGCCGATTCAAAGGAATTTGATCCTCAGAATGATGTCGAACCACTTCCGCTCGGCGATGGACCCGAGATATCGATTCTCGCAAGACAAGCACTTCTTGCGACGCTTCCTCTCCCTGCTGACATCCCAGATGATGCTCTAAACCCAATTCTCATTCCTCAGCCATATACCTTGCATGAATTCTTGGGCAATGCTTCTGGTGTCAGTGCCCTATAAATATCTACGTGGAAGTCTTTTCACGTCTCATACAGACTCTCAAAAGCTCGTAAGACAGTATAGAGCTTACGCACGAAGTTCATGGGTGATGAATGTCTTTTCCTAGCCTCTCGAACTATCGTGTCCTCGGCCAACTGACAACATACTGGTGCCCAGAGCGTGAAGAACATGGATATTTGCTCACCCCCGTTTTCAAGTGTAGCACCAATCCCCGAGTAACAACAGCGCATCGATGGACCGCAGTGGATGTGATCGGCACCATGGACAGGCCTACTGGTTTGTTGTCTCCCATTTGATCTCGTCCTGTTGATCTCGTCTCGTTCGGGTTAGAGTGCTTCTACAACAAGGACGGGAAGTGGTACTATGCTGGCGTATACAAGGCTTTTCGCATGGACGATTTAACCACGGAGGAATGGGAGGCTCTTTCATCCGAGGTGAAGCAAGATCATTTTGAGCTATTTCTATCATCATGACTTGGACCTAGACGACACAAACCCTTATCAAGGAGACTCTAGCGGGCCGAAAGAACCTCTCGCCCCAGAACCTCTACGAGACTGGACAATTGTATGCTGTCGGAGCCCTTCGTGTTGCGTGTATCGGACTGCAGTGTGTAGGATTCAGCTCTGTGATGTATCGCGCGGTCTTGGAACAGGCAGCTTTGGGGAAATGGCGCGGAATAGGCTGGTCCGGACCCACCGGAAAATCGTCCAGTGACACAGCGATCGAAGGCGATGAAATACCTGGACCTTGAGCTTGATTGGTTTTGCGTCGAGGACTCTTTGCAACTTTGGAATCATACCCAGTTCTGGCTGTTCCGCTTGGTTTGGTCATGGACAATAAGGACTTTATGGACAACTGGATTTGTACTGCGGCTGTAGCAACAATGTTGAATACGAAATTCCACGGCAGAATGCACGATGGAGAGGTATATGAACGAAGCGTCCTGCGCAGTGATAAATCATAGTTTAACACTCGGTGCAATCCCTTGACCCGACAATGTGGCACCACCGTCTAGCAGGATATGTGCGCCTGTGACATGTGCACTGGCAGGAGACGCAAGGAAGAGTGCGAGACCAGCAAGGTCCGAAGGGCGGCCAACACGACCCATGGGTTGTCGGGATGCCATCTTTTCCTCGCCTGCAATCTTGAATCCGAAGGCTGTCATCTTTGTGGGGAATATCCTGTCGAGAGAATAAGCTGTGATTCAGCTGCAATGAGTTGGGTACATACCCAGGGCAGATCGCGTTAACACTGGACGAAAAAATCATGAGTAGATAGTGTGAACCAGATATACTACATACGTGATCTTCTGTGGTCCCAACTTGACAGCCAGTATTGACGTCAGATGATTCACTATGAAGACTTTCAGCGTAGCCCTACGCAACCTTGTCGACGGGTATTTTCTTACCTGCGGCCTTGCTGACATTGTCTTGAAGAGAACAAGATGATATCAGGCTTATCACGTGACATAACACGATAACGCACAACTCCATGTCCCATTTCCATCTGCGCTAACCAGGCCTTCCGCGTGAGGCGTCACACTCGCAGTTGATGAGATATTAATCACGCGGCCAGGATCCAGTGCGCTCGCACCCTTTGCGAGCCAGGTCGATAGCCTACTCAACTCGTGAGTTTTCAAAATATTGGATACGGAAATAATGTTTACCCGGATGTCACTTGGCATACCGAAACTCAATGATGACCACCGAAAGACGAGGCTTCACTCACAGTAAAACAAGCTCTTGACGTTCACGGCCATGACGTTGTCCCACCCCTTGTCCTCTGGAAAGTTTTCAAAGGACGACCCCCACGAGACGCCTGAATTATTCACAAGGATGTGTAATTTCTTCGCAGGCTCTCGGGCTTCCAAAGCGGATATAAGAGCGTCTGTGCCAGCTTTCGACTTGGTAATGATTGTAAGTGAGTACTGCAAGATGATGATGTTCCGAGACATCTACATACGCTGAGATTTGCTACAATGTAGTCCACGGATCCAGGGCCTGTGGCATTAAGCTCAGCCATTGTCTATGGATGGGATGTTAAGACTTGAATTGTGCTTGGCAAACCAATGCACCCACCTCCTTCAACTGGGGCTCTTTCCTAGCAGCAATATAGACCTTTGCACCATTCTGTACGAGTGCTGAGGCAATAGCCTTGCCAATACCAGTACCGCCGCCTGTGACGAGGGCTGGTGGAACGATGGTTAGTAATTCGCCGTGAAGCGCAGCACTGCCATATGATACATACCGATCTTGCCCTTCACATTGAATAGCGAATGAATAGAAAGATCTGCAATGCAACAAGCGCTCAATATCAGTATTTCGCATACATGTCAAGAAATTTCGACTACCGGGTGTGGACATGGTGTTTGTGAAACCTGAGGTCGACGGAATCACTATATATCCATGGGAGAAGAAACACAGACTTCGGCAAGAGTGCTGTTAGTAGCCGAATGCGGACCGGAGAATTCCGTCACTGCAACTTGGACTCGGAGTGAATTTGTTCGAACATTCCTCTACTGTGCCAAAATATCTTTCCTGGCCAATATTTGAAGACAAAACGAAGCATGGTCTATCATAGTTCGCACAACGAACGCCTAGTAGTTGTCATATTCAAGGTTTGGCCTAGGGTGTTGATGCAACGAGGAGGCAAGGATCGCCGTAACTCTGCCCTGCTATCGCGACGGTTACCGCGGTTTGTCCGCAACCAGTTGCGAGTCTTGCGACATCCACCAACCATGATCCTGACAGCTTCTTCTATCCTGACTGAGACTTGTGCTATCTCGAATTGGTGTTTGCCCTCAGGCTGGCGAGGGATTCGGTCTAACACCCTTCGACGTACTCAGTCTACTACTTATCGGACTGTCGTGCATTCGGGGCTCAACCAACCAATTTCACAGATACGTTCGCGTGTGCATATGACACGGACTCGGAAGACCAGGAATTCCAGTGAGCTTCCAACAAGGAATATGCTTGGAAAGCCTCAATTGTCTACGATTGTGATGGGGAAGAGGGCTTTGCCAGGTGAAACTTGTGGACAGAGGAATGGGAGAAGGTTCAGGATGTCGTCGTGGTTGGTCGACACGGATTTGTTCGAACATTCCTCTACTGTGCCAAAATATCTTTCCTGGTCAATATTTGAAGACAAAACGAAACATGATCTTTAGTTCGCACAACGAACGCCTGGCTGTCATATTCAAGGTGTGGCCCAGAGTGCCGACGCATCGAGAAGGCAAGGATCACTCGCCTGCCCTATAGTGCTATATGCACCGCATCATGTTGAGCTCCCCAGTACTGGTTACGTATCATGGTATAGCGCCAGTGCATTTCGGCTGTTCGATCGATCCAGGGTTTTACCACCTGTCTGCATACCTTACGCTCTTCCCAATCTTTTTCCTGATCCCTGCTACATCAGACTCATGTCGAGAGCATCAACCACCCCAAATACGGATGACGCCCATGATCAGAGCGCCCGCCTTGACAATCACCCTCCCCTACAAAACGATATCCTACGATCTGCCGACGAGTAAGTTGCGACTTCTTCGAATCTTGATGCCTCCATTTGACAGAAATACAGCAAGGAGGGAAATTCTGGGCCTTCGGTGGTGCAGCTGCCAGTGTCATCGGGAATGTGAGCATTTCTGCTCAAGATTCTTTACGTTCTCCTTACAAGATTTTCAGCTCAAACTCTGGGTCGCCTCAGCCATCAGAACCCCACATACATGGACTTACTTCTGATGATTCACCCAACGGCGGCTTGGCTGCGTAAGTTCCACCCAGTTGCAATGTCGAACATATTCATATCGCCTCAGCGAGGCCCAGAACGAAGTGCAGGAGGACTAGCCAAGTCCAAGTGAAATGTAAGCGGCCAACTTAGCCAGACGATCACACCTGATGATGTAATTTCCGCAGAGTGGATGTTGTGAAGCAAGTGTTGGACGTTCTCAAGGACTCGACAATTGCCTCGAAGAGCGGTAAAGACGACCCCTTTCGTTTCTGGGGACTATACAAAAGAGTCGCCGAGGAACACGACGACGAGTTCCTTGAGCGATACAACGGCGACATGGACATTGTGTTAGTCTTCGTAAGTCTCACATTCTTGCCCCAACTTCGTGTTGAGATTGACGCCCGATCAGTCTGGTCTCCGCCGTCAGCACATCTTTTATTGTAGCCATGGAGTCGAATCTCAGTCCAGACCCCAACGACACCACGCATGCCCTACTCACGCAGCTCGTCCAAATCGGACTCCGCAATTTCTCTGCAGCGGGGTCTACGCCAGCAGCGCCAACATCTACCTGGTCGCCATCCATAACCAATACAAGGATCCAATACATCGCCTACGCAAGCTTGTCCTTTAGTCTACTCACTGCTTTCGGGGCCGTGTTTGGCAAGCAGTGGCTCGGGTACTACAAGTCGCAGCGATATGGCCGCGGCTCGCAGGAGGAACAGGCGAAGCCTCACACTCTTTCCACTTTGTCATAGGGCGAGTGGATGAAGACATAGAAGAACTCGCCATCACAGTGATATCAAAACTTCTATGCTCCAATTCGTCTCCCGGAATTGCTCGTGCACGCGACGCTCTAACACGTTGAGGCGGTCAAGACATAACTGCTGGATGGAGCTCATTGAATGTTGGGGCCTGCTCTCGCCCTAGCCGCGAAGACGATGGGTTTCGTAGCGTTGGTCTGGATGGATTCATGGTGAGCTCACGTCTTTGTTTACGCACGTCTAAGCTATCCACCTCTAGACTCTAGGCGACAGGCGAAGTGGTGTGAATGTGCAAACAACATTGCAATCCCATCGTGCGAACGAGCCATCCCAAAAGTGGTACCGTAAGCGTGTAGGTTTATGTTTCATTCCCACTCGAGAACTTGAGGCCAGGATGGGCAGGGAAATATGGGAAGGTTCATGTTTCATTCCCAGTCGAGAACTTGAGTCCAGGATGGGCAGGGAAATATAGGAAGGTTCATGTCTCATTCCCAGTCGAGATCTTGAGTCCAAGAACGGCAGGGAATATGGGAAGGTTCATGTTTCATTCCCAGTCGAGATCTTGAGTCCAAGAACGGCAGGGAATATGGGAAGGTCGGGAACATAACGCAATGCTCAAAATGAATACGGCCTCATTCATTTTGTTTCATTCCCCGCAGGACCAGAGAGTCTGGATAGTTGCCTCTCCCCATTTGCTCTTTGATCTCAAATCAATCATCGCACGGGCTCCAGCCCCGAGGCCAAACACCATTGGCTCTTCGGTGGAGCTTGGACGCTTCAATGTCAATGCCTTATCATCATGTGAGGTACACGTACTTCATAAACGTTGTGTTGAACTACGCGCGTACTAACGCAATAGCAGAAGGCAATCCTAACCGTGCACAAAGTCTCCAAGGCTCAAACTAGCCGTTTCAATCAGCTAGTCATGCTTCAATGCGAAGTGCAAACTAAGGCACTACTTACTATTCGGCAGGCGGCGGCTGGCCATCTTCCTGCTTCTGGCAGATAAAAACGATGAATGTTGCGGTCGTTACCAGTGCAATACAGGGCTCGTGATAATCTCCGTAAGGATGCTCAATCAGGACCCTGGTCCTGAACTCAGACTAGAACTGAACTTAGGCGCCTCTTTCCCCAGCTTCATTTACAGATATACCCTGCTTCGTGATTGGGTGATAGTTTCCCAGTGTCATATCCCACCATTGTTTTAGGATATTTGAAAAATGACACCTGCAAGCAAGTTGTGGATGGAAGCATCTATCTTGTAATCGGAACTGGTCGTTTCCGCAAAGACTTACCTCCATCGCGGTCCCAACACACGAGGAAGGCTGCAACCAACTTTTTCAGGATAGTCCACACTGCGCCCCCAAATCCGCCATGGGCATCATATAATATAAAGGCCTCCAGGTGATGATCCATTTGTTCAGTTCCATAACTTTTGCAGCGTCTTCTTTCCCATTCGCACCACTTCGTCTGTCGCCTAGAAGGCGGATAGCTCACACGCGTATCGTAAACAAAGACACCATGAATCCATCTGGACCGACGTCACAAAACCCATCGCCTTTGCGACTAGGGCCAAGGCAGGCCCCTAACCAACATTCAATGAGAGACATCCTGCAGTTTAGTCTTCGTAGCCTCCACACGTTAGAACTTCGCTTCTGCTGGGAAATCCAGCAGACCCGCAACTTCATTGTGGAACATCTTGACCACTGCCAGTCAGATGACACGATGGCGGATTCAGGCGGATATGATAACACCGTCAACTACCAAGCAGAATTTGATGAGCCAGAATTTGATGCGGAATCACTGTCAGAGGACACAGAACTTCTCCATGGTAAGTTTGCTGTGTGGGCAACCTTTCCTTTAACACTTACCTGTACAAGCAGACTCCTGCAATCCCACTCACTGTAGGCACGAGGCCACTTTGCCATTCCTTCAAGTTAACCAGCATGTTACGAAGCCGTCGTTAGAGCCTCCCCCCAGTCATTTTTCACAAGGTCAATTCACCGTCATTCAATTGTTTTTGTTTAAATGCTTACAATGCATCACTAGACTCATCGCTCCGTGGCACGCCCAGTTTCGGCTATGGGCATGTTGAGCACCCCTTGCAGCGCGCTCATTTTGAGGAGGATGGGCAGCCCGCTGCTCAATCTCAGCCTCAGTACAACGTGTATCGCGAGTCCACTTTGCCATTCCTTCAAGGTGGCCAGCATGCTACGGAGCCTCCCTCCAATCAAGGTCAATTCACGATCATTCATTTATGTTTGTTTAGACGCTTACAATGCATCTCTAGACTCATCGCTCCATGGCATGTCCAGTTTCAACTATGAGCACGCCTTCCAGAACACTTATCTGGACGGGCATGGGTCATCAACTTGAAGTTCTTCAGCCAGACACGACAAGCAACTGTCTGCCCCCGTTGCGCAGGCTACCCTTCAGCACAATCGTGGAAGATCCTAGATTGTTATCTTGTAGAACGAAGTCGCTAACTGGTCATGATTGTATGAGTATAGATTAGGTGTATACGGTTATTTACATTGATTGGGGATGCTAGTGTTCGCTTGCTACAAGGCTACCTTGGCAGCGGCCTAGCATCGACGCGTTCTTGTTTGCAATGTCAAGTGCTACAATAGAAAATCAACCACGCCACTATTGAGTGAATAAATTATCAGACTCCAACAGCGTGTTCTGTACATGCGCCAGGCGGCGCATCAGGAAAATGCCAGATGACTACACAGAACTTATATTAAGGTCGTGTAGTCCGTACAGCTAGGTAGTTACATGCCCTCTGTGTAGCAACTGAGGTCACTATGTCGTACTACATAAAACTACATAGAACTTTATAGTGCTACTACAGTCAGCTACTAAGAACTCCAACTTGAAGCAACTACTATATAGCGCACTGTAGTCAATACGAAATGGATAGTAAGCACAAGCTGGTGCATTCACTGGGAGTTAATAACTGGGACAGCATTCAACAATCAGACATCCTCAACATCATGAATACGAGAAATGACTCTCGGCTGTAAGCATGAGCGCGGATCATGCACATCATGAGAGCGAATCATGGCTGTGGTACCATCAGCGTCACCTAAGAAGCTCCAAAGATGAGAAACACACCGACCGAAGTGGGAAATAATGGGGGCATAGCGTCGCCTAAGGACCTCAAAAGACGAGACCACACACTGACTGAGAGTGGAGTATGGTCATGGTACATCAGCATCACCTGAAATTTGAAAGACGAGATCACGCACCGACTTAGAGCAGAACATGGCCGTGGCACCATCAGAAATTCAGCGTCGCCTAAGGTCCTTGGGTGAAAATGTGAGTGAGCTCACACCCAAGTCACAAATGCATGTCGCTGATGGGCACGGAGGTTCCAGCATCGAAACACAACTGACGAGAATCTAACATTAAGATAACGACATTTAGCACAGTACAGGCGCGAGGACTTACATTGAACCACGAAGACGGAGAATCGATATAGAGGGTGAGTGGCTTTTGAAAGCATGTGTAGAGCGTGTTGCAAGAAACAGCGGGCGGGAGAAGGCGGAACAGAGGCCTAGGCCCATCAGCCGCTCCGCGAGTGTCCTGCCGCGGTGATGATATGGACGAAACGGCTCATTTCGGAATCGAATCAATTATCTAGATCCTAAACCAAGCCCATGGTCTTCGCTGAAACCCCGTTTCCCACAAGACTAATAGACCCTTAACCATGCCACAACGACAAGAGAACCCGACTAAAAAATCGCGTTGCAGGCTTTCCCGTGCGTCGTCAAACTGTTGAGTTGCTCCAGTACTAAGGGACGCGTGAATTGTATTGCACCTGGATGGTTTTCGACGCTGATGGTACTACAAGAGGCGCTGAATGATCCGGCCGTCAATAACACTGGAAATTGCTTCTTTTCGTTTTCCATCACGCAGCTTCGTATCCTGAATTTCTCTTTTGGCATGCACTGAATCAATCGTTGAGGTGATTTCACAGATTAGGCTATTACGATCATATCATCATGATAGATCCTGTCACGGTGCTATTCCCTTCGATATCTCCATATGATTGATCTAGATGACGCGGAGCGCTCATCCTTCCTTGAAGTAGCGAATGAACTTTCGGAACAAGTACTATCATCCCCAAATAATATCAAAATTCAGTACGAAAACTGACAACTCCGTTCTACAGGACAACTATCTAGGTGAAAACTGACAACTCCGTTCAATCTAGGATTTTTTACATTCACGCTCATGGGCTACCAACACATGCAGGCGCCTGAATGGCCTATTGCAGTTTCCACAAAAACCCACAATCTTCTTCTTGTGTACCTCCTCGACGTGACGATTGAGGTTTAACTTGGTGACCTTTTTTGTGCACCCGGGAAAGTGGCATTTTACTGAGTCATCTATTTGTCTCGCCTGCACAATGGGGGCAGACAGATGCTCGTCTTGTCGGGCTGAAAAACTTGATGGGACACACTGGTCAAAATCAGCGTTCTGGAAGGGGTACCACGGAGCGGGCTCATAGTCGAAACTGGGCGTGCCACGGAACGACGAGTCTAGTGACATATTGTAAGTGTTTAAACGAAAATCAGTGAATAATAGTGTATTTACCTTGGATAACTTGACCGAGGGGAGGCTCTAACGAACCCGCCATCGTGACATCTGGCTCGCAGTTGTCAAGAAGGTTCTGAAAGATTTGGCGGGTCTCCCGTAATTGCTCGAGCACGCGATGCTCTAACACGGTGAAGTGATCAACACATAACTGCTGGATGGATCCCATTGAATGTTGGTAAGGGAACTGCCCTCGCCATAGCCGTGAAGACGATGGGTTTTGTGGCGTGGATGGGGTCATGGTGAGGTCACGTCTTTTCTATAAGCGACAGGCGAAGTGGTGCGGATGCGAAAGAATATGTTGGGAAACTGAACACAAAACACCTAGAGGCCTTTGTCTTATATATATATGCATGAAAGGAAAATTAGGCTGTTTACCATATGTTCCGTCAAACCACCGCTTACAGTAATACGAGCGAACATGCTGGTGGGTGGCAGTTTCATTTGTGCTCTTCCCTACTAACCATGGATCCCTCCGATTTTTGCATTAGTCTAGTAGTGACTGGGGCATAGGGCAATTAGTCGACCTGAGCTATTGCGTGATCATTTTCCCGAGCCTTTTCAAGACGAGTTCTCCAATGAAGGGATTAGGCATCATGGGCCGGGACTGAAGGCTTTTTCGAAGACAACATCAAATCATTGCGAATATCGGGGTTCTCAAAATTAGATTCTATGTATTGTGGAGGCCGGTCAAAAGAACTTCAACCTTAAAGAAACTTTTAAGTTTTCGAATTTGAGAAGCGAGGCACGGTGCGAGGCGTGAACGAGATGCGGGGGGTTGAAGCTGTGCACATGTGTGCCGGCTGTGGAAGTGAGTTCGCCGAGACACACCAGAGATACGTGTCCGTCCATCGGACTTGGAGCAGCATGGCTTGCTGGAGGTGACATCTTGATATCAAGCACCGAATTAGGATAGAATTCTTTGTAAATCATGAATTGAAACTTTATGTAAACTCCACCCAGCAGGGCTGAGGCCTGAATATGGAATCACGATAACGAGGTTCCAGTACCATACATCATCGCTGCTCATATCGGCGCTCAGAATATGGTTGATTCAAAACAAACGCAAAAACTCACCACTCTTGCTGGTAGCATAATTGACATGATTCGCCGAGCCATATTTACCTGATGTACTCCCGATAAGCACGATTGCAGCCTTGTCCAAGTCTTTCACGCTTTCGGTTGCTGCGCGCAGGTGGCGCAGAAATTCGCGGCAGACTAGTTCCCTGACTCAAGGTCAATACACTATCATTCACAGATGGATTTCCACACTTACAATGTATCACTAAACTCGTCGCTCCGTGGCACGTCCAGTTTCTGTTATGAGCGCGCTGCGCCCCCTTCTATAGTACTTATTTTCATGAGCGTGGGCCATCAAGTTTCTTGTTTGCGAAGGCAGGGGAGCGCTACAATAGAAAATAAACCACGCTATGAAGTAGATTAATTGTCAGACACCAACAACTCACCTGTAGTAAGGACTTGGGTCTTTGCAAGTTAGCCATGCGGAGGCTCGACGACGTCCTGATGCAAGCTTTCAACTTCGATGCACAGTCAAACCCGCAACACGCACTACGATACACAAATATAATATACAGCGAATCCCATCTGGTAAATCAAAAGCGAATAGAGCAAACCTTATCATAGAATGCCCAACCACAAAGATTGCGCCTATTAGGTAGCCGACGTGTGCCGGTGCATGGCCAAGTAGGAACATTTAACAGGGAGCCCCGGTGCTGTGCTTTACTGAACAGAATTTCCTGACGCGTCTCGAGGTTGGCTCGAGGCGTCTACTTCGGTACAGCGTGTCGAGCAGCCTGAGACTAGTCGTGAAATTGGCCAGTGTGACTATTCCGTGACTTCCGTGACTGCACGAAATGTGGGAGTGCACAAGCGAGCGAGTGGTAACTGGCTGGTATTATATCGAAGCTGGGAAAACCCTGGCGAATGAAAAAGATGGATTTTGATATGTGAGATGCGGTGAGGGGTGCGGGGATTGAGTTGATGGTAACCAATAGTATCTGAACAACACACCCGGCTCCGATCAGAAAGGGTGCCCCCATATATAGTATAGAGTTCACCGCTGACGTCACGGATCTTTCCATTGCACTAGTCCACCACCCGTTGTGCCTTCGGCACAGGAAGCCAAAAGAAGCGCTTCGCGCTTCTTTATGGCTCCCTGGCCTCTGGCTGCATCCTAATAATCATGGCAAATTTTAAAATAAAAATCACATCTTTAGCAGAAATTCACAACATAGTATTATTTTTTGTTTTTGATACCATACATTAGAATATGAAAATATTATGTTCATTTTCCTGTTCCCCAATTGCTCCTGTCTCCCATCTCCCATTTGCCTGTTTGCCCATTTTCCTAATAAATCAATAGTAAATTTTAAAATCAAAAATACATTTTTTGAGCAGGTTCAACTCATAGCATAGAAGTACTGTATTTTGTGTATTTGATCTGACACATTATCTGATTCTCCCCGTCTCCCGTCTCCCGTCTCCCGTCTCCCGTCTCCCGTCTCCCGTCTCCCGTCTCCCGTCTCCCGTCTCCCGTCTCCCGTCTCCCGTCTCCCCATTTACCCGTTCTCCATGTTTTCCTTTTTGCTGTTCTCCCTGTGTTCCTGTTCTCATTTTTATTTTATTTTCCCATCCCATTCTCCCTGTTTTTCCTTTTTGCTGTTCTTCCTGTGTTCCTGTTCTCATTTTTTTTTATTTTCCCGTTGACCCGTTCTCCCTGTTTTTCTCCCCGTGTTCCTGTTCTCATTTTTTGATTTTCCCGTTGACCTGTTCTCCCCGTTTTTCATATTCTCATTTTTTTCATTTCCCGTTGACCTGTTCTCCCCGTTTTTCCTTTTTGCTGTTCTCCCTGTGTTCCTAATTCTCATTTTTTCATTTCCCGTTGACCCGTTCTCCCTGTTTTTCCTTTTTGCTGTTCTCCCCTTGTTCCTGTTCTCATTTTTTTTATTTTCCTGTTGACCTGTTCTCGAGTTTTCCCATTGTGCATTTTTCCTATTTTACTTCTCTCTCATCTCCATCCACAGTCTTCCTACTTTTTTTTGCAGTGGTTCCAATTTAATTTGATTTGTTGTAATTATTTACTCATAGTTATCAGCATATAAATATACCCGCTGCTAAAAGAAAGGACGAAGGTGTTTGAGTCGCCGCTCGAAAACACGTGACAAAACCACGCGAGTTTCCAAAAAAGCAAACCATGTGGCCTTTAGCGAGCTAAGCGAAAACCACGCGAGCAACTGGGTGATGGGAAAAAACCGTCCTCCCTTACTTCTTAAGATTTGCAATACAGGGATTACATAAGATCGCACTTCCCAATTGCAACCAACAGTCTCCATTGGAGTAGTAGATGACCATCCACATCCGTGTAGCTCCATCGTTTAACAGACCCACCAGCTGAACTCGAACAGATAAGAATTATATTTTGAGATACGGGATCATCAGATCGCTCAATGTGGTGAAGAAGTTTAATATCGCGGTACCTTTTGCCAGTGGATGGTGACGCTTAGACTCGTAACCATTCTGCCCACGTGCGTTTTTGAGATGGGAATTTTGCCGTAGGCAGACTGGTCAATCTCGGAGAGATTTGGCAGGTGAAGCACGGAGTTCGAAAAATGGCGGTTGCCGATTGTGCCGCTTGATGTTATCGTCGTTATCATCCAGCGTCGACGACGCTGCATCGTTTGTTCGTACTTTAATGATACCAATTTCCTGCGCTTGTCCCTCATATGTTGCACTATCATCAACCATCCGAACTTCTGGCATGGACAGTTGACCACCATGGCCTCAGTGAAGACATCAAAGTTCTAGCTATCCTCGAAATACTTCGTGGCTTGCGGATGACCGTGATAGACTTACTTCTGTGCTCTGTCTCGCAAAAACCTGCCATGACACCATACTGCTCGAACTCCTGAACCTGTGATTTAAAGGATGAATTTAACGTTTCGAGAGAGTAAAAACATCGTGTCTGCAGCGTACGTGATCACGCTGCAACAATTTCAATGGGGTGACAGTGATTGCTATCTTGTTGGGAGATAGAAGTAGAGGCAGAATTATTGCGAGGGTCTTGCCGGAGCCTGTTGCAGCTCGAAGAACGACATGTCTTGCTGAAAGTAATGATACGAGACATCTGAGTTGAACAATTTTGGATGTTGTGATCCTTGGGAAATGAAATCGAGTCGCGAAAAAGCCTCGAAAACTTGCTGGTGTTGTGTCGTTGAAAGAGCACTTAGAAAGTCTGGCGGGAGATCCTCAATCGCGTCTCGAGCAGCGAGCGATAAAGCTCGTATGGAAGTCATGGTTAAAACATAAAATCTTATAAAGTCGGAACGACGTTAGACGTTGTAGTGACAATGACATAGTATGATCGAGTACTACCACCGGCACGACCGGCACCTACTAAATTTCAAACTCCTTGCTTCTCGTGCCAAATCTCTCCGAGATCGACCAGCCTGGCTACGCCACTCGAGCATCCGTGGTAGTATACGCCAGGCTGGTCACGAGCCTAGGTGACGCTTCCTTTTGCCAAGCGCCACCTCTCAGAAAATCACCGTTAAATGCGCACGCGTGCAATGAGTATTCCATGTTTTGTCCATGCAAAAGCATCGTAAACGTTAACACCGATCCGATAAAGCCATCAGTTTTCCTTGATTAAGATACAGAATTCACCATAATATACATCCAATTGATAGTAATACCAACCACACAAATCTGTCCTCCGAGTCCCAGTACACTGCGCATACAGCCAAATTCAATTTAGGTCTTGGGATGCATACAAGCGTGCCTACCGCAGTCGGCACCTGGTGCAAGGAAAAGAAAGCCTGGTGGGGGCGTCGATTTTTGATTCTTTTTGGCTTCTCGTAGCTATTCTAAACACCTAGCTACAAAGAAAAAGAAAAAGAAAAACACATTTTTTGAGATTTTTGGTTACATGGGTCAGAGTCCGGACAAAATTCAGCCCTCAGGTGAACCCAGGATATCATCAGGACAAAAATCCTCAAAATGTGTCCGGACAAGTTTGGGCCTCAGCTTGGGTTCCAGAGGGATTATCATGGGTCCTATGTCTCCTGCTGATTAGTGTGACTCCGGATTCCAGGGGAAATATTCAGGCGTATCAGCGGCATGCCGTAGCAGCGTTAAAAATGGAATTCACCCACAGGAGCAAAGTCAGGCGGTAATTAACCACGAAGTTTTGTTCCAAAGGAATACTTATCACAACTTCGGATTCACACTGAAGTACTCGCCACCGATGAGCAACCTAATTGCGCATTATCGACGAAGACATGAGGCTACCACGGGATCAACACCAGAGGGTACTGATCCTCGCCTAGGTCAATTTCCCCCCAAGGTAAGTGCACTATATGTCTGCCGTTCCTTGAAATGCTCACCGTATACGACAAGAGTTTCCCTACTACGACACTTAGGGGTCCGCCACCTTTGAGCTCCTCAGTATGCTACAAACTCCGAGGGTCAGAGCTGGACGGCACCCCACGATCCGCAGGTTACGAGATCGCAACCAGAGGTTGCAGATCCTCGCCTAAGTCAAAACCTCCAAGGTAAGTTCTCTAGAGGTGCAGCCTTTTCTTAAATAACTCACCACGCATGACAGCGCCGACACCCTACAAAACCTTTGGGTCCGGTATTTATGAGCCCCAGCATAGCACATACTCCGAGGAGCAGAAGTTGTCAGCGCCTCGCAAACTGTGGGGATCGCAATCGGAGGTTGCAGATCCTCGCCTAGATTAAAACGCCCAAGGTAAGTTCGTTGTAAATGCAGTTTGTTGATTAGTGCTTACCACGTATGACTAGAGCTGTTGCCCAATGGCAATTTCGGGTTCACTAGTATGAGCCCGAAGTGCAAGCGAGTTGTCTCAGTCTGTGTCACACTTTGAGGGACAGACCTGGCCGGCACTTCACATTCCACGGGTTACGGAAACGTTGCCAGAGGAAGCAGACCCACATCTGCGCCAACCACCTCAAGGTAAGTTCGCTATGCATGCAGCCTTTCATGTAAATACTTACCACGTACGGCCAGACCTGTTTCCCTATGATATCGAGTCCGCTCCTATGTGCCCGGAGCACGTGGCATTCTACCTCAGCAGGGTTCATCTTCCGAGGAGCAAACCTTGCTGGGACAGAGACATGACCTATCACTCCCTCCCCGCATGTTGCAGGGCCGCCAAAATTTGGCAACCCTGCAACAGAGTGATGTGCACCCAACCCGGGTGCGGCGTAATCCTTAACCTCACTCGGCACAACAATGAGGTACACGAACGGAAGATCAAAGCTCATTGTAATCGTTGTGGAGGAGAGTTTACTCGCCCGTATTTGAAGGGAGAGCATGTTCGTCAGGCTAGGTGTAGAATGCGATGATATTGGTTATGGATTATATATATGCATAAATACTCACAATCTTGTCGAATGAAAAAATGGGTGGGGTAAATCCAGACTACGCTGAGTTTCACCCTCAACTTCATTCACTGGCAGAGAAAGCCCTGGAAATCGATAGGAAATGTTGAAAGGAATAAGAAAGGCGATACACACTGATGCGAACAGATATTCAACACGATTGTTTGTCGTGCAGTGATATCAGCACTGATGGGAGAGCATGAGCACGCAGCTGAACCAGTGGTGGCGATCATCATGACCTACTCGGCTGCTTGATCCTGTAGACTCGGAGGAGAGGTCTGCTTATGCGCATTGGAGTGCAGGGAAGCTGACTTTGAGAGTCTGTATGGGTTCGGAGTTAGAGTTGTAATGTGCAGTCGCATTTGCGCCGAGGGCTGAAAAGGAAGGCTTGATGTCAGTCGTGTCTTTTGAGGCGGAGAGACGATTGAATTACATAGGTAGAGTTTGACAGTCTCAAGGCCGATGCCTCCACTTGCGCCTGGGGAGGAGATCATGAGCGAGCTGACGAGGGAATGACTGCACCTGTTACGAGAATGTGAGTGTTTTCCAGCCCTAAATCCATTGTCTGATTCTGATTATCAAGAAAACAAGGTCAGGCAGAGTTGAGGTATTTCTACCGTGGTTAATCCCACTGATTCGTGTTTCTCAAGGAGGGTCGCCAATTCTAAGCAAGAGAAAGGCCAAGCTGGGTCATGCCCCTACGCCAATGCGTTCGCAAATATACGCATCGACGCGTGTGCTTCATGAGGTGTGCTGGCTGAGACCAGCGCGGAGCCGTGGTATCGCTCCCGACTGTCCATGAAAGCAGCTTCTATCATTAATATTGATGCACCTCTGAGGCCGAGGGCTGGTCGTCATGATTCGCCTATAGTTCGATGAAACTTTGAGCGGGTGACACCAACTTGAAGGTGACACCTAGCACTGGCAGACTCGGAGGACGCCGTACTGCCATAAATGGTAGCGCCAGCGGAAGCTCGTATTAAGGAATTTGGAGGAATTTGGCTTAGAACTAATAGAAGGGGAGTCATTGTATGGGGTGACCTTACTGCATATCCGCAATAACAGGGTTCCACACTCAAGAAGGGCACTGTTCCATCCCCATCCAGACGCTTGACAACTACTCTTTTGGCTCCATGATGGCAGTGTTACCATCGACCCAACGGTATCAAGGGCCGATCCTTCAACAGAGCCAGGAAACGTGACCCTCAGGGTTGGACGCTCGGAAAATGCATATGGGCTTTGCACAATGTATGGGATGTGGAGAGCGGATACGTTCTGAGCCCGACTATTTCGCACATGTTCCAGGAACAGAAGTTGAACCCGTCCATTTTCTGCGCGCCTTCTTCCTTCCCCAATACACTCTTCACCTGAAAGCAATCAGAGCGCACCACCCACAAGCCATCGCGTTCGTGCAGCCGCCCGAGTTTGCACAGCCTCCTCCGATACCTGAGGAGCTGTTGCAGGGTAGGGCATGCTATTCAACGCATTCTTACGATGGCCTAACTCTCGTTACACGCCACTGGAACTGGTTCAATGCTGATGCCCTAGGTCTCATCCGGGGGGGATATTCAACGCAGTTACAAGCTCTGCGCGCTGGCGAACGCGCCATACGGAACAGCCTTCAACCCAGCTTGGCTATCTCAAGGAAGACGCGACGCAACTAGGTGCGTTTCCACCCATCTGTCCAGTGCGATACCCGACTAGCAGTGAGCCTCCAACAAGGATAATGCTTGGAAAGCCTCAAGTGTTTACGATTGTGATTGGGAAGAGGGCTTTTCCAGGTGAAATTTGTGGACAGAGGAGAAATGAGAGAGGGTTCAGGATGTCGTCGTGGTTGGTCGACACAGGATAGCCTCGCCACTCTTATCCAGATCACACAAGTGACCAGTCATTTGGCACACGGCAAAATAAAATACATGTGTTGCGAGTTTTCTCTAAATATTTCAACCCGTCCTTCAATTAATGGATGAGAGACCCTCTCGGCTTCCTGAGCGATTCTGCAATTCCTAGGAACGTTTCGGCGAGTTGTACCTGAGGCTCACAGCGTTAAGCACGCTTGGTATGACTAAGTTCTTACAGGAGCACTCTTACCGTGTCTAAGGCTTGCGTATACGAAGACGCAACTGTTGCTGCCGGTGGGACCAAGGGATCTCTTGGGGCATTGTTTTGAATATCCAGAGCAATTTGAGACATTCTTCGCAAGTATGTAGAAGATGTATCGGAACCAAATGATACTGCGTGGAAAGACAATGGTTTGCTAGGTTGTGTGTCACAGGTGGCTAATCCCACAATGGAAACCCGATCACGTACCCAAGACGAACCGCGGAGCGGCATAAATCTTGAACAGGCTGATCTGCTATATAGTCCTCGCCATCCGACAAAAATATGATTACGGGGCTCCTGAAAACAATGTTACATATCTTAAACACGTTGGTGGGGAGGTCGAGCACCTTTCTGTGCTCCAGTGTTGTTCCATGACTGAACGAGCTTGCTGAATCGCAGCAGTGAAGCAGGTGCCTCCATAAGCTGAATGAGGCAACATAGCATCTAGCAACTGGTCAGGAGAACTAGAAAAATCATTGACAATTGCATTTGTTGTGGACGTGTTGAAAAGAATAACACTGTAGGAGTCACGTCGGGCTCCCTGCTGAGCACCGATCGCTGCAGCACGCGCAGACCAAAAATAGTATAAAGAAGACAGCACGGCACCAAACCGGTTGTCAGAGCGTTGCGTAATTCTGTCCGAGGCAGGAGTGTTTGGAAGGGGACGTCTGTCATAAAAGCTCATCGAGGAGGATCTGCTCATCATCAGCAACTCCAGCAACGCAAAACTTGCTTCATACTTATCAGCCACAAAGATTCTGGAGTGTGGTAACGGTGCAATGATTAACGTCATTGCGACAAACCCAAGATGACCACTCACACATGGAATGCTTGCTGCATGACAACGGGATTCCTGCATGAAAAGAGATGTCCGTCTTCGGAAACGTATCCTAAACCAACTTGGACACCATGAGGATCTACTGGTGGGTGAAACAAAGGTAAAGTGCAATAGGATGGCTGGGCAGTATTTCCAGCTGCAGCGGTATGCTCGGAGCCTTGCAACGCGGTGAATTACCAATGGGACAAGCATGGGATAAATCATACCGCTACACATCGAATCACTAACAAGAGCATGAATTCAATATCGTTATCATACGTAGAACATCCGAAACACACCACTTGGCAAATTCTGCTTGCTCCTCACGAGAATAAGGATCCTTAAAGCCTGCAGACAATTTGAGTCCAGTTATGCGGACAACCATATTACTCACCAGCCCGTCGCCAAAAGAGGTTGTGCGTCACGTAGTCCTTGGCACGTTCCGGGTTGGGCATAAGTCTCTTAGAAATATGCTGAACCTCGTTATTCCCTCTGCAAGCAAAGGTATCCGAGGCACGGCAGTAGTCGACGTGAACATGGCGTCCCACCGCCTGACAAACAAGGTTGCACATCATCGGTGTACCCTCATCGTTCGAAGAGAAGCGACGTCCTTCGACCTCAAGACCCGTGTCATCGGGGCCATCCACTACCCATCGCGATGAAGACATAGATCCGTGTCTAGTTTCATGCTCTTGTTGTGGGTGACCTTGTGCGATGGTTTGTGAAAAGTGACTTCTAAGATGTCACGACACCTACCAAGTGGCAATGTGCAATAGTAGCCACAGTGTTCACACCTTGAAAACATGAGCAATGTCCGCAAAAATGATAAGAAAAACAATATAAACCTCTCTCTGCAAAAGTGCACTACATTTTTGTCCAAACTATGGTTGTGTGGACCTTTGTGGACCACCGCTCCTGGTGGTACCGTCTTCACACATCTCAGTCGTTTAGCCACTATTGAGTGCGAGTCAGCGGCAATGTAAAAGGAAGCCGACTCGCAAACGTACCTTGGAAATACTGCGAATCAAAGTCGTCCGTTAGCTCAGAAAATGACACTCCCAAAAAAAAACAGCACGACACCTTTGTGTACTGGAACGTCTCGTGCCTTCCTGTGAACGTTGCCTCTATCGATTGAGGGGTAGTCTCGATTTCGCAAATGCCATCAGCAGTGCATGCCTTGGAACACAAATGCTCTTCTCTATATTGATATTGTATGTTAATCATCAGAATACACGACGTGGACGATATCGACGAACCCGCAGAGGTGAACAGCGCCGTCTTGCAAGCCGTGAAGATGGTCTGTGTTCATACAGAGTCTTTTGCAAAGTTGACAAGGGAAAGAACAAAGTCGGGCATCACACTGGTGTTGATCATGGTCCACATCACTGCAGAACATAAGACCCCGAATGAAGTGCCAAACATTGATTGCTTCTACTTACATCGCAATGCCACAAGTATCACGGCAAGGAGTGGAACCGTCAGCCAACATCAACTTTGACAGATCACAGGGCTAGGCGTATTTGAGTATGTGACAGGCCATTCAAAGGTTGAACATACCTGGCCACAGGCATGTACAGTGGCAGCACACAAATGATCACCTTCCGTGTGGCCGATCACCTATACAGCTGGTTCAAATGACGTTCTGACCGCGGTGGAGATTATCTTACCTTCGTACACTCATCAAGACATCCCTGTCTCCCGAATAGGCCACAAATTTGGCCACAAAGATGGGCATTAACAACACATCTAGAAGCAGCAAACGCCATGTGAGCTCATGATGAATATCATCGGGACTGGCTTAACATATGATCGCCTGGATGCCCCGCTCTGAAAACATCAATTATTAACTGAGTAAGTACTAAGAATATAATATAATTGACTTACAACATCGAGCATGCCTTGGTCTCTCCAGATGAAACACAGAAATCGCATGAATGTATACAAACATGGGAAGTTCGGCAAGTATGTTGCCCGTCGTGCAGTCTGCTCTGAACACAGAACAACTCGCAGCTTGCGCATTTCAGCTTGCACAATTGTACGTTGGTCTTCAAGTCTACTGTTGCGCTGTCGAAGGTCCTCATAAGCTCGTCAATGCTAGCTTGCCCGCTTTGAAAGCGAGCAATGTTCGACGATATCCACTCGCCAACGTGAGCGATGCGCAAACCAACCAGGTTGTCGATGTGAGTGGTCAAATTTTCAATCCAAACATCTTCCGAAACGTATTGGCGAGAATTGTAGTCTCCCCATGCATGACACAGAACTTGCAGTGCGGCCTCGCGGGCGGACGATTGTTGGACTCCTCCAGTCGCCAACGAAAATTCAGAGGATGTATCAGGCATGTCAATGGGGATGTCGTTATCCAAGTTCTTCATATACATAATGCAAAATGCGGTTAAAGCAAAAGACAGCAGGAGTATGTCACACCTTCAAGGGTTCCGGGTCAGGATTAACTTCTTGCAGTCCAAATGACAATGCATTGGGCAACACAGTTAAAAGAAGTTGGGCTCGATGCGATGCCATCGATTCTGGGATGCGCTATTCATGAGTTGTATAATTGATTCTTCAAAGTACGCACGTGAGAGTGCCCCCCAGTCATTTGCCTGTGGTAGTTCGAATCAATAGGCTCGTAAAATGTACAGAAAATGCTAGGTAAATACCTTCAATTTTGCCATTAATGTCTTCATCGCATGAAGGAATTCTCCTGCTGTATTGTGCGTCAACTTTTGTTTGTCTAATCGACGCTTGAGGGTCGGAAACAGTTTGTAGAACTCGCGCGACTCGATCACCGGCCTACAAGAATGATAAATGGCATGTGGACAAGTGAAACAACCTACAGACCAAGGAACTATGTTCAACTGTCCGGCGTGGAGGCGAGAGATGAAGTTGGATTCCTGTTCGTCTCGCACTATCCTCTGAAACTTGAGAGCAAATCTGAGTGACGACTTGAGTGTGCAATCTGACATATGGCCGATAACATACTCTTTAATGATTTCAGCTTTGTCTGAATCCACGACATCCTGAAAAGAAGTGGGTTAAGGAACATGGAAAGTAATTGTCAGAAGGCGAAAACCACCTTGATGATGATAACCAATGCTGATTGAAACAGACTTGGATTGGCTGCTGGATCTAGGACGGTCGAACTCGACTGGAATGATTGAAATAAACCTGTGATATCACGGTTCAAGGCGAAGTTGTTCCTGAATAATACCTATAGAACGAGGTAAAGCTCTCATCTACAAAATAGAAAGTGGTTCCAAACCAAGTTAGAAATTGCAGTATTGAACAGCACGAGCAAAGTATCTTCTTGAGCAGAACGCTCAATACTATGAACACCTTTGAAGGATCAACTTATCAGCATAATGTGCAAGGATACCTAATTCGACATGCCTTCAAAGTCCAAAGCGACTACGAGAGCATCTTTTGTCGGAGTTACCGACATCCACACTCCTTCTGTCGTGCGCATCGCCGATCCAGCGAAAGATGTGTCCACAAGATGATTCAAGGAAAAGCTTTTCCCCACTGATTGTTCGCCCATAGATGACACAACTTTGACAGGCTTGAGGGCACAGAGTAGAGTCAGTTGCTTTGAAAAATCGTTGAGCATTCAAGCCGGTCCGTACCTTTTTGGCCATGTATGACTGAAATAGAGATTCATACCAACCAAAGGACACGTAGTCGACAATGCGGTTGACATCCGCGCCGAGAAGGGACTTCTCCAGTTCGGTAGAATACACACCGTCTTTGAGTGGAATAAAACGGTTTTCCTTGGTTACAGCAATCTGGATAGGAATGAGGCAGAGGAACTCCGCCAGCCATTCCCCAGCGCGAAATTTCGATACACTCCACTCTGCACCTGACAGGAGACTATCGGAGAAAGCGGAGAATGTTGTTGCGGAGACCATCATTGACTTGAGAATGTTTCCGGTTGGCTTCTTCGATGTTCTTTCGAAGTGTGAAATCAGATCGTGGAAGTGCGGCACAAACAAATGATGGTCCCGATCCGTAATGAACGCCAATGTTCGCTGACATCTGCTACTGGACGACGTTATCGTTGCCCGCTGAACAGCAGGAAGAACCGGAAAACGAGTCCACACTTCGGCGTGACAGTCGATGAGACAGTTATTGGCAGTGTCACTGACGTTCTCAGACATCGTATGCCCTCCTCGGGCACCCTTTTCCTTGAAGGTGAACTCTGTCACTTTCCGGGTGATGTCGAGAGCGACAGATCGACATGATTGAGTGTCGATGTCGAGTGTAACCAAATGTACGATATTTCGGCTGGTCAGCGAAGTCAAAAGCAGTGGCTGATCCAATGGAAGATCAGGGATCTCGAGCGGGATGCCATCCGTTGAGCCAAATGTGCTCCAGTGGTACGCAGTTAATTTCAAGTCAGACCCACGAACGTGAGCCGCGATCAAGCAAGAGCCATCTGGAGTTGAATAGACTGCCTTTGGAATTTGAATGAGATCAAGCGTCGCAGGCCTGTTATATATGAATCAGATAACTTTGATTTTTGTGGGCATGAGTCTGACCTGAACTGCATCGTCGTCAGAGAGTATACTCTTGCCTGTGCGAATGTATCAACGAGCAGCAATTCTTCGCTGCCGCAGATGAAACATGCGTGGATAATGGAGGTCCCTTCGGTGTACCATTGTGTTAGATTGATCGCAGTGCCACTAGCCTGGAAACCTCGCGTGTCATCATAAACAAAGATATGTAACAAAAGCTGGGTGCATGTCCATCAGGTTCTTCCAGTAGAATCCCAGTGGAACGGACCTTCTCTGTGGCAACAACGCCGAGCATAAGCTTTGATTCGTCAAAAGCGAGAACAAATTCGCCAATTTTATCGCGGTTCAGCCGTTTCCCGCGACCGCCATGAGCCAAAGCATTATCGATAGCAGTGAGGGGTTCCAAGTATACCGTCAAGTTTCCAACCCGGTCAGTTGTTGCAAGTAAGATCTTCTCGCTTGGAAGAAGTTGCGCTTTCCTAGGATGGTGTTCTTCGTCAGTATGTATCGATTTACAAAGAGCACTTACACCACTGAATTACCAATGGGTAATTTGAACGAGTATGAGTTCCTGAACTTGGGCGAAGGAATCGTACTGGAATCGAACTGCAAGGAATGTAGATCTTGCGTAGTCAGTTGCATGAGGTGAACCGTGAACTTCAGTTTCGAGTGCTCGAAAGATCGCCTTGAACCAGTTATTTGCACCTCGGAAGACACTAATAGAAATTATTTGAATCATTGACATTCGAAATGAAAAGACATACCTCGTCCATTCTCAACTGCGTCAATGACAAAAGTGCGCCTGCCGCTTTATAAATGTGCTGAAACGTAGATACCACAAATTCTCTTACGAATTTTGACTTGTCTGTGAATGGGCATTAATTGCGATAATGAACCTCCGTCGCGACTCGGCAAGTTGTTGCTCTTCACTGCTGGCTGCTTCCCGACGAGCCCGGGCCAGGCAGGTATCGATTTGCACGCGGAGCCCATTATGAGTCAAAGTTGTTGTCTGTTTCATCAGAAGTGATTTGAAGTGCATGAATGCAGCAGCCCTAGTCTCTGCGACGATTTTTTTCATGACAGGGAGCTTCTCGACGTCATCCAACTGAACGAGGAACTGAGCGTCACTGAGCGTAGATGCCGAGGCCTCTGCATCTTTGAGCATCTGATCGACGATGGATTGGGAGCGTGGTCCAGACGATATGAGGGAATTGAAACCACTCAAGGCTTTGTTAAGCATCCCCTTCGGCTGCCCATGAGGGGTAGCACCTTGTGCTAAAAATCCGAGGGACTCCTTGATACGTTTCATATCCTCGTGAAGAATTACATTTAAGAAGTCTTCGTCTTTCGTCTGGATGTCGGGAAGTTGTCGAAGTAGGCTTTGAGCGATACAAACGCGCTCTTTGCAGGTCTTGAAATCACGACTATCAATGACCTCGATGTGCAACATTTGCACCGTGCGACGAATTGCTTCCCCTATTTCTGGGTATCGCTCGATGACAGTTTGAAGTTGATCTGGACAGCCCGTTACTATGACGCAACTTCACTGCATAAACAAATACCTTGAATCTCAGAGCTATACTGCTCGCCTTCCACGGAATGAGATGCAGTATCATCGGGGAGTTTACTGAGTGAATTGAATCAAAAACGGAGAAAATCGTTCCAAGAACAACTCACGAGAGAGCGATAACGGGTCCAACCAGTCCTGTACAGTTTGTTATTCAACTTATCGAATGAATTGATTCCAGAGTCGGACAATATACCTTGGGCTATTGGGTTGCCCTCCTTGCTTTTGGTCGGGTCAGGGAAGGAATCATGGGTGAACATGCTGAGGGGAACTAGTAAGAAACACGAGGGAGAAATATGGAGGAATACTCACGGAAATACCCTGATAATGGCATCAACCAGTGCTCTGTGAATAGTGCGAGCGAGAAGAGGCGATTCCTTCTCCAATGTCATCTTAATTTTGGCCTCTGTTGATGCCTTGGCGTCCCTGGCGTTCGATGAAATATTGACAGACTCCTGCGACCATTGTCTATACAATTGCGGGAAGCGATTCCCGAGGCCTGCGCCTATCAAAAGGCGAAGTGCGTTGGCATTCAGGTTCTCATTCACACGTAGACTGTCTTGTTTCCTGAGGACGTATCAGTTTAGATCTAGAAAACTGACTATGAAGAATAACACCCACAACCAAATACCTAAGCGGAGGTGATTGATGGACTGGCGCTTCGATGCAACGGTAGTCTCTCTGGCTGGTACATTGCTGATCGTCATGAACCCTTGAGTAGTCTCGCCATACAACAACCAAGGCTTGTGTAGGCTGACATTCACCGTTGCATCCGGATCAGGTCGAGGCATGGCTATATAATCGGACGTAGCCTAAATGCAGCTGTCAGCACTGCACCAGTCATAATGAATGAGGCAAACCTGGAATCCTGGACGCAGATTTACTGCTTCTTCCTGCTCGTTAGATTTCCTAACTTCAAACGTAGCCATCCTGTCAGACTCGTCTTGTTCATCTTCCATTTCCATCAAACTGTCTTCGTCTTCCCCTTCCCGTTCACTCCATACAATAGAGCGAGAATGTTCAGGGGAGATGAGCGCGGTAAGCTGATCACACATTTTTGTGAGGTATCTGCAGCCTTGTTAAAAATAATTACTGGAAACCAGAGAGGAGTGGACGAACCGCATGAAGGTGACGCGGTTGCGTTTCATGGAGGAAGGAGCTGCGTCATCCCAAGTACCATCTTCGGGCCAGTAGATGACAAACAGTTGCTCATCGGAGCCAGCTTCACAATTTGTTCGGACAACATAAAGTCCAGAACGAAGGCTTGGTGTTGAAAAACTGGAATCGCTGTGGTCCGCGACAAGCTGCGTTGCTCTATAGAAGAAAGTTCATGAGAATGTCAATCTGCAGCTCAAACATGTATCTTACATGTGGTCGTCGACAACACCAAGAGACAACAGAAGTCGTACTATTTCCTCTTTGCTCCCGTATATGCCAACGGGTTTCACGATCAAGCCATCCAGCGCGTTGAAGTTGACTTTCGTCGTGGACACATATGCACCGGGACAAATAGTATTAGTGAATGCCTGGAGTGAATCTTGCGCGATGATGGTTTTGTCCACTAGGAGTAATCAGCGAAGGAAGGCTCGGTAAGGACAATGAAGTCACCTAGTCCACCGCTCCCTTGTTCACTGATCAAGTCCAGGATCCGATACATTCCTTTGATCGACTGGACGAGGTCAATAGCATTATTGTGCGGAGGGTAGTCTTCTACGTCTGACATCTGAAGAATTATAAAAATTCAGCCCAGATCCATGGTGACGACAGCAAGGAAGTGGACTTGCTTGCTCGTCATCGGATTTTATGGAGTGATACGTATCATCATCTGAGTACTGATGTTTAAGATCATCGAATTGGCCCGGGTTATCACCTTTCGATTGAAACGCTTGTGACATAACATGTTCATAATCATGATCGTCCATCTCAAACTCGTCAATCGTGATCGATGGGGTGGATACACGAGAATGTAAGCCTCCGGCGAAAGAGTCGGTATTAAATGGTCGATCTGCGCAACTCATGATTGGCTTCCAACTGGCAGTAGATAGCACGCCTCACTTACCGACACCTTTCCCCTTGCTTGCCTTCGGGAATGGCTGTGTATTTTGAGTAGCCGTGTCATTAGCGTCGATTGAGAACAAGTTTGGTGGTGCATAGGATCCACCCATGATGGTCAATGACAGTAAGGAAAGAGTAACCCAATATCACCCTCTTTAAAAGGTACGATAAGTGCCTCCAAAGAGTACTATACTTGGGGACGCAGATCTTCCAGTTGACCATGAGGTTTAGAATCTGCTTGGCAAACGGATCATTAGTATACAGGCTATACGGATCTTTGAATATGCTTCCTCGTTTCAGCCTCGTGTAGCCTCATGTAGCCTCTGTTTGCTTCATGCAGATCATAGACAGTCACCTCTCCAAAGTTCCCCAAAGACGGAAAAGAGATAAGAGCTGGGCTTAGGGCAGGGTGCGGAATCACAGATAGTCTCCTGTAGTCAGACTCTGCAAAATAATTTGGAAGACAATTCAAGGACGCTCTCACCCTCGCAAGGAGATGAATTGTTCCTGCGATATCTTGATGGGTGAGTACCAGGTGAATATGCAAAATTGGACTGGCATTATGATTGCTACGGAAAAAGAAAGTCGGCGAGTGGTAGAAGTAGAGTCATGTTAGGAAAGAACTTTAACACCACCCCAGTCTATCATTGTCACCTTCCATGTAAGTCCAAGACTGTCCAACTCCCAGGCCTGTGCACTACTAAGCCTGAATCAAGTGTTGGTTTCAAACTTGGAACCTCGGCTCCTGGAACATGGGACATGATACGGACGGCTCATGAAATGAGAATCAGTATGAATGACCTAGTAGTGGCGAATTGTATTGAAATTGAGCAGTGGTTGCGGTTCAAGTTGTTGGAAGTGACTCCGAGGCGGAGTTGCAATTTCGACGGGGTCCAATAGTTCGTTCGACGTTGTCCAAAATGCCCAAGGTGCTCTCCTTAATTTTTTAAGCAGCTTGCGAGTGTCAGATCGTGACGGGTCTGCGATATGCAAAGTGTTTCCCAGAAAACAGTGGTGTCTGGCCCACTAGCTGGGTGCTTAGCGCTTGGGGTCGCCTCATGGCCTGCGGTCAAGGGTTGCTATATCATTCTGTCCAAAGCAGGCGATTGTCATTTAGATATTCCTTTCTCAGGCTGCAGACCAAGCATGGCAAATGTATTGTTTTCACTTCGCCCATCCGTGATCGTGTCTTCACCGCCAATTCCGCATCAAACTACTACTGGTTCCTCGATCACCTCTATTGCCAGTATAAACACCTGCACCGCCGACCCCCCGCCAGTGGCAGAGTTTTGCAAGCCCATTCAAAGACCAAAAATATCGAAGGTTTGTAAACTGCGATCGGCGGCACCTTGCGCGTGAAGCTGGCGATCAGTAGCATAGCATTAATAATGCCTAACTCCTATCACTCCACCCTGGTCCACTTCCCGCTACACAGGTTTTGATGAGTCATGCTATGCTGTGGCGATCAGTTATGTTTGATTTGTAATTGCGTCCCTCCTGTTCTGATCATGCAGTATTCTGAGTTACCCACGATCGTTCTATCATGGGGCACAGTCTGGCTGGCGCCTTGGTGCGCCGTTACCATCACCCGCCACAGTTGGGTCGAAACAGCCGTATTTCACGTTCGACTTCATCACCGAGGATCCGCAGTTGGTGACGCTTAAATCCTTCAAATTACTGTGTTTCTGTTAACATGTATAGGTCTCCTACTTTCTTAGCATGCTACAAACTTCGATCTCGCATGCTGCCGCACACTTGAATACATACCAGAGGTTGTATCATGTTATCAGAAGTTCAAATCCCCCCAGTGTCGTAAGGCAATCGGATTAAAAAGGTTTTCCAATTTTCTGACTTTTCACAGACTGTGCTCAACCTCCCGCGCAGCATTATATGAGTGGCGAGTTGTGGACTTTCTTTTCATCGCCAGTCTGGTTTTCAAAGGAAAGGTCAGGGCCACGGGAAGCCAGGGTTCAAACGTTCATATTTGGCCGCCGTCAAGACATGAACTGCTGGCCAACGATGACTCATCAACGTCAACGCCGTATGTGCGCCCGGCGGTGTAAAAGGAGCTACGGACTTAGGAGGGAACATGCGTAAATCCGATCGAAAGTACCGCCACTGCACAGCTAGCCAGATCTTGCACTCAATGTCAAAAATCTTATAAGATACGGTGGCTCCAGGAAAACTCCTTTTCATTCACAGAAAATGCGTTCTTTGTGTCTGTTTTTGATCGCTGCCTTACATGCATTAACAGTCGCTCTACCGCAGCCACACCCAGATCTTTCTATTCCATTGATAAAAAAATCTAGTCTGAGCACCGCTGAAGGATTTGTTGACCCTGCTTCAATCAGGGCTCATATCTTCAGCACAGAGGCGTAAGTGACTGCTCTTATTCAGGATTGTTCCCCGTTTATTAGACGTGTTTAGCAAATTACAGCGGGGCGCTGCTGCATTCGAAAGAAACACTGGTGCAACCCTCTTCTCGACATCACTAACCAAGCGTGCAGGAGCATCAGGTTCTGCGCCGCTAATCGACGACTCAAACATCAATTGGATTGGAGCAATCCAAGCCGGCACTCCACTGCAGACGTTTACAAGTTTGTATCTCTGATTCGAAGTAAACGAAATAAATTTTACTAATGCGAGCACCCCAGTGGACTTTGACACTGGTTCCGCGGACTTATTTTTACCGGGAACAAGCTGCGGGAACGCATGTGGTGGAAAGGAACGGTACAATCCTAGTGCTAGTTCTTCTTCTCAGCCTCTTGGTACGACATTCCAAGTGACTTACGGAGATGGATCCGGGGCTGCAGGCAATGTATATAAGGATACCATCTCGCTTGCTGGCTTCAAGGCGCGTGTTTTCTTGCAGTCCTTCGTCTCAATTCCTGAAGCATATCATAGGCCACTGCGCAGACGTTTGGCGTTGCTACGAATGCAACCGGTTTCTCGCAAGAAAAATTTGATGGGCTGATGGGAATGTCCTTCAAGTCGCTTTCCAATTTTGCTGCGGACCCTGTTTTCGACACGCTAGTTTCCCAAGGAGCTGTCCCGGAATCAGTTTTTGCTTTCAAACTTGCATCCTCTGGTTCTGAGCTTCGTGTCGGTGGCGTGAACTCTGCGTTATATAAAGGCTCGTTTACTTATACTCCAGTAACCGAAAAGGTGAGCTATCAATTGTCTGTAACGGTGCTCCACAGACATCACTCATTCGTCTTTCAGGCGTACTGGCAGATCAATGGTGATGGAATGGGGGTAAACGGAAAAACTGTTGTCAAGAAATTCTCCGCCATTGTCGACTCTGGGTCCTCATTAATCTTGGGCGCTTCGTCCCAAGTTAAACAGCTCTACGCAGCTACAAATGCAACAGAAGTGGACAAGGGTGTATACGCACGTAAGTAGCTCGACAACTTTCATTGTTACGTTTGTTTGAACGTTGTTTCAAGTACCGTGTAACGCCATGCCACACGTGAGCATCACTCTTGGGGGGAAGTCAATTCCCATTTCCGCGGAGAGCTTTAATCTGGGCCCTGTTGATTCATCGGGCAAGACCTGTATTGGTGCTATCCAAGCAAGTGATAGCCTTGGATGTTGGTCTTATCTGGTCTAGAGCTGCTCTCGCTGACTTACTTTCAGCTTCGTTTCAATGGATTCTTGGCGACGTTTTCATGAGAAACGTGTACATCGTCTTTGATGTCGGACACACCAGAGTTGGCTTTGCGGACCTTGCATGACATTCGGTAACGGTTACCTTACTGTACGGATATTCCATTCAAGCAGGACATCGTGGCTTCTTTGGACATTGCTTTGGATTGCGGTGTTCACGAAACGGACTTGACGAGCACCTCTCTTCTTGAACTGTAGTTTCCTACGTTGACTCGGTAAGACCAGTACTCATGAATATAAAATCCCGTCACTATTGATCCAGTCATTCCGCCTGCAATTAGTTTAATACCTTGCTAATGACTTGAGATTACTGGCCATATATATCGTGCGCCCCACCCGGCGTCCTGCGATAGTGAATTGGGTATCAGTGTATCACAGCACCTCCGAGTCAGCCCGGCTTGGAAACGTTGGGTGTGCATGCAACTGCGTGAGTTTTGATACCACGTGGATGTTTCTGGTGTGGCCGCGGCGATCAAACACGAGTACATTTTCTGTCTGTCACCCACCGCCTGGGATGGCAGCCTCGACCATCTTGTGAGTGTTTGAAACACCAGGTACGCATAGAATACTTACTACTAGGATGTCATTAGGCATACTGATCACTGAAACTCAATGGTTACCACCGAAGGGTGGCAAGAGCTTTCATAGTTTAATCTGTTCTTCACGTCAAGACTATGATATTATCGGATTTAGGTCATCCCTTCTTCGACTCCAACAAGACGACTGAATGAACTCATTAAACGTCCATTGTGGTTGTCTAGGCCATTAATATCGTCAAAACTTTCCCGGTGCGTGCAGCTCCTTCAGTTGGGGTGAGTCCTTTCTTGGGGAGCAGCCTTATGGACCTTTTCACCGTTCTTTACAAGTGCTAAGCCAATGGCATGCGGAAGTCGGCGAGAGACTAGTGACTGCACTATGAACGGTTCACTGATGTCGTGTAGTAGAGAGTGCGCTCTCAGCGAGCAGCCGAACACGAGCCGAAAAACATCCGCCAATGAGCGAACACGGAAAAGAAGACTACTGGTGGAGTCTGGACTCTGGACTCCTTCGCTAAGTTCGCTTAGCAGTTTTGGTTCAACGCTCGCTGCGACTCATCTATGGTACCATCGGAATCGTACGCAAGACCTTTCGGCTATTGAGTTTCAAGGTCATAGGGCTGGTTCATCGCGATTTATTCTCACCAAAGGCAGGACGACTTCGGTAGTTGCATCATGTCCGAGTCGGTGGTTGTGTGGCTTGCTGGTAAATCGTTCCTCCTCGTGGTTACAGCGCTCTTTTGGAGTATTTCCAGTGTGCACGTTGCACACTCATTATAATGGGTCGTCTGTGAGGCGAAGACCTCCAATAGACATACCCATTTCGCTCACTGCAATGCGTGCTTTATCTGCCACTGTGTCCCTAATCACTGGCTTACAGGCGTTGGCGATTATTTTGCCGCAGCCACAACATCTTTCAATACCATTAACAAAACGATCTACTCTCAGGACCGCTGATGGACATGTTGACCCTGCTTCAATTAGGGTGTATGTTTCCAGCACAGAAGCGTAAGTGATCGCTCTTGTCCAGTGTTGTTTCCCATTGAGTAGATATCCAGCAAGTTGCGATGGGGCGCTGCTGCATTCGAAAGAAACACTGGCACAGCCCTCTTTTCCTCATCGCTAACAAAGCGTACGGCAGCGTCTGGTTCGGACTCGCTGGTTGACGACTCAAACGAGCGTTGGTATGGAACAATCGAAGTTGGCACTCCACCGCATACATTCACCAGTTTGCATTTCTGACTTGATCGTACCATGCATGACGCACTGATGCGAAGACCGCAGTTGACTGTGACACCGGTTCGACGGACTTCTTTCTACCTGGACCAAGCTGCGGGGACGCGTGTAGCGGACATGAAATTTACAATCCCAACATTAGCTCGACCGCTGAGCCTCTTGGCAAGAAATTCGTGCTGGAGTACAATGATGGTTCCATGGCTGCAGGTGATCTATACACGGACACCGTATTACTTGCTGGCTTCAAGGTGCGTAGTGTTCTTGGCGTCCTTCATTTTGATTCTTGAAGTATGTTGCAGGCCAGTGCACAAACGCTTGGCGTTGCCTCGTTGTATTCATACGGGCTCTCGTCGGAGAACTTTGGTGCGGACGGGCTGATGGGAATGGCTTTCGAGTCTGTCTCTGAGTATGGCACAAACTCCGTTTTCCAGACACTGGTTTCACAAGGAGCTGTCCCAGAACCAGTGTTTGCGTTCAACCTTGCATCCTCTGGTTCCGAGCTTTACGTTGGTGGCGTGAATTCTGCGCTATATCGTGGTCCGTTCACGTACGTTCCAGTAACTCAACAGGTGAGCGCTAGTCATCAGCTGCAAGTCGTAAGCCGCCCCGCTAAGAGATTCTTCGTGTCTTTGTCAGGGATACTGGCAGGTCACTGGTGATACCATCGGGATCAATGGGAAAGAAATCGTCAATGCATTTTCCGCTATTGTCGATACTGGGACCACGTTGATTTTGGGCGACACGTCCTACGTCCGTCAGCTTTACGCAGTCATCAATGCGACAGAAGTAGGTGGAGGTGTATACTCGCGTAGGCATTTTGACAGCTTCATCGTTGTGTTTGTCTGAACGTTGTTGAAAGTACCGTGTGATGCCATGCCAAATGTGACCATTACCCTTGGCGGGAAGTCGATTCCGCTTTCCGCGGATAGCTTCAATTTTGGTACGTATGGTTCTTCAGGAAACACCTGCCTTGGTGGTATCGCAGGCAGTGACGGTCTTGGAGGTCGGTCTTGAATCATTTAGAGTACACCTTGCTGACGTGTTTCCAGATCTATGGATCCTTGGTGATGTCTTCTTGAGAAACGTGTACACCGCCTTTGATGTCGGACACTCCAGAGTTGGTTTTGCGGACCTTGCATGAGCTTCGGTAACGCCTGGCTGATACCATTTATTGAAACCACACTCGAACATTATATCTTTCTTGGACACTGCTCAATTGGACTAGGATGTTTCCAAAATTGACATTTACGATTCGGACTCAGCAAGGACTTCTTCTTGAACCAGTGTCGTCACAGTAATGTACGAATCAATTCTATCGCTGGCGATATCAATATCTAGTAATACCAGTATCACGAACACAGAATTCTCGTCGCTTGTTGTTCTATACTTATTCTGCCTGATCTTGTGAACACAACCATGTCGACACCTTCAACCAAGACTCTTGATCACATCGTGCATCTCACACCTCCTGGCTCAGTTGACGCAGTATCACGGCAGTTCCGAGACCTTGGCTTCCAGTGCGTCACCTTTCAAATTTTGAAAATATCTCAGGGCGAATTCGGCGTGTAGTGTCCTCCCAGGCGGTACACACACTGGGGGATTGACAGAAAATGCGCTTGTGGTATGCTGACTTGAAGTATATAGCAGAATTATATTTACTGACATTTTGGGTACAGATATTGAAAGACGGCGCATACCTTGAGCTCATTTCCTTCACGCACCCAGCATCGCATTACCCACCAGGATCACCTGAGCGTCAGAAACGGGATGCTAATCCCTGGGCATGGAAAGAACCTGGTTGGATTGACTACGCATTCCTCGGGTCTTCCAGTACCTCATTATCAGAGCTTATAAATGCCAGAGCCAAGAAGGATAAGAGCAGGATTCGGTATGATCCAGAAGTTGACGGGGGAAGAGAGCGCAGCGATGGCAAGGTGTTAAAGTGGCGGAACTCTGCACCATCCCAGAATGATGGTCGAGGGGTTGCTCCATTCTTCTGCGGAGACGTCACACCAAGGGAATGGAGGGTATGTTCCTTATTCGATACTTATCTATGGCTGTCTCAGATCGGGGTCTTTCAAGGTCCCACTCGATCCCCCTGCGAATGCAGAACATCCGTCGGGGGTACTTGGGGTCGCACACGTCCGAATTTTGGTGGAGGATAACAATCTATCGGACATGAAAGCGAATATAACGTCGGTCGTCGGTAAATCACCTGTGTCTAACACATCGCGAAGAGCAACTTGGGTGCTTGACACACCTAGAACAGATGTTGCTGGAGGAAAACCCCGACTCATCATCAGCGTGCCAGAGACAACGGACGAACGCTGGACGTTGAAAGAGAGGGGTGAGGGCATCTATGAGGTTGCGTTCCTCGTTAGCTCAGGAATGAAGGCGGGTCAAGCCTGGACGCCGTATGGAAAAATTGTTTGGCTAAAAGGATAGCTCGCACAAAACATATGATCTTCTTGCTGAAGTTCGGACCAGTCGTTCAACGGACCATTACCAGCAGTGTATCGGACATCATCCCGAAAGTTCTCATGAAACCAGATAATGTTAAGGAAAACCTATCCTATTAGCGATGAATTCAGTTAAGTAGCATAACCCAGTCAACGGTCCTATAACAAATACCACACAAGCAACTTGTCCACAAAGGCGACCCATTACCGCCTCTCCCTCACCCTCAACCAAACCACAGCGATAACTGAAACACCAAGCCCAGCTATAAAAGCAAAGAGCACAAGAATGTCTCTATAATAATTGTTTAAGCCAAAACCAAACAACTTGTGTGCAGTGATCAGTCAGTGATGCGAAGGGAAAGATACAGAAATAATACTCACCAGCTGCATGATGAGGGTCGCCGATATATTAACGGGTACACCTTGCAGGGTATCATTGATCATCAGTCCTGAACCTATTTCGTTAACTGAAATAGCTTCGAGGGCATACTAGCGGATTCCATGAACACCCATGAAACGTGGGATGTCAAGTACACGCACTTTAAGCGGGCAAAGCCATTGCAACCAACGCAAGACAGGTGGTATTGAAGCGAGGTGGACAAAGAAACCGGCATATGTCATCTGGTAGAGTGCAGAAAGAGCGGAAAGCAGGATTGCAATCCCACCATTGCGGAATAGTGTTCCTAGAAGGAAGTTCTGCGTAGCAACGCAGTAATCAGAGGAAGTATGATGCGATAGCAAAAAAGACATACAAAGAGCGTCATGACTAATGTGTACAGGACAATAACGAGTAGGAACTTGAAGAAATGAACTCCATCATGTGCAAGCCCAGCCATCCAGTATGTACTGAGAGCCTTGATCAGACCATGACAAGTTTAGATGTAGAATCGAAGTAACTTACATCGTGCACACAATGATGGCGGGTATAATGCGAAGGGGTATCACATCGAATATCAGACGTGAAAGAAGCCAAGCTGTTGGGCTGAAAACCTCTGAGGAAAGAATCTTTGTCGAGAAGAAATTGACAAACCTGTAATACCAGTTTGACCTCTCACGAAGGAAGAGGGGTCGTATCTCAACGATATTATAGAGTGCGCTGAGGGATGAGAATGCAATGAGAGACCCCTGAAAGCTGTTTTATATCGAGTCTGCACAATCAAGCCATAACTTCTTACCATGAAGAAAAGGCATCCGACCCTGGCCTGGAATCCGGCAATAGTTGAACCAGTCTGATAGTAGAGACCACCTACCATTACATTTAGTCAACAACATGAGCATTTATAGAATCATTTATACATACCACAAAATATGCCAAGCACACAAGCGACGCACACATGCGTGAAAAATAAGGTCTTGTCTCTGCCAAGGCCAACTAGGTTAGAAGACATCGAGATAAATGATCAAAAGTGTGTGCACCTTCTCAAAACTTTCCATTCGCGTCCGCAAAGTACTTGTAACTGCGTAAGGAAAGTTGTCGCATACAAGCTCGGTGCCAGATTTTGCGTAGAGAGGGCTTCGACATCTTTCCCTCCGTCGACCTTCTCCTCGCTGCTGACACTTGGCCCTATTTCGCCAACCGCATTGATGCCCAGTGACATGCTGGGAATATCAGGAGACTCGCTCGCAATGTCGAGTAAGTAATCTGCGACGTTGTAACCCTCTTCGTAGGGCAGAACATCAGCTCCGGCACCTCCCCCTTCTCGCATGCGCATGAAATATTGTGCTGGTGCTAATCCGCCTGGCCCTGAGTAAAGCGCGCGCCCATTGGAAAGGAGGTGAACAGAGTCAAAGGTGTGGTAAAGCCGTGAACTCGGCTGGTGCACGCTGCAGATCACCGCCACGCCCTTTCGATGTCCATGCGAGCCTTGATGACTTATAGCAGCTCCACCTTCACGTGCAAGTTCCTTCAGCACGTTGACAACCCTGAAGGCGCTAACTGAGTCTAGTCCGCTGGTGGGCTCGTCACAAACGAGAACATCCGGGCAACTAACAAGTTCAAGCCCGATGCTAACGCGACGAGCTTCTCCGCCACTGATACCTCTACCAGTTCCATCAGTCGCGCCAATTCTAGTTTCGGCAATGCCATCCAAACCTAGTTTAGAAATGACCGTAGAGACCAGCGCTGCCTTCGACGGTGCAGGAAGAGCCTCAGGGAGGCGAAGGGATGCGGCGAACGTAAGGGCTTCGCGGACAGTCAGCATTGAAGGAAGGATGTCATTCTGCGGGACGAAAGCTACCCTTGGATGATGTCCAGGGGAATAGGGAGGGAACGTGATAGATCCTGTATATTGGCCTGATTTTGACTTGCCAGCGATGAGTTCGACAAGGGTAGTCTTGCCTGCTCCGCTGGGGCCAAGGATTGCCATGAGCTGACCTGATTCGATACTGCCACTGACGTTATCGAGGATGGTCTTTCCCCCTTGGATAGTAGATTTGGCAATCAGGGAGGAGGGTGAATTTTTGGGCAGTTGCACGATATATGAAATGTCGGACCACCGAACACTTATTCCGCCACTTTGGCCTCCATTGAAAGGTAACTTTTTGGCCGCCCGTTGGACATACCAACCCCACAAGACGACTGCAAGTCCAAACGCAACTATTACACCAACAACAGCAAGTCCTGCAATAACCCCTCCGCTAAGTTTGGTTCCACCCGACGCGGCGGCAGCGGAAGAAGTGGCGTTTGTTGTGTCGATGACGGCCTGGGTGACACATTCACCAAAGACGCAGCCTTCCATGGATAAACCCTGACTTCCGAATACTGCATTGATGGTATTCTGCTGAAAATGGCAGGTATTGGTGCTATCGCAGGCAACTATCAATGTTCCGGTGAGTCCGCCAATGGTACTTGTGAGGTTCGATGCTGGCACACCACCGCAGAATGTGGCATTTTGAATACAACTGCAGGAAAGATTTTGGCATGTCCAGGTGCTCGAGGCAGTATTGCCCGAACTGGTGGTGGAGCTGGATAACGTCTGGGTACAAGGCGAAGCAGTGCAAAAGAACTGCTCGACGCCAGCATACATAAGTTGGGCGTAGATAGAAGAGCTAGTGGAGGACGACAATAACGTTCCGCTGGTGTTGTGTAATGGTGATAGAGAGCCGTTCAAAGTACGGAGAATGTTCAGAGTGGAGCGGAGAGGATACAGTGCCTCTAATGTCGGATTCTAGATTAAAGAGGTCAACTTGGGACGCTCGACGCTCGAATTCAACTATGTTGTACTGACGTTAACTTGACAGCTAAGTTCACCAGCTGCCCATACAGCAGGGGCAGTATTGCAAACCATAGTGTCATTCAAACCAGCTAGACCGTCAAGCCCCGAGATTGCACTTGCATTACCATTGACCGCAGCATACGCGACCTGGCATGCTGAGGCAGTAGTGCAAACATTACAGCCCACTCCTCCCCATCCACTTTCGCAGGTGCAATTGGATGCGGTCAAGTTCGCAAAGCCGGGTGATGATGCAGATGGTTGAGCTAAAGAGCGACTCGAACCATCGAATATGGTGCCACCGCATCCTGGTTGTGCACAAGTAGCACCTCCAAAGCCCGGGGGACAAAGACAGCTCGAGGCATTAGATGGAGAAGTTTCACCATAGTTCATACATGTTTGCCCCATGACGCTAGCTGAAAGAGTTAATAGGACGAGGAGGACGCAGGAGAAATGATGAAGTCCATAATTCTGTACCACTGATGGTGGCATCCTGAGACTGGTTCCAGGTCAAGCACAAGAGTTTTATCGCCAGCTCAGCGCTCATTACGCATAAACGATTCAGATGTGAAATGATAGATGTCATGCCTTGACTTCGGGTTCCTGCGAAAGGTCCGGCAGTCGCCGATGTAAGTTTCATAACCCTCTTGACATCGGCCTGTGACATACTACATATACCTCAGAAGCACTAACTTATAAGCATGTTCCAAGGTGTGAGTTTTCAATTCTTTGCCGTTTAACCTCTTTGTATCCATATTATTCAGATTTCGTCTTGGTGGTCACCGTCACCAACACCCGCACCCGCACCCGCACCCGCCCTGAAGGAAAAATATGATCCTACGAACCCTAAGATGAACCCTCTTAACCCGCAGGGTCTTAAACCGTGAGTGTTGACATTTTGTTTGCGATACCCTCCAACTTGGGCTACTTCCGCTGGAACAGATGTTGCGCCTGCCCCGAAACGAAATCTGCTCGCGATGCTTGTTTTCTCCAGAATGGCAGCGAAGAAGGCAAATGTGCCGAGCTACTCAAGAAACATGTGGAGTGCATGCGAGGACTTGGATTCAACATCTAGTTGCCATGATTATAGTATCATGCAGTCGTACATGTGAGTGGTCATTCAAATTGCGCATGCTTTCCTTTTAATCAGTGCGAATTAGATATTGATTTTTAATCAGCCCACCACGACTTGGGCACACTTAATTCGTAGACTAACTTGAAGCAACACACTACCCCACTCATCTTCATGCAATCGTCATATCAAAGCGCGAGACTGGCTGTATTCTAGAGCAATAGTTTCAGAACCATGTGCTTTCTCCTGTTATTTGCTAATTTGTCCACATGGTTGAAGATATATGAGGTACGTTCTTGCTTGCACAGGTGGGCTGCGATGTCCGAAATGGTGTTTAAAACAGGTTAGACTCTCGCCACTAATATTCATTTGCATGTGATGTGATTGCAATAGTCTGCATTTGCGTCGAACAAACTTGTACGGTTTGCTTCAGCGGAAGACTACTTTCCCTGTCCTTTATTGTGATATACCGCTCTTGAAAACCGTCCGGAACGAGGCTGCAAATCGAGTCATCTGACTTCTCCTACTTACGCGCCCCGTCAATTAGCCATATACGCTGATTGTCGAATCTTCGTTCTTCACGGCATGATTTTGGTTCGAAACAGGAATGCCCATGGCTCACTTAATCCGGAAAAGGATCGGACACAGCGCAGGTGCGGGGAGTTTGCCTTGTTAGGGTGATCCCATGCTCATGTTCTTTTCCTTTAGCATGTGTTATTATGCAATGCAACGGTGAAGAATTGCCGCGCTTGCCTTGTCCGTGTGTTTCGCCACATACAGTCACTATGCAAGGGGAGGAACCTTGAATCCTCACCGAAATGATGACATTCCAACCCGACTCTGGCGGGGCGGCTAAATTCCACGTTACCCTTGGTGCATAAAAAGGCTCTCATACGGTATGTGATTTCAAACCCCAAGAATCCTCACCGTTAATAACTTTGCTTTGTATCCAAAATGAAGTTCCTGATCACTTCCACCGTCGCTGCCCTCGCTACGTGTGCCACCGCTACATCTTATAGTCTCTCTTATGATACCCACTACGACACGGGATCCAACTCACTTAACACGGTGGCTTGCTCAGACGGTTCCAATGGCTTGGAATCACGTGGCTACACCACTTTCAACTCTATTCCCAACTTCCCTTATATCGGAGGTGCGCCCCAGATCACGGGCTGGAATTCGGCGTACTGTGGGTCGTGCTGGCAAATCACCTACACCAGCCCGTCGGTGACCGCCACCAAATACGTTACCGCCATTGATGTCGGTGATGAGGCACGGGATGGGTTCAACTTGTCGCTGGAGGCTATGAACGGCCTCACGGGTGGACAGGCCGAGTCTTTGGGGCGCGTAACTGTTACGGCCACCCAAGTTGATGAAAGCAATTGCGGTCTGTGAGACTGTGAAATTAGGGTAAGCAATATACGCTCAGCCCCGTAAAATCCAAAGGCATTCCATACTCATCAGTTTGATAGGCGTACTAGGCAAATGGTTGTTTCAGTCAATGAATTTCTTGGACATCTTTGACTTTCATGTACGGACAATATGGACTCTCGCAGATATAATAATCACAAGTAACATGTGTACCTCTTTCTTGGAGCATTGGTAGTATATCCACGAGTAACAATGATTTGGTACGGGGACCGCGTTTGCATTCCCGTACACCCGCTTTCGCATGAATTCGTCGCAAGTCTATGTATGTCACGTGGCAAGGAACAACGTGTCGTAAATTCCACGGGGTTGAGTTGGGTGCTGCTTTTGGAATTTGCTACAGTTTTTCTGGCCTTTACAGTCCTATTCTTATCTTTCTATCATACTAATATGATGTCCTCTGCAACATCTGCGCAACAGTTCATTACACAGCTCATGACTTCACCACAAAATAGGGCATTAGCTATGGAGGCTGACACGATTCGGGGGCTTCTGGGCTTTGCTCGCCAGCTCCAACCTGGGGACCCAAAGCACGTTGAATACCGGGCAAAGATTGGTCACATACTGGTGAGTATGTACTCAGGTCCTTTTTGTGTACTGAACAAATGGTCTTGCAGTACGTCCGTGTACAAACCCTCATACCAGCGGCAACAATGTTCGACCCTATTTTCTTATCGGCGGCAGTAGAGATAACGACTGTCTGCAAGAACAAGCAGTGGATCGGCATACCCCACTGGCAAAACATCAGAGAGGATGACCCAAGGATCGAAAAGCACCCACTAATCCAGAAGACGTGGTACATTCATCCGAATCACCAGATGTTGCAGGCCCTCCCTGAGGATGCCCTACTGATTGCTGACCCACCTGCTACAAGTGCCGATGATGTTCCTTCACTCACTGATAATACTTCCGTGGCTTCCAGCGCGAGTGGCGAGCGCCGGCTGCGTGTCTTTGGCCCTAAGTCGCAGGCTCATGCGAAAGAGAATGCTGAGGAAGAAGCACTGCCCGCGGACCACACAAGGGGTCGGCCCAGCCACCGGGGATCTAAGAAACGGGATATCAGCGAGTCCGGATCACGACCCCCGCTTGCAGGAGCTGTGGGGGGCGGGTCGCACAAACGAGTCCGTGCCGACACAATGTCCAATACCGTTAACAAGACGGGAAAGGGTGTGTCGAAGGGAGTGATATATGTGCAACACCCTGAAGCGAAAGTCAGTCACTCATAATAATCCAAATATTTCACTAATGCAGATTCCAGACCAAAACACCGGCAGGTTCATCCTCGAAGGCAGCTGACAGTTCGGTAAGACTAACACATCTGGCTTCTAGTATAATACTAATTTATTGACGATTCTCAGGCCAACCCTTTGGCAGAACGATCGGGCGCCGTCAGCGCTGCTGGTCCCTGTCCTCGTTGTGCCAGGGAGGGTAAGACATGCATGAGAGCCAGGGGCAAGACGGGCCTCCTGTTAGTCTGTACCGCATGCAAGCAATTGAAAAAAAGGTGTGAGTTGGGCGTCAACAAACCCGTCAGGCAGCGAGGAAAGTCGGGCGTGCGAGGTGGTCTTCATTTCCGATCATCGGAGAGGGTGAAGGCACGGAAAATGTCCACTCGCCGCATGGGCACTTCCGTGGTGCAGCGAAGGCCACCTAGAGTCGGTAAGTGCATCACTCGATTGACATGCAGTTCGCTAACAAATCCAAAGTCATGAGCTATGTGTCAGTGCCCCGGCTTCCGACCCCAGCCCCCGAATCTCCAACCGTGAACCTGAGAAGTGTGAAGAGAAAGATGAGTAGTATGGAGGGTGTGATTGACCTCCTCCATCGCGAGATGGAGACCCTCCGCACGATCATCGATGCCTCAAGCTGACAGAACAATGCCCATAGTGTATGAATGACTTTGATTTCGCATCAGGTTATCATAGCCTATCGCTGATTTCCCTTCTTTTCAACTCCTTCAAGTATCGAGCTTGAGTATACCATAGCTATTCACAATGGACTCCGCCTGACCCGAGTTATGGATGCACTCAGTGATATCATTTTAGCAGTTACCCTTTCATTTCAGTCTCATTCACATGCGCCAGTGATAATACCCTTACAAGTTCTTACCAATTTCATGCTCAGTATGCCTCTGGATACCCATTCTTTTCAGTTTCATGCCCAGTACGCCTCTGGATACTCTTTCTCATGAGTTTTATACCCTTTAGTACCTTTGATCTTACGTCATGCATTAATGAGTACCCTTTCTCAAGTTGCACTCACCCCCCGCGAAGATATGTCCGCTATTCTCTGAGGCTGCATTTCTGTCGATCTGAAGGGAATTACATAATGGGCGAGCACAATGGATGCTTTAGCCTGAGGCTATGCTGACTCCTGAAGGTGGAAAACCAAATGTCAAAACCATAAACCGAACATACACGATGGCTGAGCACGGTGACCACCCTCAACACCACTGTCCTCATAGCCATTCTCATGGCTTTCCCAGTCTCCATGGTTTTCCCCATGTCCACGAGGATCAACACAATTTGAAAGAACTCAACAAGAATTATTTCAATGAGCATGGTCATCGGTATAATGATCATCCCGATGGGCAAGAGCTAGCTCGGCGACTTGGAACAGCTATGATCAACGCTTATCCATTTGAGGAGGACTCAACATTGGTTCTAGACTATGCTTGTGGCACAGGTTAGTCGTGTATATGAAGGGCTTTGTAGCGCTCTTGCGAATTTGTCCGTCGTATTCCAGGTTTGATCTCCAAAATACTCGCTGCGCATGCCAAATGTATCGTGGGCGTGGATATCAGCCAGAGCATGGTTGACCAGTACAATCTGAGCGTCTCAAATCAGGGCATACCACCCGAGGAGATGAGGGCTGTGTGCTGTGACCTCACTGTTGCTCCAGATCAGCTGGATGGAATGAAGTTTGATGTGGTTGTGGTACGTCCCCACCTGTAACGTTCTATGTTCTCACCTTGACGATTACTAGTGTGCATCATCGTATCATCACTTTCCTTCTATCGAAGATGTCACAAAGGCTCTTGCATCATACCTGAAACCAGGGGGTTCGCTCTTGGTCGCAGATTTAATCAAACCATCTTCTGCAGAATCTGCACAAACGTTATTTCCTGCCAGAGCACACAATATTGTCGCGCACAAGGGTGGATTTGAGGAGGCAGACATCAAAGCCGTATTTGAGAGTGCTGGACTGATTAACTTTTCATTTGTGACAGCCTGCGAGACGAAGAAACATGGACGCCCTGTTCAGCTCTTCTTAGCTTCTGGGACCAAAGAAGTCCTTGAGGGGGCATAGATTATTCTGTTTTAGATTAGGCCATTATTTAAGAGACAATGTACCACCAAAGCGTCTTCTGGCAATTGTATCAACTTTGGCCTTCACTTCCCAGAATGCTTTCCACCAGGCTCTCCCGATACTCTCCACAGTTGAGCTTCCATCATGATTCTCCTCCGCGCTGCTCGCGCGTTCATACACCCCCCAATTCCTCCTCAAGAGGACAAGCCACCACTTCATTACAGCAATGGTTTTCTCCATGCCTGTATCAGCCGATTCTACATTCCGCACCAAAAATTTGCTGAAATAGTCAATGTCTTTTTGCTTTGGAGGGTATTCTGTAAATCCATTGACCCAAGACTCGATGACGGTCTGAATATCTCCCGTTTCCGTGAAGTACAACTTCTCCCCTGGTTGCTTGCCCTGCTGCTTCAACAGAGGAGGCTCCGGGTGCTTAGCTTGAGGAGGGGGTTTCTTGCGATAAGGCGCAGATGGCGCGCGACTAGAAGCTTTGATGATCTTGCGTTCTTGAAAAAGATTTCCACTTTTTGCATGTCGAGCCATGATCACCTGCTCGCGCTGCAAATCCACTGGCAAAGCATCAAACACATCTGGGTCGATATCAAGTTTGCGAAGCTCTGCGTCTGATACACGCATGTATGATGGGACGTCACGTTTTGCAAAGAGCGTGTTTTTACGTGGGGATACGCTCGTTCTGTTCTTCGGTGCAAGTTGTTGAGTGATTCTTTTGACGTTGACGCCTTTGACCGTAATTTTCGATCGGACTTCATGAGAGGGTTGTTCCGCCGGTATCGGTGAGCGGGATCTGCGCTGATATTCAACTTCCAGTTCTCTCCTGACATCATCTGGTAACGCATCGAAGACGTTCATGTCGACCTGAGAGAAAGAGGGAAGGTCTAATGTAGGCAATGGACATGAAGGCCCGGCCTCATTCTCATTCTGGAGTGGATCCTCCTGCGAAGGGGGTTCAGTAATAATCCTAGGCACTGGGAGGACATCTTGTTCAATGCCCTCCTGTACAGTCGTCTTGGAGCTTCTGGCGTGGAAAGGAAGCTTCACTTGCCCAGGATCGGTGGTGTCAGATGCCGACGGGGTATCTAGCTTCTGTATCTGAATGCCTATTCCACGCAGCTCTTTCGGATCGAATCCCCAAGAATCTAGTAGCGCCCATGCGTGGTCACCGATATCCTTTGGATCGCTTGTAGCTCTGCCGTTTGCGCTGCTTAATATCGTTTGCTTGGAGAATGTTTCACAGATGCCGTGTCCCATGAACTAGTAAACGGTGAACGTTCATCAGTATCAGGTTTGAATACGGTCTACCATCCTCAATACCTTAGGTGCCTCAACAGGTGCACTTGGATCGCGTTTCATAATCTTCAGAGTCAAAGAACGTCCACACATATTGATAGCGTTCAATCTCCGAGAAACTTCTTCAGCCATCTGGTAGGTGAATGCCTTAGCTTGGTCGTCGTTTTCAAAACGTATTCCATACTATGTCAGAATCAAAGTTCAACAACTACACGAACCAAAGTAATTGTCAGCGACTCACGTTGATATCGCATGAGACAGACTTCCTCGGTTTGTCAGACTCGAGTTTTCGTTCATCGATGCCACGGATCGCATTATACAGAGTTTCGCCAGCAGACTTTCCAAGCGCATCGCACAGTGCGGCTTTGCTTTTCTTAGCGAGTTCGCCGAGATTTGTAGCTCCCAGCTTCTCGTTCGCTTTTTGGCGCGTAGAATGTCCGAAGCCGTGGAGGTCGTCAATATCTAACGGCGCGAGAACCTGCGGCACATCTTCTAGTTTTAGGTGGAATGATCCCGCAGGCTTGGCCTTACGCGTCGCAATGCGAGCAAGTTGTATGTTTTCCGCGATGCCAATACTAACTATGGCTTGCGTCAGTAAGTGTCATCGGACACATTAATGCAAAGAACCTTCGCAACCCGTTCCTTCTCTGACCTCAGACCGTATCTGTTCCGCAAGGGACCTTGCGGGATCATCCGCGAATGCTAGGGAAGATGGCCGAATCGCACATCGGGAAACACTCGTAGTGACCTCAACCAAAGCTTCATCGACGGAGACGGCCTGGATATCGTCCGCATGACGCATTAAAATGGTGTAGAAACGCAACGACAGCTGTTTATATCTGATCTCGTGTTGGGTAGAGTATATTGAATGAAAAAATAGATACATACTTCTCAAATTCGTAGGGTATAGTCATAAGATCAGGACACAATCTACGTCCTTGTTGAAGGCTGAAGATAATTGTCACTCATAGGTCAATAAATGAACTGTGTGTGGCACACCTCATTCCATTCTTGATCCCAAATGACCTGGCTTCATAGCTTGAGCTTGCTATTTCACTTGTGCTTGATGCGCCCCCTGTGCTCCCTTGCGAGTGACAAACGACGACCGGTTTGCCTCGCAACTCAGGGTGACTCAGAAGACCGACGGAAACGAAAAAGCAATCAAAGTCGCAGTGCATGATTACACGCTTCAAGCCTGAGGCTTTTTCTTTTCCTTTCCTTTTTGATGGAGACCTCGCCGCGAGCTGTGCCACGCTCATGTTGGCATCACCACTCTTAGCCATGTCTTGAAGGTCGCCTGTAAACTCATGTATCGACCCATTTTCAACTTCTTCTTGGGCTTGTTGAACCAAACTTTTCAGCTCAGCCTTCCATGTGGACAGGTAGTGCAGTCGTGAGTGTTTGTAGAAACCTTCTATGAAATCTGGTGCCACGGAGGTATGTGCGGCTCTCCATTCAGGATTAGCCATCACGCGCTCTGCTAGCGGGTTCGATGTATGAGCGGCGTATCCAGGGACACGTGCAGCATCCTTGTACGTGCTAGGATCCGTGACGTAGAGCGGTCGAGGTGAATAAGATGCCGAAGATGCGGGGTCAACAGCCTCAGGGGCGGCAGTACCTGCCGTGCCGAAATCAGGCGTTGCGGGGACCTGTTTATTTGATAGTGGCTGTTCATGTTTACGCACACCAGAACGTTCTGCTGTACGTGAATCCGTGGACAGATGACTTTGAGGCGTGTGCGCTCCTTGAGATTGCTCAACCCTGGCCCCGGGTTTGAAAATGTAATTCCGCCAGGGAATTAAGGTTCCGGCAGCGGCGCTATCCACTAGCCAATCAGGCCTCACAATCTTCATGTGCTTCCAATCTTTGATCTTCGCAGCCGTTAGTGAGCAAGTAATGATGTGGGTCCTGTATAAGGGGCGATGAACTTCTGTGAAATGACTGGAGTGATAAAGGTGCAGACACTAGTGATTTCTTATCCAGGTAAGGCTGAAACACACCCCCATGCGCCACTATCAGTTGACGCAGATCCTGGACTGAAGGATTCGTCCACCCGTTAATCTGCGTTCAACGTCAAGGCCCTGCTTCCTGTGGTGACGGTGGAGATACGCACGTATATTGAAAGACCGCTAAAGATTTTTTTTGTGGGGCCGGCGCCTTGGCCCACATCAAGGGTTGCATTCTGTATCTGGAGTTTGGCGCGCTTGCGATGCATGTATTCTCCGAAATGTCCAAAGCGAGATGCGCCATATATCTCGGGGTCATCTTCGGTGTTACCGAGTCCATGGGTCAAAATCCCGTGTGAGGTCGTCTCAACTTGCTGCTCTTCGCTTTCATCGCGAGGTCGCTTGCGACTCGGTAACTCTGTGTCAGGTGGGGGAGCTGTGATTTGATCTCCGGGAAGCACTGCGTTCCTGAGGGCCTCGAGGAACTCTGGATCGTCAGGACCAAAGAGGTCGGAGGAATCAGTAGACGCAGACAATTGAAGTGGCTTCGCCATCAGTCTCTCTAAGGCAATACAATGATTTATGAAGAGGCAGGCATATGGTCCCCGCGTCCTTCACGGCAGCCCGGTGATCAGTGAAGCAAGCGTTAATTGTCTTTATTTGTCAATGGTCCCCAAAAACAAACAAATTGCAAATAAACTATAACTACATATGTGGGTTAGCAACTGTTAGCAAGCACGTTAACGTAGAATAAGTAAGCACACTGCAGACTATCGCGAGGATACATTATAAACATTGTACAACAATAGACACATCATCTAACCAAGGTGAGTCCATGTTCAAAGTCAGAACACGAGATACGCTCGTCGGATCATCACCAAGCGCCTGCCAAAGTAGTCGGAGGGCCAAACTTTTTTCATCTAGCTCTCTTGAGCTGCTACATGCGGCTGCACGCCGGGCCCATTGATCAACAATCGCACGTTGATTTGTACCACATATGTCCGTGAACCCATCTGAGCAGAGAATAAGATATTTGCGAGGAGCTCGGGGGGATGGATCGAGGGGATAATGCGTGACTTCCGGTGTGGACGAAATATATGGAGGCGTGTGGTTCCTCATCAAGAATTCTTCCCAAGGAGATGTGTCGTGCTGACCAGGGTATAAATTGTAAAGAATCCGTCGGGTAAACTCGGGTGGTTGCTTGAAGGGTGTGTCTCCCAGACCTGTTCGATTAAGTAGGTCAGCGAATAGCGAAATAGTAAAATATGAATGTAACATGCATCGAAAGGGTGCAATAGCTCCAAGCACACGACCATCTAAAATACACTCCGGCTCACCAGGGTGCTCATTTATGACGCGCTGGACCTCTAGCGGATTTTCCCCGTTATGAAATCGTGTCAGAACCTCAGTATTCCACGCCTTCTGATCAGTCTCTGAGACCATCACTTGAATACAAGTTAGCCGTCACAATAAACAACGCATCACGCTCTACGTACGTGCTTGGCAGTCACCTAGGTTGGCGAGCCATAGATTCCGATGATCAGGGTCAACAAGAGCTACGAGCGCAGTAGTACCATACAAGCACAGCCTTGCCTTCGTGTAATTTTGCCCTCCCGAAAGTTGATCATCGAGAACTTCCTGAATCTGCAAGTCCGACAAGCGAGATAGAGATGATAAACCGCCCGGGAAAAGTTCCAGGACGTCATTAGCGATGGCGTCATCGAAAGCGCGAATGGCCATCGCAAACATGTCCGCAATTAAAGGCGGAGGTACAACACGGTCACCGTGTTTCTGAGTGATTAACTCCAAGTGTTCCCGCACAATGATAGGCATGTGATGGGCCACATGCTCGACAGTATGGCTGCCGAGGTGACCTGTGAATAATTCTCAGTAGTGACACAATGTCCATGCACGTTCTCAAAAACTGCGCCTACCATCAAAAACCGCAGACAGGGTCCAAACGCGTCCCTGGATATGTATCTGCTGAATTGCATAACGGTCTTGCGAGGAGGTCTCAGCGCAAGGTTGGAAGTTGAGGGCATCTGCGCGCCACCGTCCAGTGGGGTCAAATTTGACGCTGTGGAGGTTGGAGGCTGCCGCCAGATGATCCCAGGCAGCGTCATGGCTCAATGGTCGGAAAGGGCGTGGCCAATCATCTGTAGGACTACACAAATTGCCAGGGATATCGCCAAAGGAAGCAAACGAAGTAAGACCAGTATCCCAGGAAAGCTTTGAGCATTCGGGTATCCCATCCATGAGGCGCCAGTCACGGGAGAAGCAAGCGCAGGATGTGGGGAAGCGGAATCCCCACTTTGCTGTCGGACCGCTTATAAGTCATCGCTGCTGTCATGTGCAGTACTGAGCGTTAAAGTTCAACGTTAATTAATGACATATATCAATAAATTTGGTGTGTCTTTGAAGCCGTGCACATACACGTGGCGTCAAATGTCGCCGTAGTACTACCACATCGGAAGCTTGGGGACGGAGACGGGCACTTGGCAATTCAACGTCAACCCAGACGCTGATGGATATAGTTAACTCCCGCAATGCTGTGTTTGGTTGTCGAGTTTCGCGCGGTAATTCGATGCAACACAGGCACAATGGGAAACCTCCGTTGAAGGTCGAGCGCAAAGGGGAATAAACTTATGTAAAGCTTAATCCAACCAACTCACTTTCCAATGCAATTTGCATAGACTGCTAAACCTAAAAGTGCTACATTACATGTTATCTAAGAGCTACAGTATAGTGACGAAAAAAAAAGTATATATTGCGTGTGGTTATAGAGATCGTGGTGGGTAAAGATCCAGTCTAATCCTCGAGGTCCATGTACAATTATGAGAAACATAGCTTATTTACGGAAAAAAGGGTTGCGAGATCCGCCCGTATTCGTGGGTGTGATCCAATACGTCGAGTCTCTTTCCGGGGACTGCCTTACGGATGCGGCGTACGCCTCTGCGGGGGTTGGCGGGTTAGGTGATGGCTGACGTTTCAACACGTTTGGTTTCTTGGGTATAGAAGATCCAAGTGTCGTTGTCGAAAACCGAGAAGTCACAGGATCTGACTTGACAGGCTGCCGAGGTTCAGCTCCGGTACGAGCCATCCCCGTCACCTGGGAATACATAGAACCCGCCGATATCCTATTACAGAGCGTATCGGCGTCATCGTGTGATCCGCGACGCTTGTAGGGATGAAGCGAAGAGAGAGGCGAAGAAGGCCGGCCCGACCCTGAGCGAGAGTGCTCGTGTGCGCCTATGAGCTTCTCCATTTCCTTATGGTGCCGTGCCTCCTCCGCAGCGCGCAGTTTCCACAAAGCAATCTCCTCCGACTCTGGCCGCGGGCTACGGCTGTGCCCAAAAAGCCTCTCTCCAAAGCGGGCAAGTCGCCACCTCCAGCTTTGCTTGTGGAGGGCCTTAGCAGATGCAAATGCCGCTGTATCCTTTGCTCGCTGCTTGCGAGCTCGGCGGCGCCAGCAGTACAAAAAGGCCACGAAGATGAAAGCACATCCAAGCGCCATGAGCAAAATCTCCCACCACTGCAATGGTTGGGTTGTTGTAGTTGTGATAGGAGTCGATAGCCCAGAAGGAAGCGCGCCTGAGCTCGTACCAGAAGGTGAGGGTATTACAAGTTCTGAAAGGCATGCCCCAAGATTCGGGACAACACTTGTGCCGCTCGTGCAATTGGCTGGAGTGCAAGAACCCCCACGCAAAACTTGACTAGAACTTGAGCAAGCGAGGCAGTTATTTGGACCAGCGCCGGAACAGCTGGCACAGCTGGAATCGCAAGACTGGCATATCGAAGATGTTATATCAAAAAACTGGCTCTGGCTGCAAGTAGCGAGGCAACGCCCATTTGTAAGGACAGGGAGTGTTTTGCTGCAACTTGTGCACTGGTTGAAGGATGGGCCTGAACATGTTGCACAGTCTGGATGACAGGAAATGCAGGCCCCAGAAGAACTAAACTTGTTAGAGGGACAAGAATTGACGCATTGCCCGTTGGAAGCCAGCAAGTTATTCGCGCATGTCAAACAGGTAGTAGCACTTCCCGCACAGCTAGTACAGGATGAAGAACAAGCTGAATAAATGATGGGATCAGTCGAATGTAATGATGAATTGAGATGAAACAGCACGTACCTGTGCATGTCAAGTTGTCTTGAGGAGAAAGGAAAGTACCTGATGGACAATTTGTCACACACTTCCCTTGTGACAAGACGAAGCCAGGAAGACAGCCAGTGCACTGAGCTTGATCAAGAGTAGATGCAACATTGAAATTGGGTATCTGGCAAGCCGTGCACTTTGGTCCACAAGCTGAGAATCACATCTTGAGCAAATGTTCAACATGCAAAATGTGACACACTTACTGTCGCACTCATGCTTGTTATTATTGGCAATCAGATTGGAGCCAGAGCAAACACCCTCTACGTTGGTCGTCACGCATGACCCATTGAACATGTACGTGCCAGATCCGCAAATGATACATTGGTTCGAATTCGGACCAAAACACGTCGTGCAAAGCGGCGAACAGACCGCGCAAGATGTCCCAGAGCTGAAACTTCCATCGGGACAGACGGAGCCAGTTGACGAAGTTCGCGGAATAGTATCGCACTTTGTGCGGTCGTTCCCGTCCTGAGTAAAGCCTGCTGCGCAAGTAATGCAGTCCCCGGTGCCATAGGCACACGATTGGCAACCCAACTGACAAACTGAAACCAAAAATAAGATTGGGAGACAAAAAAAGGCGTGGTAACTCACTTTCACAGTTCCCGTTTGTATCTAAAAAGTAACCAGGCGCGCATGCAGCACATTGAGTTCCGTTCGACGCCGAGGTCCAGCCGCCAATACAGGTACACTGTCCGTTAGCACCACATTCTCCGTTGATACAGTTGCAGCTCGATGGCAGATTTGACACTACTGGCACCAAGCAACGCCCTGTACCCGAGATTCCATCATCACATGAAGTACACCCTGACGGACATGCCTGGCATGTTGGCCCAAAGAAACCAGACGAGCACACCTCACAGGATGCACCGGTGAATCCGCTTGGACATTGACATGTCCCAGAAGCAGAGCAAATGCCATTCCCGGAACATGCCGGCGAACAGGTTGATGATTGCAGGTTGAGCAATGACAGGGACCCTGATGCGCTCGCAGGGAGCTGGCTGACATCAGGAACAGAGTTCCACATGATGACACGGCTGTTGCTTCCGGCTGATACAGCTGCCCATACGTTCCCTGAAAGGGCGATTGATGAGGCAGTGAATGGAATGGTCGTGTTTCCGACAGGGGACGAGGGGAGACCTGAATATGAACCTTGTCCTGAATAGAGGGCTTGCGGGTAAATCGCAATGCCTGGTTGAAGTGCGACATTTAATGGAAGAGAAACCGAAGATCCAGCGCTCGAGTTTCCAAAGCCAGCGGACGGAGAAAATTTGGCGGAAGAAGATGTCAACAGCTCGTGGAGAAGTTCTGGGTTGGTCGTGGAAGTATATTGTCCAGGGAGAAGGAGGACTTCGGTCGATATTCCAGATGCAGAGAGAGTTGCTCCGACTGATCATAACCATGAGTATGACTATGTATATTCTAGTAAATTTGACTCACGAGATGTATTAGAAGAACCTTGCAGGCATTGACCCGCAATGCACACAACAGAAGACGAAGATGAAGATTGCGCGACTAAGCACATTGATGGCCAGTGTCAGACGTGTCGGGCTCAATATTCAAGCAGTTTCACACTCACCAACAGACGCGCCAAAGGCAAAAGTAGCAGCGAATATGCTCGACAACATGCCGAGCTAAGGGACGTGCAGTGAGATGAAAGCAAGAAGTAAAGAAATAAATCGCGAAGCTCTATCACAAAAAAGCATGGTGAGCGTGGCTTTTTGTTATTGTAGAAGAATAAGGTCGGTGGGTTGCTGTTCGACCACTGTCCGAAGAGAACAATGCCGCGTCCAAGAACAATAAGCAAAGTCCATTTTCAAACTTCCTTATTTGGTAACCGCAACAATTGGCCCATCGGGCCACAACGACTCGGAGCTGCGGACTGCGCAGATTCATAGAGTCATCCAACATAAACGTTTAAACCGTTGTTTGGGGCAAAAACACAACGCTTGCTAATGACATTCTCGCGCGCTGGCTATAGAAACAGCTGTGTCACAACAGAAAGCTTAACATTCTAGCTCAATTGATATACTTAAGTACATTCGTAATATTTGATATGTTTGTGGCTGCAAGAGTCCAGGCATGTCTATTGTACAAGTCCGTTCATGACTAGGAAATGGAGCTAAAATACGCGAAAAAGGCCTCATAAAGGATGCCGACAACCTAGAAGCAACAGTCAGCATCAAGTTCAAAGCAACGTGATAGACATGGATCAGTAAATTTTTGGCAATAAAAGTTATCTCCACAAGGATCAGAACAGGTCTGAAGTATTTCATCAAGAGAAGGGCACAAGGAAAGACGCTCACATGGTGATATACAGTGTGCCGACAGGATAGATATGGTACAACATTTTGCAATGTGACGCTACGAAAAAAGATTAGCACCAGGTTTGAATCATTAATTGAGGCGAGAAGGGTCAGAAAAAAAGGCAATATCAAGATGTCCGCATGTAGGTCTCGGAACAGGTCTGATGTGTATCATCCTGAAGAAACGTTGAAAAATAGGACTTACAGCTTTCATCGCACGTGCACTGGTGGCATAGCAGTTGCCATAGGTTTCCATCGTAGCCTGGCCGGAGATGGACATCCATACTCCCAGTCAGCCCCCTCCGCATCATCGTCATTCATATCACAGTCCTCGACGTATACCCCAACTCCTACACCATCTTCAGGTTCCAGTAGCACTTCTCGGCTAGACCGCCTCTCCTGCAATTTCAGCTTGCGAAGTGCGGCTATAAGATCATCTGCAAGAGGTGTAGCATTTGGTGGCTCTTCACGAATCTGTTCCCAGCCGATGGGTGGGGACCCAGGTGGTGAGATAAGGAAGTTCTTCTCGATCGGTGGAGGTCGTAGCAGATTTTCGTCTGCTGTTGGTGATGATGGTGAGAATATGGGATTGGGTTCGGAACGATACACTCTCAAAATTGTGGGCATTCTGCACGGGAGAAAATTTGAGAAACACGATCATCGAGTACGTTTGGGTCAGAATCACGTACCTGTGTGGGAGAGTCAAAATAAGAGGATCACAAGCGTTCTTCGCGAGCTCGGCAGCCTCCTCTGTGTAATACACGAGGATGATACGAGAAAATGATGCTATTGGCACCCATTGGTTAATCTCGCCGTACGTAGCAAAGTGGTCGCGCAAAGCATTGATAATGGAAGGTTGGAAAAATGTTCGAGGAACTTGTGTTATCACAAGCGAGTTTGTGGGCTCGATAGACTTGGGTGATGCAAAAGAGTTCGCGCGCTGGGTCAGAATCGAAATATCCGGCATGTCGTGGCTAGCGCTAGGGTGGGAAGTGGTTGTGTGCTGTCTCGAACGACGGCTAACTTTGAACTTATACTCGAAAAAATGTCTGTGGTTACATAATCGCGTAAGCAGTAGTACACTGCCCCTGGAGGCCGATTATCCGGAAGGAGAAGCATCCAGCGGGACAGCGCAGCAACAGTCGCAGCATAAACACAGGTCATAATTTGCGGTATATAGAATTTATCTGAAATGCTGTGTTGTGGGCAGTCCTTGAAGTCCCTCTGTGCTCTCGATCGATGTGAAGACCTTTGTCCTGTTGCTTGGCCATTTCTCAAAGGAAGTTCGGCAACCAGGTGGCCCATCTGAAATTGATCTTTCACAGCCGCAATCGCACGAACAGTTCTTGCTGATGGATTGTAAGAATGCATATGGACAGGTCCAGATATGTGTTATCAAGTCTTCTTTGGAAACAATAAATCGAACTTCACCGGCTGGCCGCAGCGCTACTACCGTGACTTATCATACACCCCGACTTCTGATGCATCGATGCCCAGACTCCAAAGATCCGTATCCAAGACGATGTTTGAGTCGTATCAAATCATAACGATCGTTATGCGCGCAAGCGTTTCTGCACAGCATCCTGTTTCTCCTTGAGAGACTGCAATTTCTCGTCCTTCGTGGCATCGTAAGCAATAGTGACCTGGTTAAAGCTGTAAACATGAATACGCATGAATCAGTCATCACATTAAGGAGGCTGTATGAGTCAGTATGACCCTGACGACTCACGGATTTTCCGGTGATTTCTGAAACTGCTTGTGCAACAGATCCTGTATAATTCAAACATTAGACATCTTGAAATGGCGCCGACAGTGGAACTGACTTGGTATTGCTGCAGGCGCAGCCCGGGATGCTGCGGTTGAGAAAATAGTATGTTAGCCATGTGTTTCGCACACTAGGGACGCGATCGTACCTCCTCTTTCAGTTTCGGCAGCTCACGTTCCTTGTAGGCTTCAAACGCAGCCTAGGGGAATTATAAATTGTAAATCAGAGATATAACATCATGCAAGTTCCCACCTTGAATCGTCGCTATTAGATGATATGTCGGTAATCAGTATAGCCTCAGGAAGAAGAAGGTAAATAATCTTGCCTCTGGATGCCTTTCAATACCTGCAGCTTGTTGTCCTACACTGGCCTTGTCCATCTTTGCGGTCACCACCTCCAGCAAATCCAGTGCATTATCGATGCCAGTTGCAGCATAGCTTTCGATTTCCTTAGGCGGTTCGTCCTCCTTGGAATTTGTCTCTGTTGCTGGTACTGCTTCACTCGAGCCGCCTCCAGCCGCGATTGCTCCGGGACCAGCAGGTTTGACATCTTTCTTCTTTTTGGGTGCTGGCTTGGCTTTTGCAGGAGCGGCTTCCTCTTCTGCAAGCAGCCGTGCGTTCTCGGCTTTGCGGGCAAGCTCGGCTAGACGCTTGGCTTCCTTTTCCTCCTTAGCTTTGTTTCCCTTGGCGCCATCCTCCCACTTTTCAGCCTCCTTTTTTGCCTGTCAATACCGATTAATGGATCTCGCACACAAGATTTCGGCGGTGCTGATGGAGTCAGATGGACGCACCTTGTCAGCAGCTGTAGCCTCTTGCTTCTTCGCCTCGTTCTCTGCCTTCTTGGCTCGACCACTTTCTTTCTTTGCGTTTCCACCCTTGGGAGCCATTCCTGAAGTTGCGGATATCAATCTGGTATAATCGAGCAGGAAGTTTCAAACGTTCGAGTTCAAAGGGACTTTCAATTGAAGTTCAAAGGACCTAACATTGACCTAACACTTAGTCAGATATCAATCTAATCTAATCAGTAAGTGGGACAAACCAAGAACACAGCCACGATCTCGCAAACAAATAATGACATTGACAAGCATCATGATGGCTTTAACTTGACCGTTAAGCAGCCCCGGGCCCATTTATAAAGCGCTGCTAAACCTGTACTTTCTGTAGCCCAACGCACCCGTTTCTTCCGTTTTCTGCATCATTTTCATATACCACATCATCCTGTCGTAGATCCCCACCAATACCTATAAGTACCTTCATTTCACACGACACTCGCATCAATGGGTGACTCGACCGTGAGCAAGTGGTCTGCAGGAGTAGGCTGTAAGTGCGATTGTTCAGCTTTGTGTGCCACATACAGATCGATGCGCCCAAATAGACGGCCCAGTTCTCTCCCAGACTGATCTTTATCTGCTCAATACCGAGCTGCAGCTACACCCGATCATGGCTGGTGCAAGCCATGGTTTCCACCTCATGTTCAATCTCGTTACCGGTATGTCCCCTCAGAAATACATATTTGTTCAAGTTAATGTTTCGCAAACCAAGGTTCTACTGGCGGCTTCAATCCCAATGACCGGGATCGCGATATCCCATTTTCTGCCAAAGACGAGCCTGCAACGCTTCCCCGCGTTCAAGATCTCATCATCATTACCGAGTCCAGCCCGTGGTGCACGGTAGTGCACAATGAGCGCGGCGTTACTATGGGAGATGTCTGCAGCACGATTTGGAAAGAGTGAGTACCTGTCCAACTGCCCTGGCGTCTGAGTCTAACCTTGGCGACTCAGGTACACAGAAAATTATGTGACCGAGGCGGAATTCAATGTTCTCCCTCCTAGGTTGCAGGAACAGGTCAAGAGGGCCGCTACGCATAACAATGCCTCCGGAGCAGCTTGGAACATGTATTACAACACCCCTGCACCGAATCGGTACAAGCGGGTCGGTGAGTTATCTTTGTAGCACTGCTATTATGTGATATCTCATGCATCCCTGTAGATTGGCTTCGAGACAAGTACTACTTTGACGGTCTGTCGAAGAAGGACAGCTATTCGATTCAGCGCCTCGGTTTCAAAGCCCCAAACATCTTTGTATTAAACCTCACCTCATGATTACCTCGGACCATCACACTTCCCACCGTGCCCCATGATGTATCATATGTCGCATACTCTATGCTAACCCTTGTCATATCTAAGGAAGGGGTTACCCCCGCACTACGCACCATTGAGCCGTGAACGTATGATCAGGCGATTGTCGTCAGAGCTACTCTGAACGACATCAACTTATTGATATGATGATCAAGTTGGAGATCATCGTCATGATCGAATTTACATTCATTTTAGCACGGGAACCAAGAATGGAAGCTCGGTGGGTCGATTCACGAAGGCCCCGATGGCTACCGACACTACACATGCCAAGCTCGAACTGTAGCAGGGTCCCCAGCGCTAATCTCGGAACCCGAGACAGCAGCGTGCCCCGAAGGTTGAGGGGTTTGACCCTCAATCTGACCTAAGCGCTTGCGATAGAATGCTGCTAGCCAGCATCATAGAACTTTGTGCCACTGACACGACATAGGGACAACCATCTTATCCCTTCTAACTTACTTAACGAGTTTGTCTAGATACGCCATAATGTCGGAATATGATGTGTTGCGATTATACACTCTGAACGCTTCTGGTTTCGCTTGGAAGCAAGTGCGTCATAGAACCAGGAGCAGGGGGCCGTTGCATTATCACCCGTTTGCAACGCCGACTGGGCCTGATTGTTCAAATGAGTAGCTTGGGCCCAAAAACTCGTTTGCTGTCCAATTCAAGAAGTGATTCCTAGGTTGACTAATGGAAATGAAAACCAAGGAACCCCGTGTCGTGTTGATGTGTCACATCGGCTGTCATTGCCTCGCGCTATACATACCCTTGCGATATTACGCGGTGGTGATAACTGGTTGCAATTTAATTGTCCAAGCTCCGTGGTCCACCCTAACTAGGAGACGTCCAAGGATGAAACAATAGGTAACCAGCTGATGGAAGTTTCTCACATCAAGAGCACAAAGCTGCGCGCGCTTGGCCACCTGAAGGCGCTCGAGCTGCATCATTATGCCATCATGATTCATAAAAATGTCCCGGATGTGACAAAGTGCAATGTGAAAGTGGGCACAGCCACTGATTACTGACTTGCACAGGCCTAAGGGTAGCACAAGTCGGCCTATCTAAATCCTTTCTCATCTCCCACCGCCTCTTTTCCTAAAAGTCATTTTGCCAGTTTGCTTGCATTTTTTGAACTCTACAGCAGCAGCACTGCCAGCTGTATATACCTCGAAAGGCTGTGGGATTGAACCAGTGCAGGAAAAGTACACAATTCCTGAAATCGGACCACTCCAGTCGATTTCACCATTTAGACTCATCATATACACTGAGAACGTTCTCTAACTTTGTCCGCAGGTAAAGAGGTACTGGCAATTATCTCGAGATATGTTTGATGCGATACTTCCTTCTCAGGCCTTCTTGGGCACTCAGACCGTAGATTTCGGCACAATCTCTCCTTCAACGATCTCAAGTTGGGCCTATACCACACGTCTCGAGTTACTTGTGTATTAATAATTGTGACTTAGGATTTTTCCATTGCATTTCCTGTGAGCGAATCCTGTACCTTGATGTTTTAATCCCTGAATTGATGCATTTATTAGTGACGGCGTGACACACCCAACAATCACATTTATATCTAGAACGCCAGCCCAAAATGCTTTATGACTCGCCTCAGACAGCTAATACTCCCTTCATACCCCCTCTTCCCTCTCCCGAAAATCTCGCGCCGCCAGTCATTCCTCCAGCACCGCCAAACCACAACCCGCCTGCGTGGGCTCAACAGCCCCGCACGCCAGGGCAATACCCATATTACCCCGTGACACCGTATAATACCACGCCATTTATCCCTCCCATGCCCTCCATGCCCTCCGCGCATTCCACTCCTATCATGCCTCAAAACTCCTACTTCCCTCCTCCCGCCAATCTTCCAAATATGTATGGAGCGCCACCTGGTAATGGATTCTCAGCTGATTATACTGGGTATCCCAACGGCAACCCTTCCCCCTATGTACCTACCCAACCTCCTCCTGGGACACCTTGGGCAGCGCCGGGGACTACCCAACCTCCTCCAGGCACACCTTGGGCAGCGCCGGGGACTACCCAACCTCCTCCAGGCACACCTTGGGCAGCGCCGGGGACTACCCAACCTCCTCCAGGCACACCTTGGGCAGCGCCAGGAACAGGATACGTGTTCCAGCAACCACTACCACCGGGTCCTCCCGCCTGGGGTCCCCAACTGGGGGCGTTCACACCCGCGGGATATCCTATGTCAGCGGGATTTCCTACTCCTGCGGGAGCGTGGGGGATGCCTCTGCCTGGTGGACCACCTGGTATGCCGCCACCGAACCCGAACATGTATGCTGGTCACACACCATGGGTGCACCCAACACAGCCGCCCGCTGCACCACCACAACCGCCTGACACTGCTCGTGCGAACTTCCGGTGGACGAGCAGTGCGGACCGTATCGACCCTTTTGCAGAAGGGCCACATTGTATGCGCCCCATATTCAGACTGAGATGGATGTTTTCTGATTCGGCATCATTTTATTAGATGGGCCCGTTCTCGAGCCTTTCCTCGTAAGGGCGGTATCTGCGACGATCAGCATCAATCCCCTCCTATCTCCGCCCACAGACTCGCATGAAGACTACCTCCGCTGGAACATGATTTTCCCAACAAGTACTTGTTATCGCACAACTGGACCAAAGCGTTCATGGATCAAAGGGCGCGAGGCACCCGCCACGTTCCCGCGTCTGTCATACATCCGCATCATCTCACGGTCATTCCCGTGGATGATCTCTGTCAAAGCTAGGCGCGAAAAAATTGGTGTGACTTGCGGCGAAGTGGTCGAAACCATTTCTGCCTATTTTCACGGAGACGTCGCGAAAAAGGAGTACGAGGGTGTTCCAACCCGCCGCCGCCGTGAGATTTGGCAAGCTTATCAATATAACCGCTCAACGGACAGCAACGTTCCTGGCGGCCACCTGGGCGAGCAGCTGAGACGCCTTGATTGGCTCTGCAGTCATTCGAGGTGGGGGGGTCTTGTTCGTAATGATGAATTCGTTAAAGAGGCTTGTGGAGATGTCTTGCCTTGCACTTTCGAGCTCAAGTGCATCCCGAGCTACCCGCTTACTCCGGAAGAAATTAACGAGCAGCAGCGGATTGCACGGCATGCTGAAAACCGTTCTCGGTCTCGGCCAAACTCTCGGCCAAGGTCCATGGGGTCTCGATCTAACTCTACTGAACGGCGTGACACGGAGACCACTAATACTGAGGAGGATGAGGAGGAAGAGTCAGAGTATGAATGATTTTTTTCGTGGACAAGGCACGTTATGCGGATTTCTTGTTCTTGTGTTGCGGGGTTTTCCCTTGTAAGTGTTTGATATTGTAGCCGTGACCTTTTGGCACATTTATTCATCATATATTGTTTTCCTATTTTTGCTGTCTCACAGCTGACGGCATGGAGTAGAGCTCACTTCACTCTTGTACTTACATACTGCAACAATACCTTTTTTTCTACGGATTAGATACAGTAATGATTCTCTACGCTGGTCATACATTGAGCTTCTCCATGGGTTTCGAGTCCCGACATACGTTCACAAGGGACATTATGATGGCTACCACTGGCATGCAGACTTAGCTGAAGTTGACCAAAAGTGGAAAGTGGTCAGAAATATTACGATATATGCTGATATTTGAAGTTCGATACGGGGAGGAGAGGAGGGATTTAAAGACGGAGGTCAGATGAAGATTGAAACGGTGTCTCGATCGTAGCTATTGTTACAAGGTGTAGCTTACAGCTACGAGTGTCTGACGTCCATCTGCCAATGTAACACTAACAATATTCACAATGGCTTCAATTTGTTTCACGTGTGTCCACATCCGCTTCCAGTAAATTGTGGACGTGAACATGGTATATAAGGTGGCATTTCCTCTGCATCGTTATCACCTCTCATCTCTTACTTCCACCTCATGCAGTCAATTCAGACCAACCTCATCCTCAATAAGCACACACTCCTTCTCCAAGTTTACTAAGTATGGTTATCAGAGGACAGACATGGGGAAGGGACAGAACGTCTTCGGGGTTGATGGTAAACTTGAACCCTGAAGACGCTCTGTCTCTTCCCCATGCAAGTTACATAAATGGATTAGAGGTCGACCGATACTCGCCGCGTCTGCCTTCCAATGCGCAACATGATACATTCAGCGGATCAACCTCCCTGTTTCAGCGTTACTACGGTTGTCCAACTTCAGAGTTGCAGTCAACTAGGAAAAACGTAGCAACGCCCGGGGAGAAGTTCGTCAGCTGAATAAATCATATTGCCGAATTGAACTGGCGATGTGGCGACCTTTGGTTGACCCTTTGATCGGTGTATGTGGCCTGTATGCGGCTGAAACTGAAACACCAAGCAGTTTCAACCTCACACAGGCTACATGCAGCGTCAGGTTGGGAGCTCATGGGTCGTGAAGTGTCCGAGTCTGTAGGGTATCTTCCGTTCGTGGGCATGAGCAGCTAGTGTAGTGATGGAATGAGATATTGATTGACAATTTGTCTGCTCTATTTGTGTTTCAAATATACTTTCAAACGCTAGATAAAATGTACAGTACCGCGACGAAACCCGAAGCTCCTGCAAGAGTACCCGACGACTGTTAATCAGACCGTTTCCGTCATGGTCAGACTAGTTCTGCACCGTGACGAACCTATAAGATAGCTGGGAAAGAGAGCCGAGTCGATGGCTGGCCACCAAGAAGGACCGTTTAATTGGCCCACGGTCGTGTTTCCCGAAGATGGATCGATGTGGGAGTGGACATACGACGACTATTTCGTGCTAGATATATAACTGACCTTCTTTGAATCAAAGTCAATATTAATGTTGGCTTGAAGCTGCAGCTTGACAATAGGGACTCGTGCAAAGAACATTGGAAGTTAGAACACCGCAATGTTTCGGTTGAGCTGCGCGTGTCTGCCCTCCAGCATGCGTAGTCCTCAGGCTGAGTAGGGTGATTCAAAGAAGTGAAAGTCAACTTGAACTTGACTTGAACTTGAAAGAAGTGCTACTAGTACCACCGACGGTCCCGGGACCGTCGGCAACCTGTTTCCGTCTCGTGTGAAATGGTCGGCATATGGCTCGTTGTACTCGCTCCTTTCACTGGCAGACGTTCGTCTTTCGCGCTTCCACCATGACAGCGGTATCGTGCTTGGAACTTGGTTTCTCATACATAGAATATTTTTATTTTGCGTGGTCTGTGGGTGAGATTTCCCTTCTTTCACCTCACCCCTCGCACTGGCCGCCAGGCTCAGGCTTGAGTCGCTCTAAACTCATCCAGACAATCACAAAAACATAGTAAAATAATAAAATAAAATATCACAAAGCATGATTTAACATAAAACAACATAATTGTTTGTAAGAGCTAGTACTAAGTACTAAGTACAAGCTGCTTTGACTGCTTTGACTGGCCGCCAGCATGCAGACTTAGCTGAAGTTACCAAAGCAGGAAAGTGGTCAGAATCATATACAATGTTGATATTTGAAGTTCAATACAAGGGAAGAGGGGAGGGGAAAGAACGAGGTCAGATGAAGAGTGAAACTGTGTCTCGACCGTAGCTATTGTTACAGTGTGTAGCATACCGCAAGCCTACAGTGACGAGTATCCGACGTCCAGCTGCCAATGTCACACTAACAATACCTAGAACATTCACAATGACTTCAATTTGTTTCACGTGTGTTCACATCCACTTCAAATTGTGGACGTGATCATGGTATATAAGGCGTAGGAATTTCTTCTGCATCGCTATCACCTCACCTCCCACCAGCACCTCTTACCTCCACCTAGCACTCAGTCTTTTTTTTGGTGTTTTTTTTTTTTTTTTTGACGGCCAAAAAAAACAAAAAAAACACAAAAAAAAACCAACTTCATCCTCATCACACTTAGTAAACTCTGAAGACGCTCTGTCTCTTCCCCATGCAAGTTACATACATGGATTAGAGGTCGACCGATGCTCGCCGTGTCTGCCTTCCAATGCGCAACATGAGATATTCAGCGGATGAACCTTTCTCCTAGCGTTGCTACGGTTTTCCAACTTTAGAGTTGCAGTCAACTAGGAAAAACGTAGCAACGCCCGGGGACAAGTTCGTCAGCTGAATAAATCATATTGCCGAATTGAACTGGCGACGTGGCGACCTTTGGTTGACCCTTTGATTGGTGTATATAGCCTGTGTGAGGCTGAAACGCCACGCTTCAGGTTGGGAGCTATGGGTCGTGAAGTGTCCGAGTCTGTAGGGTATTGCACGTTCGTGGGCAGCTAGTGCAGTCATGCAATAATATATTGATTGACAATTTGTCTGCTTTATTTGTGTTTCAAATATACTTTCGAACGCTAGATGAAATGTACATTACCGCGACGAAACCCAAAGCTCCTGCAGAGTGCCATACCCGACGACTGTTAACCAGACCGCTTCCCATGCTACACAATGCTGGTTGAAATATGCTTTGGAAAAATTGACGTTATGCCGGTTGTTGAATCCCAATTGCCCATGAGCATAGCGTTATATTCTCGAACGCCAAGGATTGGACGTGGTCCCAGCGCAAGCATATGCACGAGCAAGGAAATTTGACGAATACAATTATACGCCCGAAATCCCAGGGAAGATGTGTCCTATAAAAAATTATGAGTTGTGGACACAAGCAGACCAGTGTGAGAGAGATCGGCGTACGATTGAAAATAAACAAGTGAGCTCGAAGCAAAAGATACCAAAAAAGCTGGCGCGTGCGATAGGTCGGCAGCAAAAAGGACCACGTTCACATTATAAGCTTAAGCCGCAAGCATTAACACCGTTCGGAAACAGTGCCTGATAGTAAGCCATCTTGCCGAATATCGTTGCAGTGTTTTACAGCAATCCAGACTGCGAGATATAGTGCAAGAACCTCCCACACAGTGCCAAGTGTGGCTGCTCCTTCCATGGCATTAACCCACCTCTTGTCCGAATATGAGTACCGGAGAGACTAGGGCTATCCTTGAAATATATCTTGCTTGCGCCGATCGTACATTACCCCAACAGAGGTAGCAACTGCGAAACTGCAGCCAACGTTAGATCGAGACATCACCCTCATGGTCAGACTAGTTCTACACGAACCTGTAAAATAGCTGAGAAAGAAAGCAGAATCGATGGCTGGCGACCAAGAAGGATCATTTAATTAAGCCCGCGGTCATGTTTCCCGAAAATAGATCGATGTGGGTGGGCGCGAACTTGATCGACATACGACGACTAAGGCTATTTCGTGCTAGACATAACACCATCTAGCGTTTTTTCGCATGAAGTCAAGTATTAGACACGCGGGCTCAACCATGCCGACCTTCATCGATTGAATCAAAGTCAATGTTAGTCACGAAGCTGCAACTTGAAAACAGTGACTCACACAAACTTGAACGCTGGAAGTTAGAACGCCGCGATATTTTGGTTGAGCTGTGCGTGTCTGCCATTGCGACGATCGTGGCTACCGTCGGCGTAGTACCACCGCGGTGACTCGGACTGGTAAACCATAAGAGCGAGCATTCACTGGCATGTCCATCTGTTTCCACAGGTCTAAGAGTCTAGCATGCGAAAACGTATTAATCCTGAGTAGACTTCACTCAAGTAGAAGTTCAAGCAAAGTTCAAGTCAAACTAGTACCACCGACGACGGTCCGGACGAGTCCGACCGTCCGACGGGCCTGTTCGGCAACCTGTTTCCGTCTCTTGTGAGATATGCGTTCGAGTCCGTCTGTCGCGCTTCCACCGTGATAGCTAGTATCATGTTTGGAACGTGGTCTCTCGTACATAGACCATAGATAGAAGATTTTTATTCTGCGTGGTCACCCTCGCACTGGCCGCCAGGCTCAGCCATGAATTGCTCTTTTAAACCCATCCAGACAACATTCACATAAACATAATAAAGTAGGAAAATATCGCAAGGCATGATTTAACATAAAGCAACAAATTTATAGCAATAATTGTTTGTAAGAGTACTACGAGCTGCTTTGACATACGTTCACAAGGAACAAATCATATGATACATATAGATCCTGGAGCTTAGTACAGGCATATTTAAATGAGGCGAGAGTGGTGAATATAAGCACCTCAAATGAATTCTACGAAACGTGTGTGAATCAATTAACACTCTGCCAAGTAAGCAGATTAGGAACGTTCGCCCCGGAGACGGCGAGCGAGAGCGAGATCCTTGGGCTGGCTACGAAAAAGTGTTAGAAATCAAACTACTAGTAACTTGAAGGAAGTAGCTTACATGGTGACCCTCTTGGCGTGGATGGCAGCCAGATTGGTATCCTCAAAGAGAGATACCAGGTAAGCTGCACAAGCAAACATGCATGAGGTTGAGTGACGGTCCAAGAATGTATCGACTTACCTTCGCTGGCCTCTTGTAGGGCCAGAACAGCGGACGACTGGAAGCGAAGGTCGGTCTAGAAGAGATTAGCAATGTCAGCGTATGTAATACATGCAAGTGAAATATGAGCATACCTTGAAGTCCTGGGCGATCTCGCGCACGAGCCTCTGGAAGGGGAGCTTGCGGATGAGCAGCTCGGTGGACTTCTGGTACCTCCTGATTTCACGGAGGGCGACTGTACCAGGTCTGAAGCGATGAGGCTTCTTCACACCTCCAGTAGCGGCGGCCTACGACGACGACGAGCAAGCGGATGTCAATGAGAGCTCATAGTAAATAAAATAGTGAATACTAACCGCAATACTCTTTCTAGTCTGCTTGGTAGCGAGTTGCTTGCGAGGAGCTTTGCCTCCTGTGGACTTGCGGGCAGTTTGCTAAAGTTACCAAAAAAGGAAAGTCGTCAGAAACATATGTTGCGACATTGGAAGTTCGATCGGGGGATGAGAGGGTGTTCCGGAGGGATGGAGGATGCGGAGGGAACAAAGTGCATGGTTTCAAACCTCCGTGGTGCCTTCTTTGTGAAAGAAAAACACCAAACACAGGTCTTGCGCCACAGCACCCGAACACCTCCTTCCTATGCACCCCTCACTCGGAACGATGACCATGTCCCCCTCCCCTCACAACATTATATACAATAGAGTGAAACAGTGTCTACACACCTTAGTACGAGCCATTTGATAATTTGTGGTGTTCAAAAGTTAGAATTTGAGATTTGAGCTCGAAGATCACCGAGATGATGGTGGTTGGGAGGAAAGAGAGTGGGGGAAAATACTCCAACACATCCTCTCTCCTTAAGCCAACCGGAAGATTTTTTTGCTGGCATTTCTGACTCTGCTTTGCAGTGCTTGTGGTCAGTGCGCACTTCACTTTGATAGTCTCATGGCAGGGGCGGAGCCAATAACGGATCCGTCGTCATGCCTAACAAACAGATGTAAATAAGCGCGCATGCTAGTTTCAAGCAGTGTTTCATTTAATGCAAAGTCAATAGCTTCAGCCTATAAGTCTCCCATTTGTTCAACACTTGCACCAGGACTTGATAGCGCTGCCAATGCCGAGCATGGATACATCAATACCAGTGCTATTACCTTCGAGCTCAATTCCGCGTCCACCTTCACATCCTCATCTAGAATGGACACCCAAGCGGTATCTCTCTGATCCTCAGCCACCTCCTATGGATGATGCCAGAGTTCTTGAGCAAGAAATGGCTGCTGCAAGACAGTTGCAAGACGGAAAAGCCGTAAAAAAGACAAGACCTCGGCGGACTGTTGATTTCAACGCGGGTATGGGCAGGTGGAATCTTGTATGTAGCAACTTGATCACTACACGATTATACGCCTGACCAAGTGTAGCTACGCAAACACCGACCTAATTCGACATATGTCCCCTCCATGAGACCTGCTCCTCCCTTCATCGTAGACGTGCGGTTTTTTCTTTCGTGGTGCGTAGCTGCTGAAGCAATGTTCGTCGTGTATAGCTGCTCCCACCAATTGCATATCCTGGAAACTCTTCGACATCCTTGTGCACCAAGTTTATTCACACCTCAACTAACAAGATTCGCTGTCCAGTCAATGTCGTTACAGTCCGTACTACCGTTTACATTTCTTTAAACTCCCTGAAACATCAATTTAGTGGACTCCAGAAGGAAGACGGGTACTGACAGGTTCAACGAGCGGAGAATTTACCCTCTGGAATGGTCTCACATTTAATTTCGAGACCATCCTCCAAGCCCACGATTCCGCTGTCCGCGCCTTCCAGTTCACACATTCGGGCTCGTTCCTAGCTTCTGCAGACCAAAACGGCATAATCAAGTATTTTCAACCGAATATGAATAATTTGACCGCGTGGGCAGGCCACCGTGAGGCTATTCGAGGCTTGAGCTTCAGCCCAGATGACCGCCGTTTTGCGACGGCAAGCGATGATTCAACTATCCGGATATGGTCGTTCGAGGAGAGTCGGGAAGAAAGTGTTCTAACAGGTATAAAGTTTTGTGCATCATTTCGCCGTTTGGTCCGTTAATTTTATTGCTAGGACATGGATGGGATGTCAAGTGCGTTGAGTGGCATCCTAGCAAAGGTCTTCTAGTATCTGGAGGCAAGGATAACCAAATAAAATTCTGGGACCCGCGAACTGGAGCGGTTCTTTCAACACTGTAAGTGCGCTAAAGTATTTTACTGCCATAATTGACGAGTAACTTAGGCATCAGCACAAAAACACAATCCAAGGCCTAGCATGGTCTCCAAACGGCAATCTCGTAGCAAGCGCCTCCCGCGATCAAACAGTCCGCGTCTTCGACATCCGCGCCATGAAGGAATTCCGCGTTCTCAGAGGCCACAAGAAGGAAGTCTGCTGTAAGCCTTTTGCCTACTCTCCCTCGACCGCACACTGACAATTCACAGCCGTGACATGGCACCCCGTGCACCCGATACTCGTGTCTGGCGGCTCCGAGGGCGCCGTGCTCCACTGGGACCTCGGCGGCCCAGAACCCACGACATTACAGCCCATCACCCAGCCCCGCGCCACGCTATCCCAAGCGCACGATTCCAACATCTGGTCGATGGCGTTCCACCCCATGGGCCATCTCTTCGTGACCGCCTCAAACGACCACACCACGCGTTTCTGGTCGCGCGAGCGCCCTGGAGACGCCACATCGGTGTTCTCCGGTGGTGGCGAGAAGCCCCCAGAAATTATCGACATGAGCGGGCAGGACGATGAGGACGACGCGATGGTTCCCGGGTTCAGCTATGGTGGCACGAATAAATGGTGGGGCAAGGACGAGGACACGGGGGTTGGCTTGGGAGATAGTAGTTATTCCCAACGCGCGCCGATGTCGGGCGACGATCCGATGGGTTCGGATGATTTCATTCCTGGGTTTGGTTCAGCGGACAATTTTGGTGGCGCGAGTTCGTCGGCCGTCGCTCCGAAACAGAGTGGTCCGCTTCCCGGTCAGGAAGAGATGTGGACGGCTGACTCGAGAGGTGACTCGAGAGGTGAGGAGTGGGGGAACCGCAGGGGTGGGTGGACAGGTCGTGGAAGGGGGTATAACCCCAACGGTCCTCGTAGAGGCCGGTACTGAGTACTGATTTCGCACTCACTGTGGAATTACCCATATCTATCGTGCTGTATTTTACGATACCTCTCAAATCTTGTCACCACACACTGAGAATTCGAATTGTACTGAGATATAAGAGCTACCCGACGTGTTCTATGGTACGGCGATTACTGCGTCAATCAATATATACAGAGGCCCGAAATGCATTCTAGAAGGTTTATAACGATAGCATGAGATAACCAAAAAACATAAACAAGGAAAATGCCTGTACGATGCGAAGGAAGCCATGTGCAAGGAAATGTGAAAAAGTGCCATATGATAATGTACAAGTTGTGATATGACTGCCACAAGATAACTCAAGTCCGTTTTCATTATATGTCGGGTCGTGGATGTCAAGCATGTCATGAGATGCAGCGTGAAAGCCAGTGCCGTTAGTCTATAGCTAGATTATAAGTTCTGTGAAGGGGTGAGCGCGATGCAAGCCGACGTCTCGGAGCCAACACTCACAGTGGACCACTGGCGTGGGGCAATCGAGCATTGGAGTCCCGCGTGGAGTAGTCGAGCCGCTTTGGCAACTAGATACGCTATCCAAGCTGCAAGAGCGGGGGCCGTGAAAAGCAGGATCGCGCAAGGAAGAAGAGAAATCGTGAGGAGGAGAGCACAACAACGCTTCTAGATTGGATGCAGATTGCGAACGGGTGATTGAGTCAGAGGAATAGTCTGTCAGTGACCCGGAACCGGTGAAGAAGCAGAATCTGTGATAGGGTGTGAGTCTTGAGTTTCGATTCTTCCAAAACTAGAACTTACCGGTTAAGAAATTGGCTATAACTGTCATTAAGAGAGGGAGAGGGCTTATCGTCGAAAGAAGTGGGTGTGCTGGGACCCGGAGACGTAAGCGGAGTAGTTAGAGAGCTCGACTCAGACGCAGAAGCAGTGGAGCTCGTGCTATTCATACGAGCCATATTTTGAGCAGTAAACCTGCTAAAGAGGGACGATTGTCCTTGCATAGGATCACTGCTGCGAGTGGGAGTCCGCTCCTCAAAGGGGCTCAGAAGAGCAGGACCTGAAAGGGTTTTACGCGGTGTGCCACCCATTGATCTGTCAAAATAGCCACGACGGTGGTTCCGTTCGCGTGCTGCGTGTGACTGGAGTATTGAATAGGGGGCATCGAGGTTTAAAGAATCAGACTGTGCAATGTGCGCCTGCTCGTGTTTTTCCAGATCCCTAGATGACCCTATCGTAACAGATCGAGTATGGCGTGGGGGTACCTTATCGACGCGATAAGGAGTATGTTTCGGCCGAGCACTGGAGAGCTCTGCAGAGTACGTGGGAGTCCGTACAGCTGGGGGAGATAGGGGAGGAAGGCCCCCATCTTGAGCTACGTTAAGCGCAGAGCCAAAATTATACCTCGCTGACAGAGGCGTTTCTTGCGTCAATGCCGCGGAAGAGCGTGGTGAAGGGGACGCCTGAGAAAGATCCGTATCCGCTCTTGCCGACTCGACTCTGGGACCCGAACCCTCCATGAGAACCCCCGCGGTAGCAGGTGCCTTGCGCGTCACAAGCTTGCCGACGAACTTAAGCATGTAATTGGCACCGTTGTTGTTGTCCCAAAACTGCCTGCCTGCGGTAGTATACCGCAAGGCGATAAACATCGTCTTCTCCTCAATACGCGACCACATGTCGTGTAATCTTATCGTGAACATGAAAATGTCAAACGCGCCCCCGTCCACGGATTCCACATAGTGGGCGGTAACTTCGCTCGTTGTCTGCCACAAATCTAGTGTGAAGCGGGCAGCAACCCATTTTTCGTACGCGATGTTGCGCACTCGGACTCGTCCGATGATGGTCTTATCGCTTTGGGACAAAGTAAGCCCTTGTACGAACACGTCCGCATCTCTCGGCGGGACGGATGGCATGTTGCGAATCTGAAGCTCGATCTGTTTCTCGGTGGAGTCGTCGGGTGAACCACGGACAAATGAGGGGAAATCACTTTCAGTACCGCTAGTATCGGTGGCTGGGTCGCGATCTCGCGATACTGCAAGAGGCTTTTGTTTCGAAAGGAACAATTTGACGTGCTCAAGTTTGGCGTCGAAGTGTACCGCTTTCGAAAGGGTAGGCGTCGTAGGTTCACTCTGCACGACCGCGCCACCGGTTGGAATGGACAGGCTGGGAAGCTTCGCGTGCTTGAGCGATGGCTTTATAGGCTGGCCAGACTTATTTCGAATGGATCGCGTCTGCGGGGATAGGTTCAGAGTGCCGGGCTGCGAGTTAAATTGGGGAAGAGAGCTGGAGCGCATTTCCGAAGAAAATTGATGAGCCTGTGCCCTAAATGGGGTGGGCTTTACACTCCCAGCATTGTCTTGGGTCAACTGCACCGTGTCGACATCAGATGCATCACTGAGCTCTAGCGGTTGAACACCCTTCTTGTCCGCTTGATGTGTGCGAGGACTTGAACGGTGCCTGACCTTGACAGACAATGGTGTGGGAGATGATGAATTTGAATTTTGCCCACGGACTCGTCGAGAGCGCGGTATGATGATGTGCGACTCATCAGAAGGTGCAGAAGAGGTGGAAGAGGTAGAACTGGACGAGTCATACTGATCAATATCAGTAGAAGGGAAGCGTATGGTTGACTGATCCATGGTTGGATCGACGAGGCTCTTGTCGAGATCACTGGCATCAAGGAAGTCTGTCATGGCAGACTCAGACCACGGAGCATGACCTAAAAGTGACATTCGTTGCAAGGCTTGAGGCGAAAGACGCCTTGCATCACTGCCATTCTGCAGAATGTGCGGATCGGTACTAGGCAAAAAAATGCGTGGCTGAGACATCTTGCAAGCCATGGAATGAGCGACAAATGCTGTTGCGATAATCAAGAGCCTGTGTCGAAACGTTAGACTACGGTGCAGTGATATCAACGTGGAGACTTGCTTTTGTCTGAATAAAATATACTGTCGACGCAGTGGTTTAGATATACTGAGACATGAGGAGAAGATGAGGGGCCAGAAAAAAACAAGTCAAAAGTTTGCCCCCACGGAAACTGACGTCACTGCAGGCTGCAGTGATCTTGTGTAAATATAGGTGAAACTTGAACACAACAGAACGCTGTCGGTGACTGAGACTGGATTTGCCAGGTAAGCCTGACCAGAGTCAAATGTTTCAGAATTGACTATGTGAACACAAGTCGTAGTGGGCTCTATGGACGTTAAGGAACGTTAGGGTGACCTGGTAACAGGCTGAGGGGGAGAAGGGCGAATTCTGAACTGTGTCATGGCGATACTGTTTTATATATGTTGAAAAATTTGTGGGGGAAGGATGACTACTTGGACAACCTTACGGCACACGTGCGAAAGATAAGCCGTTTCTGTTCACCGTTATCGGCCAATTCGTTTGGACTCACTTTACGCAATGGAGTCTTCTATCTTTACCACAGTGCACCGACGTTGATCATACTCAATTGAAGATACGGCGACAATCTCGGGTTGCCATGAAATCACCGCTGGAGGGTTCATCCCATCCTGGGTGAGTCAGATAAGCTGAAAGTACTGAACAGCAATTCTCGCATAAGGAGGACAGCATTCAGCTGGTGATTGGAAATCCTTTATAATGGTTATAACACCATGGACACGTCACCGGCTATCAAAAATCGCATTTTGGTGGCTTGGACCGGAAGGTGAGTAGCATGTCCGACAAACGTTGAATCACAACTACAGTGCGTGGTGTTTTTATACACTAATTGTGCAGTTCGAAATTGAAAATTTGATAGATAGCAACTTTAGTCGCTGTTCCTCTTCCACGGAATGACCTATCAAGGTTTTCGTTGTTCACTGACACCGTGATGTTCTCTGTCGGTCTCGAATGATGGGACTCTTAACGCCCAATCATTATGCACACGGCGCATTTCCGCCACAATCCCGGTTCCAACTTGACACAATAATAAGCGTGTGCGGCGCTAGTAAACGGAGCAAGAAGGAACATTTTTAACCTCTCAACATACTTATCTGCCGAGATAAGCAAGCACTCTCAAAAGTTATACCATTTCCCCTCGGTTTCAAGGGGTTCTATGTGTCTCCATGTAACTGGTCTAAATTCTCGCTTGCAGCTTGACCCATGTTGTTCAGTAACTTCATTCAGCGGACAGCAAAATTTCCATATCGCGCCTGTCGATTTCCCGGAGCTGTACCTTCGCAGCTCCACACGATGCAGAACCAGAGGCGAGGGGTTTTAAAATTTCAGGTTCGAAAGGGCCCCATAGCACTGATGTGGGAGTTCGGGAACTACTTTGAACCGCAAGTCAGGACGATGTTAAACCATCGCGGACTTCATTCGGTAACCAACTCAGTGATGTGGTTGATTCTCAAGCGTCGCTTATGGTGCAGATTTGCGGGCACTGGGTGGCTCGTTTGATGGAACAATGATCTGAACTCTTGAAATACTTTAAGCACAAAGTTTTGCTCCAGCTTTGTACCGACTTGCCCCATCTTACAGTGCCGCTGCTGTATTTAAATATGGGGCTGCTCCACCTGGAGGCTTCTGTCATTTTTTTAGCTGCGCAGTTGGAGTAACACGTCACTACTCGATGCCGTATCCCTTTGTGGAGTCATCAGAAAGAGGTTTGCGCTTTCCTTTTTCTCTGTGATGATCTTCTTAGCTACGCTCACGAAGCAACGAGCATGCTGTTGAAGGTATTCTTTCTCATCAGATTCTCTTATCCCGCCTGTGAGCGCAGAAGTACCGAAGGTCATGGAATCAGGTGCACGATCAAGGCAGATGAAGTCATACCGACGTCAAGGGTTGTCGTGGTGTCAATCAAGGGACCCGCCATGGATCATCTTCGGAGTATTCTTTTGCTTGACTTGCTCGGGTAGTTTTTTGATAAGTGATTCACCCGTGAATGTTGAAGCCGTGCCAGTGAGTCAGGTAGTTAAATCCAGGATACAACCACTGAAACTCGCGCATTTGTGGGAGCAGCTACTGCGATCTTCATTAAAAAGCAGAGGTATCGGCGATCGCCCGGCGAGGGCTGATACCACTGCTTTGTCTGCGTCAAAGGGCGTGGCAGAGATTTATGATGCTAAAGCAGCAACGACGGCGAGAACAACTGCAGAAGAAAAACGATGTGGGTTCAAATAATTCTGAAGGGTCAGTAGGAAGACACCGTGCTTTATAATGTTCTTTGTGGTCACAGGCGTGTATTTTGGGACGAATCTATCCGTCGAAGTTGATCCACTTGAATCTATAAGGTATACGATGTGAGTAAGTTTGAACCTCTTCGAGTCTCAAACTGTATGCTCCTTGCTGGCATGACATGTGTTGCGCTCTTGATATTTTACAACGAACCACCCTCCCCCGATGTTCCGGCAGGAGACCACGTCATAACACAACTCTGGCAGATGTCCACAATACATGGTGTGTGATTCCACCATTCCTCCAGTCTTCTCGTCTTTATGCGTTTTGCTGGCATAATTTCATAACGCACGGCTGGCTTCATCCATCTTGGCTAGGGTCACAAATTACACAATACAAATCTCGACTAGTCTGCTCCCGGCTTTTTCTGGCATAACCTGCCTCAAGTGCCACTTTTGAACTTTGCATCGGACGTGACTGTAAGTCTGATACCGCGTCAGGACAGCTACGTCACGCCGTGCATGTAGCGACAGTCTTCCATGCCGGTAAGTCATGTAGTTAAATCCGGGACACAAAACACCAAACTCACGCATTTATTGTACGCGCAGGATCTGCAGTCAGCAGATGTGTGGCAAAATATAGGACATTGGCCAATTTCAGTGTCAGTGGGCAGGGCCGATACTGATGATGCACAAGCAGCGACGAGGGTGAAGGCAAATGCACAGGAGAAACGCATCGTCTATGAGGATGTGATGTAGGACCTAATAAATCTGAGGAGTTGGTGAAGAGAAACCTTGCTTTATATGCTGCTAACTCCGCTCTTCGTGGTTATTGGTATTAGATGCATTTCAATGGGAGAACCTATCCATTGGAATCCCTGAAACACATGATGTGAGTGAACTTTTGAGCTTCAACATGTATATGTCATCCTTTTTCAATTAGGGTGAGTAGCCTCAAGCCTTGAACTTGCTGGCATCCGCCCCAAAATGTCTGGTAGGGGAGACCACATCTCGTCACAATTCTGGCATGGGTCCACAATAGTAAATACACACGTTGTATACTATGGAACTTTGGAGGCCCATGCTCTAATCCTACCCCTTCACCGACCCTGAACTCCATAACTCCATAACGTGAATTCGTGATCTGTGGGGGCGTATTATCTAGGGTCTCATTAAGATAAGGCTCTAGCAACGCCTCTCACCCACATACGGTATACTATCAATTGCATCAAGAAGGGCCGAATTGATGTACTTGCCTATGCATCTATTTTCTCAGGAAAGGCAACGTCATGTACAACATCAGCACCGGGCGACTCGCAAGAAGAGTTGCGGTGGCGCCATAGGCTTCCTATATATTTCACGAAGACCTGAACATCGCATGGCGCCTTTAAACCACAAGTCCGACATCATGCATCAGTACTGAAGAAGATCTGACTCGCACGGCGATTGCACAGCGACGCCGGGCTTGAACAATCTCAACCATATACTGACGGCTCCCTTGACTTTGAGCCAAGTGGTATATTTGGCCAGGAACGCCATAGCATTGGCACTATTGTTTCCTCCGATGCGTTTACCTTCAAAATAGCCCGCCTGCCAATCCGCTCTCAGTCCATTACAGGCACGTCAGCATCGGCATCGGAAAAACCATTCAATATGAGCGCCGCCCAATTGACATGCGGACAGACGCAGAACCCCTGCGAAGCCATTGGAGCGCTCAAATTATTATGCACGAACGGCTTGACGACTCGCTTACAACAATCTGGAATTATGATGCGTTGGCCCGCATGAGTACCACACCGTGCCGCGGCCCTTGAGGAAATTCCACATTCTCATGCCTAGCGTTGTTACAGAACTACTCATCATGTGAAAGGGTCAGGTGGGGGGAGTGCCATAATGAGGTGTAGGAAATAAAGTTCAGCAGAACAAGGCGTGTTATAATCAAGTTCTTGAAGGAACCTGCTCGACCTTTACCGCAGCAGTCGTACGCAGTGCAATATGATGACCATGGTGGTACTCGAGGTCTGTGAATGGATGCTCCTCTTGCGTTGGTTCTCGTACGATGTCTCTGATGGTTTGGAGTCGGCAAGGAAGGCATAGCGAGTACAATAAGAACGCAAATCTACTACATACCCTGGGACCATCGCTTTCTGGTTGTACTGGTGAGATCTCAGGCTGGCGTGGTGGCTGGAATGATGAGTCCTGGTCCGTAATCCACCACATGTCAACCGCTAGGTAACCCAGAAATCCCATTCAGATGCATCCGCTGCCTGTAGAAGTGGCCTTGTCCTGCTCGTGGTGCCAGAGCTCGTCGGCATCTCTAAATGTGTCAACCCCAAAACTATGAGGTTTTTATTGGCTTGGAGGCTTAAAGCTTACGAGTGCGGGAAGCCTTTTGGTGATTTAGAGTCTCGGACCCGCCGCGGCATTCACTGGACCTGAGGGGGAAGGAGCTCCAGCGCGCGGAAGTGTCTGACATACTTCCGTCATAACACGAGCCTCATCTGGATACGCTCACTGGCGCGCACGTCCCTTGATTGGAGGTATCACACGTATGATGGGGCGGGGCGCAGACTGTCTACCGCTCCTGCGGGCTAGCCGTGGAGCATCCACTTTACACAAGTGTGTCATAGTGATTAAGACCCACGAGAAAGCGGCCAGGGCGACATGGGAGTTGTCGCGAAATATTAATGTCGCGCTAACGGTTCGTCAGTAAATTGTGTCGCATTCAGCCCAGATGGGCTAAAATAAGTGATTGTTAGTTGACGGCAAACCGGGCATCCCATCCGAGTCTAAAAGCTTCCAAGTGGGAGAATCGAACCCCTGACATCAGGTATAAAAACTCAACGAGGCGGACGATACAGTCATACCGTCACGCCCCTTGGTAATTCATACTCAACACCGCACGAACAACTGTAGCAAAGCTACCAGCATCAACATATACCCAAGACTATCATACAACACCTTAATCCAACAATACACCCCATAATCAATCACCAACCTAACACCTCGTACACATGGAAACCAGCCGCGCCCTAAACAGCGCTTCGGAGAAACGGAGAATAGATCACACTGGAACACTAACATCTTCTCCCTCAAAACATCCTCCACTAGATTCCTGTTACTCCGCGAAAGCGGACGAGATAGGCGTACCATCACCCACAAGCATTATATCATCATAACCGCAGAACTTATATCATCTCACCCTACCAAGTGCGCGTCTCAAACGGCCGGCTAGAACGGCGGACTGATGGGGGTACGCCCCACATCAGGGCATTCGCGACTTCAGAGACCAAAAGGACACCGGGGGTCCTATAGGTTAGAAAGCAAATATTGTCCTACATAGAGTATTCCTCTCAATGGACACAAAACTGGATTTTTAAAATAAAATAAAAAAACCAAACTCAGTAACAAGTTGCCGAGTAGCAATGAGTCGTCCAGGGCATACTGCTTTGAGCCACACTAGTACTGCGCCAAGTACTGAGTATGCTAGAGCTTGACATATCGAGGACGTACCAGTGAGCCAAGGAGAGGAAATCACCAGTCTACTGTTGCGACTTTTTGTCGATTTCTCTTGCTCAGCTAATCACACTTCTATCAAGAGCAAAGGAGGCAAAAGTGCTGAAAAGTGGCAGGGTCTGCCGAACGACAAGTAATATTCACCAGCTGAAATTACATTCCTCATTAGGTTTAGAGGTAGAACTTGGTACTGGCAGGCCCTACTTTTTAAGAATCGGTCGACAATCCCGGCCGCTGTCTCGGCCATGGCTGTTTGAGCTGACGCGACACTCATGCATAATCAACATCAGCGGGGCTGGCAGGTAGATGACGGATGATATTGCAGGGTTCTCCAACGTCAACAGATTGTATCCATAGCCCGTGAATGGCAAACTTGATAGCATTAAATGCAGCACTAGCTATTACAACACCTGCCGCGGAAGAGATTACAACCGTCAGCCCTCTGATGAAGCGACTGCGGCATGGATGCGCATAGGGCTTGACTTACCAAGTTTCGTAGTCAGACTTCCGTAGGGTCCATACTGCATCCATCAAAACCGAATACACACCAAAAAAGGGCAATCAACATCTAGTATGCTCGCGGGTGGCGTGAATTTGCGCGAGCCGGAATTCTCAACAGTAGGCACGTTCAAGTTGGTCGTTGTGAATCAGATCGGATGACAATGACCCACTTGAAGGACCAGCGTGCCTACACGGGGAAAGAGAAAATTAGCGACGTACACACGCTCCTCGAAAATCGTGATAAATCCGCACGAACCATAAGTCCTTATGCAACAATCAAAGATGGGAGATATCTGCACCAGATCTATATGACAATAACGCCATCTATGAGGCTGAAAACGATAACATTCATGTTGACCAGTGTTCAAAGGTGTCAAGTCATCGATCCGTGCAATTGCACAGGTCGACACCAACAACGCTTGGAGTATAGAGTTTAAATCTGGAATTCGCTCACTGCCTAACATCCAAATCTAAACTCCCTGTATCGCATCGAATTACACAATGAATGTGTACTGAGAGTCTTTGAAGTCTGCAATTCACTATGAGAGCTCTGATGTCGTGGACGGATGCGGGAAACCTTCGCTTAAACTCCGTCTAAAATTTACCACACTTGTATCCCGAATAGATACGTACGGGTAATAAAGACAGGGAGCGCCCATTTCGAAATTCCACGTTTGCCTTCCCAACTTGCTCGGTCACCAAGACTCAAGTATTCGTCGGCCCATACTGCTCAAGATGGCACCCTCAGACGAACTCGAGTACCTCAAGCACCTCGTAGCGCAGCTCAATGACAAAATTCATGCGCTAGAGGCGAAGGCAAAGGCTATCGTTCCTCCGACCCCCGCTCAACAGCTTAGGACCATTCTTATGGGCCCTCCCGGTGCTGGTTCGTTCCTTTTACTTGAAGAACTACCCTCCGGTGAGATTGATGATGCTTCACAGGCAAGGGAACGCAGGCTCCCCGGATACGCGACGAGTTCTGCGTCTGCCACCTCGCAACGGGCGACATGCTTCGCGAGCAAATAGCCAAGAAAACCGACTTAGGGAGGATGGCTAAGAAAGTCATGGATGCCGGTGAACTCGTGACGGACGATATCATGGTTAACATGATCAAGGATCAGCTCGAGAATAACAAGGAGTGCAAGAACGGGTGCGTTTCATCTATTACTTTTGTTTGTTCGCGTCGGTTCTGATATGGGCCCAGATTTGTATTGGACGGCTTCCCGAGGACCGTTCCTCAAGCCGAGAAACTCGATTCCATGCTCGAATCTCGCGGTGAAAAGCTCGACAGCGTCGTTGAGCTTCTCATCCCAGATCAACTTCTCATCTCCCGAATCACTGGCCGTCTCATTCACCCGGCTTCAGGACGGACGTACCACAGGGAATTCCAGTACGTTTCACACTAACGCTGTGCACTCAATAGCACTAACACATTCTCGTACTAGTCCGCCTAAAAAACCTATGACGGACGATGTCACAGGCGAGCCGCTTATCCAGCGCTCCGATGACAATGTGGAGACGCTGCGCAAGCGTCTCGAGACGTTCCACAAGCAGACTGGTCCTGTCGCGGGGTACTACAAAACAAAGGGCTTGTGGCATGGCATCGACGCCGCTCAAAGTCCTAGTGTCGTTTGGGACAACCTTCGACAAGTGTTCCGGGCTCCACCGGCAAAGTCGTAATATATCGCACGCTTTTGGGCTTGGCCATACATAGACCCGTCACTTTCGTGCATAGGCTGTCGTACACAGTGCTTTCCATATACATATTTGCGCAATAAGAGAATTCTTGTCAAACAGCATGTACATAGAGCACCAAACTTGCGAGATACATGTCAACGCACGTTGGTGGGATATTTTACTTCCGAGGCTGAGCACGGCTGAGCAATTACTCTGCTTTAGATCCTTTCTTCCGCTCGCCTTTGACGTCTCCTGCAAGCCACAAAGCTGCGAAAAGGAAGAACCCAACACTGGTGCTGATAGCTCCCGCGTAATACGGCCACGCAGCACTCAAGAAACGCGGGTATTGGTCATGTCTCGGCGGCACGACAGGGACAGTCGTGCTTGATTCGAGGTATGAGTGACTGATTATGGAACGATTAGTTATAGACGTGAGGATGAAGATGAAGTAATACACTAACCCCTTCCTCTTCCAGTTCAAAACAAACTTGAAAACACCGTGTCTGTCAGGAGCGCGGAACTGGACTTGGTATGTACCAGGGGAGCCAGCAACAGCTGGAAGAGAGGTGCGGATATGAGGATCGAGCATCGTGAATTCCAACTGCAAGTCATCGATGCCGCTGTAAGGCTTCCATGTAGAGGTCCTGCTGTCGTACGCAGAGATATGCGCTGTATACACCTTTTACAAGCCGTCACGTCAACCAAGTCCCACTCAAAACCAGCAAGCAGGACTTACGATCTCATCATTAGTAGTATACATCTCCGGCGCACCACTCTCACCAACCCGATGATGGTCGACCGCATCAATCCTCAACTTCATCTTTTCCTGGAAAACCCATGCAGCCACATCCTTCACGAACAAAGCGTTTCCGGGAGCCCCCCCAGAAGGAAGCTCCTTCCTGGCATATTCGTCACTGAACATCTTCACGCCGCCTGCAAATACCACACGCGAGTTCACGTTCGTTTGGAACCCAGTGACTAAGCCCATTTGGCTTCCCGCCCAGAGACCTTCGCCGCCTTTTTCGGAAGCGGACACGAGGGCGTCGCTGTCAGCATCGCTTGTGGAGTCGGCTGCGAAGCTTTCCGCGGGGGCATGGAGGATGGGGACGAGCATTGGGGTAGAACCTAGTGCGTGGGGTGCGCCTGTGAACCAGATTGGGGGTATTCCTGGGGTAAGGATTGGACTTGATGAGGAGACGGGGACGGGGATTGTGGTTGGGGGCTCTGAGCGAGCAGGGTGGTGGGAGATGAGTGGTGTATCTGGAGGCGGGAGGATGAGCGAGAACTCTGTCGCGAGGCTTGTGAGGGGCGTTTGTTTTGGAGAGAGCGCGATGAGGAGGTTGGTGTTCTCTGAGAGGAGGCCTACAAGCGACTGGGGAGTGATGTCTTGTGCATATGCTGTGATTGGATTGAGGTTAGCAGACTTGTACTTTGTACTTTTCACGCACATTTTGTGTCTGGTGCAAAAAGAATGACGTGGTCATAGTTTGGCACGCCGTAGTCGGTGATGGCAGGGCTGGCGTCTTTGGGGGCACGGAACGTCAAATTATACCCTCGCTCTGTGAAAGAGTCAGAATACATCAAATAACCATAAAAACCAATCACATACTTTCAAGTCCACTAAAGAAAATCGAATAGTTTTCCCTGTCTAATGACGGGTCGAGCACCACAAGAACAGAGTCCCCAGAACTCGAACTTGCAAAGCTGAGCTTTGTGAGTGCAAGGAGAGTTACGAGCGCAGAGCTGAGAAGCCACATCCCTTTTAATGACCGTTGATGATTGTTTCTGAGACCAGCGTGACCTAGTATAGAGGTTTCGGTTGGTGTGCAGCCTTCCACGTCAATTACTTGGATGTTCTATTTTTGGACGTATTGAGCGTGGCTGTGTAGTGGTTGCTTGTTCTTGACTACAACTCACAACACGACAACTCAGTGAGTAGCTGGCATCCATGATTCTGTGTAATGATTCTGATGGTGGTGGTCTTTCTTCAGCAGACATCGCAGCGTCCTACTAATTGACCACGCCACGCTTTCTTGTGTGACAGAGTCTTGCCTAGGATTGGCATTGTCAAGTGCAGCGACGAGTCCTGCGGTTGCGGATATACAACATGAAGGACGCATCGCTGTACTTGTCACGTTGTAAGGCGCAGTACTACTACAAAATTACATCTTGTAATGGCGGACAGGCCTTGAGCGAGAATGTAAGGCAGCTACAGTGGAAGCTGATGACATACTGTTTGGATTGAACGCACAACAGTTTATATTGCAGCATCAATCTGCCCCTAATGGACACCATGAAGGTGACAAAGAGGTCATGTTCATGCGAGCAAGGACAGGTCGAGTATGGAAGTAAGCCACCGTTCCATAGATTTGATTGTGTGAGCACCAGCCTGAATGCCCGTTTCAGAGTCCTGTAGGATGAAATATAAAGCAAGCTGGCGATCGGCCTGATGACAAAAATTGCTTGATCCAGCAACTACTCATCCCAATTACAAATTCTACGTGGACAACGTTGGTGACGAGGTTGAAAGCTGTAAATATTAGCCACGGTCCGCTGGTTTTGCCATATTTGACTCTGCTTGCTGGTGGACATCTGGCAATCATATATTGTCGTTGATCGTGAGGTGGATTCACTTGAGTCCCAACCTGAATGTCAACACCAACCCTTGCAATCACCAAAGCCTTTTTTCGTCGAGGAATCTCAAACATGTTGGTCACGCCAGCGAAGGCAGCTCGTATGCTCGGGCGTCTTGTAAAATCAGCTAACTCGAGATATCCAGTTGGAAAGGTGACATTAATGTTGAATTTTAATGTTCTCGTATCAACTGATGATGCTGCTCTAGTCTTTGATATGGTTTATTCTATTCTTCTATGCCTGCTTAGCCGCACTCATCACTGTGGGCACTCAAGGCCGCGTTGCTCAACTTACGTTTGACTCCGCCCAAGCCCTTCGAAATATCCCATACGGGTATTTGCTTCTTATCGTTGTCATGAGTAAGCATGTCTTGTACGCTTTCATCTGATGTTCAATATGTTCCCCCTCAGTTGTGGTATCTTTTCCCCCTTTCATTGGACATGGCCCACTCCTTCACTTGTTTGGTTTCACATACGGCATGTGGGGCTTCTTCCCTGCAGCAGCTGGAACACTGTTAGCCTCTGTTGTAGTTTTTGCTACACTTCGGATGATGTTCGGCAAGAAGCCTCGTATGTTGACCCCAAAAAACGAGAGATGGCGGGCTCTGGAAGCTGTCATAGTCAGTGTGTTTCATTTATATCAGTATATTTGCTTATTAGATGACGCCTTCAGCGATCAAAAGGCATGCCCTTGATCATCCTCATCCGCATGTCTACACTTTTGCCGTGGGCTTGGTCAAACTCGCTATTCGCAGTAAGCTTTTCAGACGTTAAATGGTTTGGATCTAATGCCTCCACGCCAGAGCATATCATCAGTATCGTTGCTCCAGTTCTTCATAGCAACTTGGTTTGTCCTCCCAAAAGTCTTTATACACGTATTCGTCGGAGCCATTCTTGCCAGACTCTCAGACTCCAGAGTACAAAAACGCGTCCGTCTCTGTAAGAACACACACTTTCCATTCTGCTCTCATTGATTCCTTGTGCGCAGTAACAAGGTTTCTTAACAGCATTCTAATTGTCGGTGGTATTATGTTAACTTTCATAGCCAGCTCGTTCGTGTCCAAGTCACCTCTATTCTCAACAGAACTCTACTCACCTGTATACAGGCTGGTCTATTATTTCGTACAGAAGGAGATCAAACGTTTGCGTGACCGCCCATCGGAGCGCGACGAAATAGTTGTAGAGTCATTTAAGGCAACAAAGGAAGCGCATACAGCTTGACTCTCATTTCCCTGATAAGCGCTAGCTCGTTGCAGTAGGGCACACTCATCGTCACTGTTATATTCTTGATGAAAAGAGCAGCATGTAACTAGGCTCAGCAGTCACGGCTGAACTATTTTCGTCACAACTGACGCCGGACCATTAACATAAAAAAGTAGTATGGGGCGGGGTTGAACGTTTGAACTCCCAACGTCAGGTGTAAAATCCCAATTCGGGGCGGATGATGCAGCTTCACCATCACGCCCCTTTAGAGAACGACAAGAGCAAGGGAGGCAGCAGTATATATATAGAAGCGCTCACGGCGCTGGACCGTTCTGCCAGGAGTCTATGCGGAGCTCAGGTGGAAGTGGGCTGCATGGGCGGGCTAGTTTGCCCCTTCATGCTTCATGGCCTATGCTGATGAGACAATGCAGAGCACACAGCTTCTGAGATAAACCAACAAGTATTTGTCGATGCTCTAGAAAGCCAAGCGGGTATCAATACTCCAATGTCGATGTTGCAGCAACAGAATAAATTGCCTATCTACAACAATGTTCCCTAGTTCGAATACACCGTTGACCTCTGATCCATCTAACCTTCGAAGAGCCCGCAACACCCAAGCATATCACCATTACTTTACAGGACAGATGTGACGGAACCAAATTTAGAGTGAGTTACAAAGTCGTCTCAGGCTGTGAGTATCGAATTTAATATACTATGAATCGGGATATCTTTTGGGTATACTTTCCCTGCAATTCGTTTGAGGGAAGGAAGGAGGGAAGTCAATTCTTCCTGCTGCTGGTCTGTCAAAGACATCGCCATGATGAAAACCAGGCTCTCCAGCGGACATTTCGACCGCGTCACAAATGCCTTGAACTCTTCATGTGGCCACGGCCCCTTTTGGCGAAATTCAACGAAGCCAAGATTGGGGAGTGTGATGGCGTTGAATAGGCCAACACCCACGTCGTAGTCGTTAAAAAAACTACCGTGTATGTGCAAGTGTTGAAGGTTAGCGTGTGTGACTGGTTCTGGAATCTCAATTTTAATCGGGTCCGTTATGTCGTCCATCGACAGGAAAGTGAGGTTGGGACATAGACTGAGCAAACGAGGAAATTCGTCCAGCTCATGTATCTTGATCTCGATATGTGTGAGGCGGGCCCATGTGGAATGAACTAATTGCCTGTCCCTGACCAACACACGCGTCAAGTCGAGCCTGCGCAGATTAACTGGCAATTTCGATAGGGACTGATCAATGGCCCGTTTAAGATCAAACCCGTCTTTGAGTATCGTGAGCTCTTTGAGCGCGTGGAAGTCGTCCACCATGAAGGGTTTGTCGTAGTGGGAGAAAATAAGTGTGAGTGAAGAGATCTGATGGGTGTATGGTTCGAGCACGTCTCGTAGCTTGCTGCCCTCGCGACACACGATCCTCAACGAGAGAGGACATCCTCGTGAGCGCTTGAGCCACGAGTCGTAGCAGAGTGCTCTCTGCTGCCAATCATCATGATCGAATTGCAGCTGCAACGTGCACCACAACTTGGGAAAGCCAATAGCAACTTCCCTCCATCGTCTACATATCATGGTGAGCAACACGGGAGCCAGCCCTGGTTTAGGCAACAAGTGCTGATCTTGTGGCAGACAGAACAGGAAAATTTGCGAGAGGACTTCGGTTGGCAGGCGATAGACACCCGATGAATCCGCCCTGGGAGACGTGTTGGACTGGACGAAGTTGGCCTTCTCGTCGACGAATTGCCGCCGACGACAGCTAACGTCTTTCCTAGTTTCAAGGCTTGAATGCTCGCGTGAAGTCGCATCCATCTGTTGGAATAGATGGTCATTGTTATATTCGGATGCAAATACCTCCAAAACCAAGCACTTACGAGTTTATGCTCTTCACCAATCGTAGAGACTGACGGTGAATGGATGTCTGAGTCAATTGAGGTCTGCATGTTAAGGCAGAGGATGTTGAGATGATTGAAGGAAGATAGAAAATCTACCGTTCCGCCAACAGCCATGTCCCTATTTAAACTAAATGTTTCGAAACCCACAGGTCCACAAACCACAATTGTTATTGTGGTTTCTCGTGGCCCGCATTTGGGGAGAACACCTGCCATCCAATTGCATTGTAGTCAGTGTGAAACTTTGAAGGGTCTCGCTCAATGCCTACGGCGCACCCGATCAACGCCGCATATAGCCCATCCAAGACCTTTTATATTTTGTTAGGTAGTAGACGATGGTCGAAGGTCGCGATGAAACAGACTTGTCGATGGAGCTGTGACCTTCTATCATCAATAATCTTGTTCAATATTTCATAGGCAGGTACTCGCGAAAATCAAATTTCGAGCCTCCTTGGCACCTCTCCACATCCCTCTAATACCATGACCGTATTACGAGAAGGTTGGGAGTAGGTGTTGATTTGTGTGTGTCGTCGCAAGGATTGATTTAGAACACATTGATTCAACATTTTGCGTCATACAATTGCCAGGCGGACATGATATCATTGCTTGCTCAGATGACTGTTCGCCGCGGGTATGAGACCTGAAGAGAGGGAAACAGCTGTGGGGCCAAAGTGATTAGCGACAGGTCGAATGGTGGAGTGAGGTTGTAAAAAAACGACACTGTCACACAGGCAAAGTCGTCATGAAATGGATGGAATACACAAAAAGAGCCTGATCTGTCTGCTAAAGTCAACATGGTGGTCGAGTGAAAGGATCGTCTCATAGGACTGCGGAGAACGGATCAGAGAAGATCATTGGTAAAATTAAGACAGGGCACGATCAAGTGGAGACAGTCGTCTACCCGCCAGACCCAACCATGATTGCGACTGGTGGAGACGACCCGCTGCACTTGACTCCTGGAATCCTCAATCAAAGTCTGAAGATCTGACAGCCTACAGGCAAGCTCGTCGTCAAACACAATGAAATTTGCAATGTTTGGTGGGTGTGTTGCTTGGCTTAGTCACTCGATTATTTGAACGTGAAGCCGCTGTGAAAAATGATTGTGCCTCATTGACAATGCCATGATGCCCTCAAATTTATAGTGCCTAGACTCTCTACACCGCCGACGTTCTGATTTCCACCAGTAATAATGATCATCTAGTAGAAGCCAACACGTCGGATCATCGACTCAGCAATCAACTTTTTTCGTAACCCATTCGTGGTGTTAAGAACTGCAGCGTCAGTGAGTCGTGTGGTCAAACCCAGGACAAAAACCACTGAAACATACAATTCTGCGCTAAGATTCACAGACGAAGCAAACGTTATTTTTATTGCAACGGAAAGGGCATATGTCTTCATCGTCAATGGGCGCGGCAGAGGTTGATGATGCCAATGCAGCAACGACAGCAAGGACAAATGCAAAGGAGAAACGCATTGTGTGAAGGTGTGATCTGTGATACAAAAAATATGAAGGCCAGTAGGAAGACCCTCTTGCTTTTATACGCCGAATGACTCGGATGTTCTGTGAACAGATAGTATAATATGTAATGCCAGCAGATTGCTACGCAACGTCTGCGTGGCAATCCGGTGAGAAGCAGTTGAAAACCCCTCTGCTGGGGCGTTCTGCCGCATGCTAATTGCAAGCTGCGTGTTTCGTGTTGCTAGCCTGATTTTCTTATTTCCTCAGAGAGCTACACACCGCCGATCGGTTTGGAGTTCTGATTTCCACCATGTACATGAATGCTCAGTAATTAGATCGACTCAGTAATCAATTACTTGTAACCCATTCGTCAGTGCTAAGAACTGCAGCGTCAGTGAGTCGTGTGGTTAAATCCAGGAAACCACTGAAACTCACGTAATTCTGCGCTAAGGACCACAGGAGAAGCAAACGCCATTTTTCCTACAACCGATCGGACATACTATGGTGTCTGCTGCAGCGTCAACGGGCATGGCAGAGGTTGATGATGCCAAAGCAGCAACGACGGCAAGGACAATTGCAAAGTATAAACGCATTGTGTAAAGGTGCGATCCGATGAATACGAAGGGCTAGTAGGACAACACTTGAACAACACTCTTGCTTTTATACGCTGAATGATGTTCTGTGTGACCGTGAACAGATAGTATTTGCAATCGGCCCACACCTGTTGCAATTTTGTCTAAAGACGTCTTATTTGGCGCGGCATGTGGCAGATCACCATAGGCATGACGTGGCAGTGACGCGTGTAAGCGGGCCTTGACGCAGACGTAGCATAGTTGAGTATCTGAGGAGTTGGCATTAGTACAGGGACCGCGAAGATGAATTTGGGAGAACTTGTCGTGGTATGAATGGTGCTTGACCTAGTCCACTGGCAAATGGTGACATTACTACCATTGCCGCGTCATGGCAGGCGCGTCACGACCCTGGTCAGCTTACTCCTGAATCATCATTACTATACAACATCATCGCATGAGCCACAGTTGATGCATGATGACTGACCTCAGACAATGCGCAAAACCTGGCAGTGAATGGACCGACCCTGTCCTCGAAGCCTACCACTATGTCGTCTCAAATTTCAAGTACGAACATAAATGTTGTGCACTGCGTACTAGATAATTTCAACTATCTGTTTCGCTGATTTGGAACTGAGATCGAGCAAGAAGTGAACCTCGCTCAGGGGTAAAATTCTAACATATGTATACTGCGAGGAACATTCACAAGAATCACAACTCAGAACGGATTGCGTGTAAATGAATGTATTAGCCTTTGGGCAAATTATTGCAAAGTGCTTTTGAATGAGTGACAAATGAGATGTATAAACGAGTGGAGTGGTGCCCAGAGTCCAGACACAAACAAACCGAAAACCAAAAAAACATCAAGAAAGACAAAAAGAAACATAGTCCATGCTAAAGTCTGGAGATTACGCAACACTAATAACGCCTATATTCATACCCTGGCAACTCTGAAGGACGTCTTTCCATCAATTCTGGACAAAAGCATCCCTCACTCCACCCATGCGAAGCCCTCGCGGGTCCAGTGTAAATGGAATAGTCGTCCGCAGTATCTGCTGGGCCGTAGAGGACTCCGAATGGGTTGTGGATAGGTGGGAGAGGGTGGGATTGAGCAGATTGGGGTTGGTATTGAGTGGACTGGGTCTGGGAAGACGACTGAGTCCAGCCTGACGCAGCCGTGGAGGGAGTACCATAATCCGAAGGAAGATGCCCGTGGCATTTTTTGCAATGTGACGTCAATTGGGCAGGGTTGTGTGTCCTGTAGTCGCAATCATATTGAGGACAGACGTAGCGTTGCTCGCCCGTACTAAAATTGATGATCAATTAGTGGGGCCGATGTCGACGATGAATGGATACATACTGCTTAGCATAATGGATGTCGTAGCTGGGTTTCAGCATAGTCGCAAAGTCGCACCCGGGCCAGGTGCAGATATGCCCACTGCGCGAGAGAATGTAAGTGAGGTGAGCTGTATACAATAGAGGAGAAACACATACCGTGGTGAATGCCGGGCCTCATGTTTTCTGAGGTCGGCGATTTTGGCAAAAGTCTGGTTGCAGCCAGCTGCAGCAGAGCAAGTATAAGTCTAAATAATACAAAAGTCAGTTTCCAAGTCAGTACACGAGGTATGTGCGTGACGAGGCTCACGGTATTAGTAGACCTGGGCATGATGAGTTCTAGAAGAATGAGTGGGGGTACTACTTGATTCTGTCTGATGTGAACGAGTGATTCGACTGAGGATGAGGAAGATGATGGGAAGGTATTGAGTAGGTATATATAAAATTCCTAACTGTGGTCGTGCCACTGTGGTTAGCAGTGGGCAGACAAATGTGGAGTTGCGGTGGACAAAGACTGGTGGATTTCGTAAAGGGAAATTTGTGGAGGTCACTAATAGTGGATGTGGAACATGCACAACCCAAGTGAATTGTCCTTGAGTCAACTGCATCCATTTCGAGGCATCATTCTTTCACAGCATCGCGTGAACACTGGGATCGAAGTATTTAGCAGAGATATGTTATATTGATGGAGATCAGCGTGTAGAGACTAACATAGATGTCGAATTGCTTGACACCGAATTTCGACAGGGTTTCGAAGGTCTGTATTGTCGTGACACATCACTTGACCGATCCTTAAAGTCGCAAGGTCACTGTTTTGCATGTCCAAGCGTAATGTTTTGAAGGTTCCGTCTATGTGTGAATGACCGAGTGAGAATCGTCAGTGTCGGTGGTGACTCAGAGATGGTCCAAAGAATGAGATCAGACGTGCGATTGATAGAATCTGTAAATGTCCGCGTGTTTGCGCCCAGTGCCACTAATGCTAGACAGTACGTTCGAGTCGACGTAATTCCGGAGCAGAGAGGGACTTGTTGAGTGCGCGGTTGTCACCCTGAAGTGAATATCAGGGAAAGGTGTAATATAACATATACGTACTAGCAAATTCGAACACGGAACCCAGCGAAGTATATCCAGTTATGCATTTTTGCGAAGACCTTGCAGTTTGAGGGACACCACTGTATCGACCAAACATAAATTCTTCGGTGTATCTCATCTGTCTACCATACACCCATTGATTTCATAAACAATCAGGATTCACGAAATGCATCAAAGTTATCATAATACCTCGATATAGCGGTGGGCTTTCCCTTTCTTGGACATCAGACAGCAGTTGCCACTTTTATGGCAAAGCTGTTGGAAGCACTTGGGCATGATGATCACCGTAGGATCATCTTCATCTGCCACCCACTTCCACTTATAATCTGTGGGGTGTCATCATCAGCAGAGATGGACAAATATAATATGGAAGACAATGAGGTCCTCATGCTAGTGCAGGAGACCAAGGAGTTGGCTGAGGCTGTTCTTCGATACACAGAACGACTTCCATACCTCCGATGAATGGGGCGAGTGTTCACGAGAACATACCCGAGATCTTGGCTTGTCTGGAGGCATTTAAACAGTTTGTGCGGAATTGAAGAGGTGGGCTGTTGGTTTTGTGCATCAACCTGCCAGTTCTGAAGATCAAAATTAAATACAGGAGCCCCAAGAACCAGTACCTAAATCGTTAAGATACGCACCAGGTCATGAGTATGCCTTTCCCATTTACAATGCGGGTTTACCGTGTTGCAATCTCCAAACACAATGGAGCACCGCTCGTGAGTGGAGATTATGGTGCGAAAGTTTGGATCTGGTCTCAGCTTGATAGAACATACGCGAGCAGCACAAGCACAGGAAAGGATAAGAGTGGCTGAAGCACGTCGGCTCCTTTCTCGCAGTGACACCCAAGAATGCTCTTTCCCATTACTGTTCAACCTCGCCATTCATCCACAATGCGATGCGTGATGACACACAGCTGTGTGCAGTCGCGACGACGAACCGAGGTGCAGCGGTGGTAGCAGAGCGAGCATATTTCATTCATAAATTTCGTACAGATCTACATCTTCAGCGCTTATAAAACCAACATCACCTCGGGTATTCACTGTATCTTGATCTTCTCAGCAACACCTGCACATGAGTTAAAAAGCCATCCGGTACACAATAAGATCAGCTGATGGAACTCACCCTTCTTCCAAACAAGCCCATAGTTCTTCGCAGTTCGGGTGGTAAACATTCCCGCGAGAATTAGCGCGCACAGCGCACGGGCAGCCTCTGGGTCCATAGGACCGACTTTATCGCCCGTGTTACCGAGGACGGTCGAAATGACGCTGTGGAGCTCAGCCCAGAACGGCTGAGCGTGCGTGAGGAGGGCATAGAGCCCTGTGATGAACGGCGCACACCAGAGATCCGTGGCCGTCCAACCGTAGGGTTTGATCGCGGCGGGGGTCGTAAGTGTGAGCGGGGTAGGCTCCAGGAAGGAGAACATGCTGGTTATGAAGAAGCCTCCATTGGCGATGACCTGTTGTGAGTAAATGTGGTTAGAGAGATTGAGACACGATTGGGAAGGAACAACATACGAGAGAGGAGAGCAAAAGAGTCCATGGGGAAGTTGCAATAACAGGGGACGCATGGGTGATAACGGGTTTGGGTATAAGGCTGCAGAGAAGCAACGCGCGTGTGAATCCATCAACGATAGACAGCGGAAGCTCAGTGCCGAGTGACATGGACGGTATCACAGGGATGTATTCTACAATCGCCTGTGCGGCGATGTACACACCAGGGGAAACACCTGAGAGCACGAAAGATGGGGGAACACCGAGCAGAGGGCCTAAACGTGGAGGAAAGCAGTCAGCATGCATAACGCAGGTTCGAGTTAGTAAAGTACCTATGATGGCCTCGCCTCCAAACTTGATCGTGAGCGAGGTACATGCGTCTCTTAGGAAGGACCTCTCCTCCACAGACGCGGGTTTATCGCCAGCACGACGCTGATGCTTGGCATGTAGATCTTCCCTGACCTGTCTCAAGACAGTGCAAAGCCGCAAGGCAGCAACCAGTTCAATGGAGCACACTTTGATACCAAACCAGCTGAAAGGTGCTATGGGTTCGAGAGCATACCGATACAAGGATATAAATGGTTCGAGAGACATGATGGAGTCAAGGAAGGGTTAACGTTGAAGTCAAAGTTGCAGGAGACAAGCAGAAGTCCTGAGACATCCTCCTTCGGCTCAGCGTTTGAGCGCCTCTGACACGCTGGCAGTCGGATTTCGGAACAATCGTGTGTGCACCACATTTCATCTGTTTATAAGCAAACCTTCTAGAACTCCAGCCATTGATAGCATACAAGCGTTTTGCAAGGAAATGATCAACAATATCAATTTTATTCACGCTATACAAAGCCCTGGTCAACAGGATTTGGAGTAGCAAAAATAGTCAAACTACGGCTCAGCCAGCTCAACGTAACAATCCTGGTTCCCATTCCTCGCACTGGCCACACCAATACTGTCGTCGACCGCTCCAAACTCGAGATCGTCCAGGACGCCAAGCAGATTCATATCCCAATTCTGGAAGTGCAGATTGACGGCCGGAAAGGTAGGGCACTTCGAAAAAGTAGGAATGCCACCAAACAGCTGGGGTGCGCGCTCGAATATGTCCATCTTTCGGTCCTCGGTAAGCTCGGTCCAACAAGTCGGGTCCATAGGGTAATCAACAACCTTAAGTATAAATGCACCTTTATACGCTGCTTCAGGTTCGTCCAGCTCAAACCATGGGAGCCTCGGAACTTCAATGAATACATTGACAGCGAAGTCGAAATATGTGAGTTCTTCGGCAGAATATATCATATTACCGAATTGAACTGGCGATGTCGCCACATGCGATTGACCTCCTGAGTGTCGCCTGTATGAGGCTGAAACACCGCGCTTAAGACACATGGACCATAGAGTGTCTTCAGGGTTTGGTGGGTGTTCCGTGGGAGGAACATGCATGATCACGCCATGCATATGCCAAAGTGGGGGATCCATGCATATAATTTCGTCGTTTCGAATTATGACCGTAGGAAGTGGCTTTGGGAACGCATCCTTGTATCTTTCGAGGTGGTTGGGAAGCTGTTTCAAGAGCTCGAGGGGATAAATCCTCGGGCATTGCAGGTCATCGGGGAAACATGGATTTCGAGGGACTTTTGAGTAGTATTGGCGAGTAACAGCGTCCTTGTGCTGGCAAGAGTTACTGATGAATTGAGCGTAGAGTCGAGTGTCGGGCATGTTAAAGAAAGGCGGCCGCTGCATTGGCATGCCGTGGAGATCGACGAGCCTTTGGTGGATCATCTCTGGTATGATACCTTCCGCCTCGACAAATTCTCTCGGTATGCAGTAGGTAAATGGCGCAGGGAGAGTGGCTCGCAGGGCGGTCCCGTTCGATTCAGTTGAAGTTGGGGTATAATCGAAAGTCGGTAGGACTCGAGGGATCCGAGTGGCGTCATCGCGTGCAAGTACGGTACTGACGTTGGCGGGCATTGGTCGTGGTGCGCATGGCACATCGTGAGGCACATAGTGCATGTTGCCATTAATGTTGTTGTCATCCTCTTTTAAATCATTTTGCACAAGGCCAGGGTCCTGCACCGTGTGTTCGACTTGCATGTCATGTAGACAGAACGATTCTCGTACCTGTTTGTGAGAATGGAAAGTGTCAGGAATACTGGGGCATAGCTCATTAGCACTTGGTAATTCGGGTGAATGGTTGTCAGAGAGCGCGATCGTGGTGGGCTGGATGTCACGCAAGACGGGCTCCTTCAAAGGAGAGTTTTTAGTGTGCATGATGAGCAAGAGATGATGATGCAGAGGAAATGCATGCTGTTTATAAGGCAGGAGTCACGTCCACAGAAACTTGAACAATGAAGAAACGGTGTGGATGTGGAAGAAACATCATTGTGGTTTGATGAGATTACTAGGTTACGAATCATGGTACAATGGCGAAGCGGCTGTAATGGCCCTAAACCGGGAATGCGAGATAGTTCTTTCCAGCGATCCAACCCATGAGTGCGCTGGTTCAAGACTGTCCCCTCCAGAAAACTTGGTGTCCACATGTCCCTTGCGCCGAAAGGTGTAATCGGACTTGGAATAATCGGTCCTTGATAGGCCAGGGAAGCAATTCCGCAACCTGCAGGATCTGCCGAGTTAGTCGTAGGAGATCAGGGCATGTCATCAGCCGCGCTGTGGGTCGTGCTGCTCGCAAACCTTTTTGCCTTGTTGCTCAAAAGAAACAACAGCCAACGATTGTTTTACCACAAGCAAAGTCCTATTAAAAAGAAGGAAAATGTAACTATACACGCTGAACTACAGACACACCGCCCGATTGCTACAGCAAAGGCTACAGTGACCAAACGTAACAGCAACTCTATCCACCTCATCTAACAGCATTTGCTACCTGTTGCAGGTGTAGAAGAGTCAATCGCTACAGGAATTGTGTCACTAGTGGGTCCCTTGATGGGGTCAGCAGACTGCTCAAGCGACTTGCTTGAGACGATCCGGTGGATGTCTGGGGAGACGTCAGTGAAGGTCCATTTGATGCAAAGATTAAGTACCCGTAAGGATGGTTTGGAAAGCTGACTCCACATTTGATGCGTCCAGCGCCGAAGTCTCGATAAACGAAAGTTCGTTCTCCGCTGTCAGAAAATCAGCAAGTGAGTCATTCAGTCACAGTCGGTTCATGTAAGACGTACTTGCAAAAGACTTTGCCTCCTCGGTGGGAACTGCCCTCAAGTGCTTCAAGTCACTCTTGTTTCCAACAAGCATGATAACAATGTTCGAATCGGCGTGATCCCGGAGCTCCTTCAACCACCGTGTCACGTTGACATACGTTGCATGTTTAGCAATGTCGTACACCAACAGGGCACCAACAGCACCACGGTAGTATCTGTAGAAACATCAGCCTAAACAGTATATTGCAACTGCGGAGAGCGACTGCGTACGCAGAGGTGATCGCACGGTAACGTTCCTGGCCTGCAGTATCCCATATCTGTGCCTTCACTGTCTTACCGTCGACACTGATCGAGCGGGTCGCGAACTCGACGCCAATTGTTGATTTCGACTCTAGGTTGAACTCATTACGAGTGAATCGCGAGAGAACTGGATGATGTATATGAGCGGTCGCGTGCCCTGATAAGTACACGATTCCTTACGATTTCTGTAGGTCGCTATGAGCTAGGAAACGATAAATGGAACTTGAAACATGCTTACGATTTGCCGACTCCAGAGTCACCAATTAGAACAATCTATATGGAGCGGAATCTGGTAAGCGCCGTGCTGACTATTGAGTGCACTACGGACCTTGAAGAGATAGTCATATTCTGTCATGTCGGGAACGTTGAGTGGTTAAAGAGCTTTATGTACGGAAGAGTCTTGGTCGTTGAAAAGCACAAGCAGCGGTCGGAGTTCGAAAGTGACAACGACTTCAAGTTCCTTGGGAGTTGTTCCCGCTTGTTCTTTGACTTGATGATGACTTGTTATACAATGTCTGATTGGAGACTGATAAATATTTATTTTAGGTTGTTCCAGTGTTACGAGGCTGTTGTCCACTGACAGATGTGTTGTCTCCATGCCATATCAAGGGAGATCATACTAATAGATGTACTGCCAGTCTACTAATATATAATTTCCAGTCTTGACGCTTCTCTCTTTCATCTCCCACACAACTAGGGGACTGGTGCCTTGACGTGCTTTAGCTACCACCGGGCCGACTCCGTGGTCACGATGTCGGTCTGATTAGTTACTGATTGGCAGCATCAAGGGTCTTGTTACCTTGTTTCAAGGTTCGTCAGTGGCTCCTTCCATGTCTGCTCCACATACCAAGCGTATTTGCCAGATAATCAAGGTGCGTACGGGTTCTGCCTCTGTAACAAATGATCAACCCCCCGACCGCTCACACAGCTCAAACCAGATTGTGCGGACGAGTACAAAGAGGTCCACAGGAACGTTTGGCCTGGTGTCCTTAACGCCATTAGACGGTACCACATCGTGGACTACTCGATCAACCATTATCCGCCGTTGAATTTGCTCATCGCAAACTTCAAGTATACGGGTAGTGACTTTGAAAAAGATATGAAAGCCATCGGGGATGACGAGGAGACCCAGAGGTGGTGGAGGCTCACAGATAGTATGCAGGAGAGCTTTAATGACGGTGCGTCTGGGAGTGGAAAGGAGATCCCTTGGTGGACGGTGAGTTTTCATTGTAGACTTGGCATTTTCGCTTGCTTGAATAATTTGGCGAATAGGACGTCGAGGAAGTTTTCCGCTTCGAGGGAGGCTCTTCAGCATGAGATGTTGACAGACTTCGTTAATGAGATTGACTATCTCATCGTGTGAATCGAATATTGGACGACAACTTTGCCGTCAACGTGTACAAAATAGTGCTGGGAGAAAAAACCATGGTTTGAAATAGCAGGAGTTCAGGCTATCGACTAGTGGGAGGTCATTGATGCGAATGTTGCAAAGCAGAGAATGGAGTAAGCTCGCCCAAGGCAAGGATGTGCCTGGCACATTGATACTTAACTTCAAGACAAGGATCAATTGCATGACCAAGTGCATGAGGCGAGATAGCAGAGCACTCAACCACAAAAAGTAACCTCTCCCACAACCGAAAGCAACGGATCAATGCTGTTCAAGTGTTAAATTTCCTCATCGGTGCGTCCGCCTAAAAAATCTACCACCGGCACGCTGAACAGAACACATCGATGAACTGTTGCCAGGAGTCATACGATAAGTGAAGGGGAAGGGTCATCGACTCAATAAATAACTTCTAGCGCCAGGAACACTGAGCAAGTATATAATTTCATCGATCGCGATGGTCTCCAGACGAGAACTGGTTATAGTGGAGCATATAGCACACGGGAGCTGTAACTTGCCCAGGGAGCACAGCCCGAATGCGCGACCAGACTTCTGCTATCGAATGTGCGCGAGTCGCCAAAGGCGGCACACATTGATCAAGACCAGGGGAGGGCTGGCAACGTTCACCGAAATGGTATCATGTCCGCATGGATAGAAAAATACTCGGATAGCCGGTGCATCGTTAACGATGAACAAGATTTGTAAGGTCGGCATCACGCTGACGGGAGAGATGTGCGAACTTCAACGAAAGAAGGACGGTGCAAGGATCTCACGGAGCACTTTCGTGCTCTTCTTGCTAAATACTGTAATCAATGTGGGCGTCATTAGGAAACGAGATGAAGCCAGCCAGCACCTATCAAACGCTGGCAATAGTCGATTATTCAGTGTAATGCTCCGTGCAGTCAATGTGGCGCGTCTGAAACAGCCGGCGGAAACGGCGGACTGATGGGTGCGCCTCACATCAGGGCATTCGGGAACCCAGAGATGCGTTGGGGATACTGTGGGTCCCTTAGACTAGATAGTATTATCCTCAGAGTATAATTCTCCATAGGACACAAAGATGTAATTTTTTCGAAAAGAATTGTCAACAAGTTCTCGACGCACCACTGGACCGCTCGGACATGATATTCATGGCAAGGAAATATCATTCATAAATGTCATCTAGATCCACAGCAACTGGTATAAATTGGTATAGCGCTAGGTATTCATTGTATCTTGATCTTCTCTGCAACGCCTTGCAAACCATCAGCACCACTCCAGCATAAAAAATAACTCAAAGAACTCACTCTTCTTCCAGATAAGCCCAAAGTTTTTCGCAGTCCGGGTGGAAAACAATACTGCGAGGATTAGCGCGCACAGCGCACGAGCAGATTCTGGGTCCATAGGACCAACTTTGCCACCGGTACCCCCAAGAGCAGTCGAAATTACAGTGTGGAACTCGGCCCAGAACGGCTGGGCATGTGTGAGGAGGGCATAGAGCCCCGTGATAAGTGGGGCGGACCAGATGTCAGTGGTTGTCCAGCCATAGGGCTTGAGTTCATCGGGGGTTGTCAGTGTAAGCGGGGTAGGCTCCAGAAATGAGAACATGTTTGTTATGAAGAAGCCACCATTGGTTATGACCTGTGGTACGCAAGGGTGGTTAGATGTATGGAGGTGGAAGTCATAGCGGGAAGCGATCACATACGAGAGACGAGAGCAGGAGAGCCCACGGGGAAGACGCGACAATAGGGGATGTATGGGTGATGACGGGTGGTGGTATGAGGCTGCAGAGGAGCATTGCTCGAGTGAATCCGTCGACAATGGACAAAGGAAGTTCGGTTCCGAATGACACAGACGGCAGGACAGGGATATACTCCACAATCGCTTGTGCAGCAATGTACAATCCGGGAGAAACACCCGAGAACACGAAAGATGGCAGAATACCGAGTAGAGGGCCTGCACATATGGAGCAGTCAGTATGCGCAGCCTTGACATCTCCCTAGACAAAAAGTTAGTATTACCTATGATAGCCTCTCCTCCAAATACAATCGTCAGCAAGGCACATGCGTCTCTCACGAAGGACCTCTCATCTGCAAGTGCGAGCTATTCTCTCCAGCAGTTCGCAGATGTTTGGCATACAAGTCTTCCCTCATTTGTCTCAAAGCGATGCAAAGCCGGAACACGGCTACCAAATCAAGGGAGCAGACCTTGGTACCGAACCAGGTAAATGGTGCAATTGGTTCAACAGCATATCGATACAGAGATATGAATGGCTGGAGAGACATGGTGGCACGGGAACGGAAGAGAGAATCCGGAAGCTTAGCGCACCAGAAGCGCTAAAAGGACTTTCAAAGGCTGAGCATCGTTTTATTATTTTGACAGTCCGCTGGCGGCCAGCACAGTACTAGTGTCATTTACGGCCCGGCTTCTCCACTTCAACGACAGCGCACGACTAAATACATCTGCCAACTACATTTGCAAAACCAAACGAACTCCAAGGAAAATGTCGGAGGAGACTCGGACTCTGCAATAATATTGCACGAAACTCTGTGATACCCGGGCCCTTCCTGCTGTACTTGGGGTGCGCAGGTGCACTTACATTTAGTTATCCGGGTCGACCTTACGGTACTAACGCTGGACCTGTGTCTCGAGGAAGCATGGAGAAGCAACTTAATGACTCAAGCTTGCCCTTGGTAGGCTCGAATACGTTGTGGAGAGCGACGAGAAACATGGACGACAGACCTGTACCCTCTTCTAGAGATCTACTAGGGTACAGGAATACGTCAATTTGAGAATATTGTGGCTACACCACTCGAGTATCCGACGTGGTATATGTAAGCCAGGCTGGTCACGAGTCTAATTGAAACAGTGATTGATTGTGTTTTGGTTCGTGTGCGTTTTTAGCCTCCAGCCTCGAGACGGCCTGTTCTTTCTCTGGATTATCAGCATAACTTGCGACAGCGCTTTTGGTTCCTTTACTGAACACAGCTGGTAGCCAACATGCAATTTTAGCAAGCAAGACTCGGAGTCGAGGCGCCTTCAACCACGGTACAATTGGCCCTGCCAGGTCTCCTAGTCACGTACACCGTTCTATGATCTCTCCTCGACTGTTCGGTACGTCGATCGAGTTGTGATTCGAGGCAAACCGTTTTATTGCAAGACACAGTAGCCATTTCTTGTTTATAGCGACAACACATCTAACAACATCAAAGCGCCTTCTCTGAACATCTATCGTGTCTTTCATGTCCCATGTGCGCATATCATACAACTCCCTTCACTGTGATTGGGTGCATTACAGTTTCATATATCGTAATTGAGCATTCAATGACACTGACATACACCAACACAGGATGGCCCTACACAGGAACTCTGATGCTGAGACAGTGACTATGACAATCGAGCTTCCCACTCTCAAAAGCCCACGGGAAATATCTGTTAATCTTTTTGGATTTCAAGCGCTCGGAGAACCATGGCAAGGGCGAACATATGTTGTGAGAACATTCGTGTGGCAAGTCCTCTAGGACATGGCCATTGCATCATTTAGGCTGAGTATGTCCACACAAAGATGGAGAATGTGATGCTTACTATGCGTTTCATCGCGTGAAAATGCGATACTGCTGATCTGCGTGTGTTTCAGTTTTGTACCGCTGGCAGCCTGTGAATGGTGATTGAGGGTTCTGAAGCAACGGTGCGTCTGTGTGATAATGAAAACTCCACCTGATCTTTTTTGATCCAAAGTACTTCAATTAGCAACTAGACCTGTAGAAGTGGAGGCCACATGACTCGTCTGCGCTGGCACCCACAAGAGATTGGAGAATGGTGAAAACAGTGGGGCTATGAGATGGTTTGCTCCTTGGAATTTAGCTATGCGTGTATGAGGTGGAACCAACAAACTACGGCGCGAATTTGCAGCCTGTCTATAAATAGCTAAGTATCAAGGTCCGACAACGTTCTTTGCTTATCTGACATTGACAGAAAGATCTCGCTTGTAACTTACAACTTTCACCGGTTCAAGATGGAACTCAAAATATTGTTGAAACACAGTTGCCATTGAGACGAGCCTGCACGATCCGAAATCGAGCTTCCTGCTATTGATACATTTGATATAGTGCATTTTGTATTGGATCGCTCTATGCTAACTATATATTTGTTCATCGTTTTGATATAATGGTACAGCCCACTGATTCAAGTGTGCGAGGCGACGGATAAAGTGAGTTATATTTACTCCGCTTCAACCCACTGTGCTATGGTTTCTTGTCTGACTTCTCTGGTGCTATGCCGCAGAATGGTTCTCATACGAGTAATCGAAGAAGAAGGCCTAAGAGGGTACACATCCTTGTTTCAATCACATCACGATTCAAGTTAGTAGACCCTGTGTTTGATCGATGACTACTTGATTTTATTCAGAACTCCTCAATTTATGTAGGCTTGCAGCAAGAATGCCTCAAAAATCGCGTTGAAAATATGCTGTCGACTCATCACAAACGACTGGAACTTCCCTGGTGTTCAAGTAGTCGCGTGCGTAATAATGTTTTGCAAATTAGAATTTAAATACACTTTGGTGGCTTCCTATTTATGCTTCAAGTTGATGTCGCAACGCAATACTCACTCCACCCAATCAAGGGTCTCGAGGCGCATTCAAATATCCATCTCCATCATGCAGATTTTGGCGATACAAGCGCTGAACGGTGGTATATCTAGCACACACGCTATCATTATACATTCCCAACATCCACCACTCGCTCACACCCATCCCTCGAATATGACTGTAGTCTTAAATGATCCCAGTGGGTGGCCGTTTATCAGTTGGGGTATTGTTTTCAGTCATTGGACAGGTTCGTCATCAATATGGTGGTGTCTCGATCTAACCTTGCATCTTGCAGTTGCCGCCGCCGCCGTGGTGGTGTATGATTGGGGTGAGTGGGACGTTGTTTTGCAACTGCTGTCATTCTTATGATATCTCCAGTGTTAACACTCGGACAAGAGGTAGGTCAACCTTGTCGCCAGAGTAGCCAACTCGCTAACAATGATTTATAGATTGAACTGATCTGGGTGAGTGTCAGGGTCTCATATCAGAAGAAAAGCAACAGAATACAATGTTTGTGGCAGAGGCAACGCTGGTCTCTCATGACAGTGGACCCGGCTATACCCTGCGCTCAGGAGGAGGAAGAGGAACGATGCTCTCTGGATAGATGATGATGATGCTACAACGTGTCTACTGCGTGATGTCTCAATACGTTGAGACCTCTGACACCCTGACACCCCTGCCACTGTCTCTACCTCCTGCTAGCGTCCCACCGGCACCCTAACACAACAGTGCTGTATTTGGTTGTTCGTACCTCATGTTATACTATAGCATGGTTAGCTGTTGTGCTGACTCCAAAATGTTCTAGATACGCTATATTGGAATTCCTTTTTCTGTGTATGTGTCGAGGCCGGAAACTGGTGTTGTGCTAATAGGTCATCTCCGACGATTAGTGCCAACGTTCTGCGTATGTCTTACATGCTCTATGTTGAACTCTTCTGACCAGCGGCACACAGCAAATATGCCGTTTGTCTCGCTAACAGATGCTGTGAGTATCCTGCAACCATCTCCTTCCTATCCAATTAATACACTCATATGTAGGGGTGAGTTAGAACTTGACCATTGACCTTGGTTCATAACGACTCCACAGGTGTGAGTCGAGTGTTTGATCCTAGTACGAGGGTGAGTCACTGATTGGGTGTTTCAGGCAATGTCATCGATTACGCTTTAAATCTTAAAAGTAAGGGAGGACGGTTTTTTCCCATCACCCAGATGCTCCGTGGTTTACGCTTAGCTCGCTTGCGTCGCTAAAGGCCACATGGTTTGCTTTTTTGGAAACTCGCGTGGTTTTGTCACACAATATCCTGGGGGAATGATATATCAATTACATTGATCACTACCTGACCGTGATATATCCCTGGTGTTAACTTACCACGGCGAATAGTTTATATGCCACTACAGCCATGATATATCACCATGTACCCAATATGCACTGCCGCAATTTTGGCAATTTTGAAACTCAGCTTTTGTCATTCCAGGCATTTGGTCACCTCCTCATGTCAGGCCTTCTCACACTATTCCCACACTCCGCATTTTCGCATTTTTAGCCACCTTACCCCACAACACCCAAAACATGACCCAATATGGTACATCCCCACAATTTCAATTATTCCCACCCTCCCCCTACATCATTGCAGCTTCACCACCACACCACAATGGATCCCTGTGCATATATAAGTAGTAGTTTAGTATATATATGTATTATTTAATGTAATAGACCGCTTTTTGTGTCTATTTGTGTGCCTGCTCCTCCTCTGGGGCCCTTTTGACATAGGGTAGGTTACAAAACATGTTCGCATTTTTGCCCCTTTGGTGGGGAGGTGTTCTATTATATTCAGAACATGTTTGTGAGTATATATGAGTAGATTCCCATCTTTATTTCACCCCCTGAAGCGTCCTACATCAATAGATATAGCACATGTGCAAGAAAACATAAAATGTGTTCTCATTTAATGATTTCTAGGTGGACAGACTTTGAAAAATCATTCCCAGTATCTATTCAACAGTAGGAACAATGTGTCAGGAGCATAGGACCATAGGATGATCACCTGTTGCATAGTGTACCCCCCCTCTCCTGGTGGTTCACCCCCTGTGAAAATTTTTCCTGTAAGACCGGACCTTAATTGAGGTGAGGGGTCTATTTCTATGAATATTTGGAGTAGGTCCATCATATAGCTGGCCCAGAACACACATAGGATCCTTCTACAGGAACAAAAATATAGAAAATCGCATTTTTGACATTTTTGATGTTTTTCAGTGTCTTACTCTTGCATAAATAATTCAGCCTGCTCATATATAATCAGTAGTACATTCATATATATGTTCTATGTCAAGGATCAGCCCTACATAGGGCGCAAATATGATATCTGATGTACAGGAGGTATTTCTACTGATAAGAAGCCTACATAATAATCAAGCCTGTGATAAGTGATCAGATACCTGTGATACCTCCTATATATGCCCCTAATGATATATTGGAAGTTTTAGAAAGATCCATGAAGAACTGACTGAATGACAAGCAAAATGACATATGTGTGAAAAGTGACAATTGTCATCTTTTTACACAAAGTCACATTTATATATGATATAGGCCGAAGATTTCATTAAAAATATGTAGGATACATAGTAGACTACTAAATAAACCTCTACTACACACTGCCCTGATGTTAGAGGATTGTGGAAGAAATGTAGTGCATATCTGAGTTGATCCAGCATTAAAGTCCTACTACTGCTCAACTGATCATTTTCGATGTTTTGGGTCTTTGGACTTTCCCACACTCCATTTCTTATCTATTTCACTTCCTCATCACTCAATTCCTGTTGGATTGTTTTGTAAATTTATGAATATGATACTGAATATATTTGGAATGTACTCCAAGTTTCTGATTATTAAATTTCGATGTTTTGAAGGAATTGATCCCTTATCAGTAAAAATAGCAAGCATATGCAGTATCTCAAGCCTACAACCTATTTTGAACTGATCTTTGTCATCAAAGCAAGTTTATATACTGTGATAATCATATGTGCACAGGCTGAATTATTTATGCAAGAGTAAGACACTGAAAAACATCAAAAATGTCAAAAATGCGATTTTCTATATTTTTGTTCCTGTAGAAGGATCCTATGTGTGT